>JAQFVV010006329.1:1661835-2261835 GCA_028023455.1 Epiperipatus broadwayi
AACAATATTATATACAATAGGCAATTTGCTTCTAAATAGAGAAATACACATCACGCTCAATGGTAGATCCACATCATCATTCAATCCCAGCCAATCAATCCCACAAGGTTCTCCACTAAGCACACTGCTATTTACCTTTTATTTAAATCCACTGCTAGAGCAAATAAATAAAAAAATTCAAGGAATTCAAATACCAAATACTAATACATACATTCCCTGCATAGCTTATATGGATGATGTCACAGTGTTTCTAAACTCAAAAAAGAAAATACACATACTACAAAAAATAATAGAAGAATACACAAAAAATTTCAAATTAAAAATTAACATCAATAAATCAGTAGCATGGTCAATATACACAGGCAAAACAGACACACAAATTTATCAAGGTAAGCCCAGTAATTTCCTGGGTTTTCCTTTCCACTTGGGAATGAGCCAGATGAGAAGGAATATACAAAATTGACTCAAGTTCGAAGCGGAAAGGATCATAACATCACTCTCCAGATCATATCTCTCACTCTATGCAAAAGTGTCACTATTTACGTGTGCTCTTATAATGATCAAAATAACATACTACCTGCCAATAATTAATTTTACAAAACAATTTACAAAGTCAATTATCTCACTATATAATAAACTATTATGGAACAGAAAAGTAATAGCAATTTCAATAAAGCAACTAAACCAAGCAACAAAATGGAATGGCCTTGGACTGCATGCAATACAAACTTTCTACACACAAAAAACAGTAAATCTGCTAGTTGCCATATTTAGATGTTTTTCAATTGTCCAAAACTAGAAATCACACCAAAAGACCGACCCCCTCCCACAGATAACTATATAAATACACTATTGATAAGTATTAAAAACATTAAAGATAAAATAGCACTGAAGAACCCAATTAAATATACTTATTGGAAAATTTATGATTTTCAATTTCAGAACCAAGAAGACAATACAGGGCTAACAGTACTGGGAATAGATAATAGACAACTACTCAAATAAATACAAAAGATGGTATTTAGAACCAAATTTTTTTGACTTTATACTCAAATTGAATCTAAATGTGTTACCTACAGCACATTTCATTCGGTTCAGGAGATTTTACCTAAATGTTGATCCAATATGTGCTTTGTGTCACAGGAAGAAGAAACACAAGAACATTTGATACATCACTGTAGAGGCTTAGAAAAGTCAGACAACTGATGTTGAATAATTATAGAAAAAGTGAAACCACAATACAAAAAATGCTGAAAGCATTTCAAACAAAACAAAATTCCAACAATACGTGCAGCCACTTTCAGCATATATGCCTTATGGTGTATCAGATGTACATTCATACTTTAGGAAACAATCCAAGAAAACACCCTAACACATACCATAACAAACTAGAAAACTTAAAGAAAGGGACAATCTTTCTTGCACCACCATACATTTTTTAAGCAATTACTTGGTCTCTCTTTAAAATAAGAGCAGCATTATAATGGATAGACTAAATATAATCTCAGAAAAATGGAAAACCAGAATGGACGCACAATAAGAACTGAAATATTTAAGACTGTAACAATTACTAAAGACTTTAACGGTGAAGGAAAAGAAAAGAAGTATTTTTTATATATTTCAAGATGTATCCTAGTATATTATGTTTGATACAATGTATAACCTGATATAAATGTAACCAATTTTGCCTAATAAAATTTGTTTGGGGAATTCAATTTAATTTATTTATTTATCATACAAACACTACAGCATAAAGGCAATTACAGAATTGTACTATAATAACAATACAATAGTATACATAAATAATATACATAAATGAGTCCAAGTGTTGCAAAATAATATAATTATATGCCATATTTTTTTATAAGATAAGTAACAAATTTTTGCCAAGTCTAAAGAAAAATATTTTCATTAGTAAAATCATGATTATATGTATTAGGCAAACAAAACAAAGGTGAAAATTTTAATATGTAAGAAAGACAAACTTTAATATAAAATAGTATGTACATGTTTTATATAAACAATTATTAAAAGTAATACTTGAAATTTTGTTAGTTAATATAAGTTTCTGATTGACATGATTATATAAAATTTTAAGATCTCTCATTTTTCTCTAATGAATAGGGATAGATAATGATCTTTTAACTTAATATACTTGGAAAATTTGTCATAAACCAATTGAATTTTAGTAATATCTCGTTTGGAACTGGGATTCCAAACAACAGATCCATATTCTAAAATAGGCAAAACCAAAGAGAGAAATAATTTATATTTTGTAAAACTACTAAATTGTCTACCATGCTTTAAAATTGCACCCATAATTTTAAAAGCCTTATTTACTACATTTTCAATATGATGATGAAATGATCCATTAAGCTTGCAAAAATAATCCCAAGGTCTTTCTGAATGTCAAAAAAATTTACATTATGATCTTCAATATAATAAGGACAAATTATCATTTCAGATTTTTGGAATAAGAAACTGTTGAACATTTATCCATATTAATATCCATTTTATTATCTCTACACCATTACACAAATTTATTAATATCTTTTTGTAATAATATGCAATCATTAACTGAGTTGATATTCCCCAAAAAATTTTACAATCATCTGTATAACATAAAATAGGTAAAAATTCTAAAATCTCCCAAATCATCAATATAAATGTTAAACAATAATGGTGGCAGAATACTGTCCTGAGGTACTTCTATATTACAATAATATGGATTAGAAAAATTATTCTTAAACTTTACATGCCGTTCTCTTCTTAATAAAAGATTCAAACCATGCAAAAAAATTATAGGAAAGACCTAATTTATACATTTTGAAAAGCAACCTGGAAAATGATCCACTTTATCAAATGCCTTGGATAAATCAAAATAAACAACATCTAAATGACATTGATTCAAAAAGGCATTAGCAATGTAATCAGTTATTGTTAGAAGATTAGTTTCAGTTGATCTTCCAGGTAAAAAACCATGTTGCATAGGAACCAAAATCTTATTTATGTCATTAACAATTTTCTTATAAACACATCTTTCAAATATGTGTGCAACTGTATGAAGCACAGAAATTGGACTATAATTATTAACATTCTGTATTGAACCAGTTTTAAAAATAGGTATAACTTTGGCTAGTTTTAGAGGAGTTAGGAAAAATACAATTTTTAATGGAACTATTAAGAATATAAAATAAAGGAGCAGCAATATATTCTACACAACCTTTATAAATGAAAGAAAGTATATTGTCATAACCTATACTTGAATGTGTTTTGAGTTCTTTACACTGATATAATATCACTATTGTTGAAACAATCATAGAAATGTTATTAAACATCCCTTGTCCAATTAAACCCAGACAGTTGAGAATTTCCAAATAATTCAGAAAAGTAAACTGAAAAGTCATCAGCACATAAATATGAATTATAATCCATTTGAGACTTTCTTTTGGTAATGACAGAAGTTTTAATAAAAGACCAAAGTTCTTTAGGATTATCTGACAAATTGAGCTCCATATTTTTAATATAGTTTTGATAATCAATTTTCTGAATAGCTAGCTTTAACCAATCTTCTATAATTAACAAAATTATTGTAAAAAAGCATATTTCATGTTTTAATGTACGGCTTATGATGATACAATTTCCATCTAATAATTTTTTTAAGTTTATCTAAAAACCAAAAAGGGAAATAATAATTGTGAGAGTCAGGTTTTTTTTTTTTGGTATATAAAAATCAATCAGATCATTAAATACTTGATTAAAAAAGTCCATATTACAATTAGCATCTGTTGAGGAATATAATGGGCTCCAATCAAAATTAGAAATTGTCTTACACAGACCCATATAATCCCACTTTTTATAACATCTTTTAATATTTAAAGGAAAATGCCACTTAAAATAATTTATTTAAAAAAAAAAAAATCAATAGGTGGGTGATGTAAATCAATCGGAAAATTAAGAGATGAAACACAAAAAACATTTAATCTCAGGTAAGTTACTTAGAACATAATCAAGTATTCGATTATAAGAATTTAAATGGGAATTATGCTGTTTTTAAATTCAAAAAATTAAATTATTGCAACATCCTATATGCTTTGTGTGATAATGAAGAAATATCAAAAGAAGCATTATAATGAAATCTCCCAGTAATGATAATATTCATTTTACAATCAATCAAAAATTCTTCAAAAGTACAAAGTAAAGCATCCAAGTCAGAGAAAGACAAGGCTGGCCTTATATAAACGTTCCCTAATAATAATTTTTTATGATGATCAAGGGAGACCTCACACCATGTTGATTCACAAAATCTAGAATTCAAAAGCACAGATTTATGAACAATCTCTTTCCTGATGGCAATAAGAGTGCCCCCTCCTCTTTTAATTACTTCATGACATCTATCTAGAATGAAAAATCTTATATCCATCATCTAAAAATGTATTTATCATAAATTTTGTATTATTTAGCCATGTTTCTGTGAGAAAGATAAAATCATAATCTTCTGAACAAAAAAAACTTTTTATTTGATTCAATTTAGTTCTCATTCCTCTAATGTTGGCATAAAAACAAGAAAAACCACCCATATCCAGTAAAATAAATTAAAAATAATAATAATAATAATAATAATAATAATAATAATAATAATAATAATAATAGTAATAATAATAATAATAATAATAATAATAATAATAATAATAATAATAATAATAATAATTTAATTTAATTTAATTTCATTTAATATAGTACATTTAACAGATTTTACATCCAAACAAAAATGCACAGCTAATCTAGTTCACAAATCATTTGCAGAGTTTTTTGCACAGTAGTCCTAAATGTTCTATCATCTGTTTCAAATATATTAACAGTATTAAAGTACTTATTGTACAATCTAGGTAATCTTACTAATGCTGAATTTTTTAATGTTTTACTTTTAAATTTTGAAATATTATACAAATTTTTAGATCTCTTGTATCCTTTATCTTCATCTTAAATGATAATATTTTGTCACAACGCTTCTCCCATCTATTATACCTGATGTAATTTTTTTAAATACTTCATATCAGTATAGATTAAGTCTTTGTAAGTGCATTGTTGTCACATATTATTTCTGATTTAATGTATCTGAAAAATTTTTTATAAACCTTTTCCAGATGCTAATCTATTATTTAATTTAGATGAGTTCCAGATCAAAGATCCAAAAAATTTTAAAATAGGTTACGAGACCAATATGTGAAACAAATACTTTTTTGCATTTCTCTTAAACATTTGACAGTTTCTGAGAATTAAAACCCATTATTTTATAACTTTTTGTAATAATGTCTTGAATATTTATTATTAAATGTTCCATTATTATTAAAAATAATACCTAAATCTTTATGATCTTCTTTTCTTAAAATACTTTTTGAGTTTAGTGTATAATTAAACAGACTTGTAGATGATTTTTTAGAAAACGATATGACACAACTTTTTCCAATGTTAATTTTCATATAGTTTCCCACACACCGATCCTGAAATTTTTTGATATCAGACTGCAAAATCTTCTGATCATCAAAATTCTTAATAGTTTTATACAGTTTAATATCATCTGCAAAGCAGAGAATGTCAGAACCACTTACACACTGCTCTATATCCAAAGAATAAACTGAAAAAGCAATGGTCCAAGTATGCTTCCTTGAGGCACTCCAGCATTACTAAAATATGTGTATGATTTTTGCAGACCCAAAAGATACAAAATTAGGTCTATTTGAGGCGAAGATATGAACCATTGCAAAAGTTCACAACTAAAACCAATCGTGTGCAACTTACTAATCAATCTAGAGTGATCTACTCGGTCAAATGCTTTGCTTAAATCAAAATAAATCACATCTAGCTGTAATCTGTTATCAATTGCATTTGCAATAGCATCTTGAATATTTATCAAATTAGTCTCAACAGATCTACCTGGGATAAAGCCATGTTGTGTTTTAGATAAAGAATTACATAATTTATCTATTATTTTATTATACACACATTTTTCAAATAATAATAATAATAATAATAATAATAATAATAATAATAATAATAATAATAATAATAATAATAATAATAATTTAATTTATTAAACATATAATCTCCTTGTGATAAATAAATCACGCATGGAGCTTAACAAAAATACATGTGCAATAAAATAAAAAACATTAATATACAATAAAATAATTAAATAGAAATAAAAAGTTTTTGATTATCATCAATTACAATCCAGTTCATAATTAATTTTCTCAAAGTTTTCCTTGATAAGTCATTAACATTAAATCCAATGTTTCTTATAAAATATTATAAAATCTTGGACCAAGATAACATTTCTGATATCTGCAATGAGTTTTAAAGTACACTGGTTCAAATAATAAATCAAAATCACTTGATCTAGTCACCATTATTGATGAAGAATTATATTTATTCATTTTTTTGTATTTAATATAATAACACAAAATATTCACTAAAAATAATTGATGAATAGTTAAAACTCCAGCACACTTAAATAATTCAAGTCTTGGCAAATCCAAAGGTTTAAACAAAATAATTCTTAACGTAAAATTTTGTAGTGTTTGCAATGACTTGCTGCAGTGCCACCCCATAATGTTATACCATAAGAAAGTCTGCTTAAGAAAATTTGTTTATATATACTTAATAGGACAGATTTATTCAATCTCTTAATCTATAAAAAAGAAAATTAAGTTTTCTTAATTTTACTTGAAGCCAAAGAATATGTTTATCCCAATGTAAATACTCATCCAAAACCAAGCCAAGGTAAAAAATTGTTGAAGTCCTGGTAATTTTCTGATAAGACGTTTTATTAACATAAGGCAATTGAATTAACAAGTCTTTTGCTGGAATATTTTTAAGAGAATACATTATGTAATTACATTTATTAATATTTAGCAGTAATCTATTACTGTTCATCCATTGTGTAATTTTAAATAAATCTTCATTCACAAGTTTCTCAAGTAAACTATATGAAACTGCTGAAGTAACCAAAGCACTATCATCTGCAAAACAAAAATGTTAGAATGAAGAGAAAGATCAAGCAGATCATTAATATAAACAGTAAATAACAATGGACCCAGGACTGAACCTTGAGGAACTCCATATATCTAATTATTTCAGAATCACTCAAAAATTATTAATTTTCACAAATTGGCTTCTATTACTTAAATAAGATTTAAAACCATTCAAGCATAGCACTCCTTATGCCACAATGGTGTAACTTAATTATTAATATATCATGTGGAACACAGTCAAATGCTTTCCGCAAATCTAAATAAATGCCTATAGTTTTGTAACCTTGTTCTAAAGATTCAGTGATGACTGAAACATGTTCAGATAAAGCCAGTTCTGTAGATCTTCCTGGCAAAAACCCAAATTGATTGTTTGAAAATAAATTATATTTTTGAAAAAAACAAAACAATTCTGTTTTTTACACATATTTCCAAAATTTGAGACAATGTTGATAGAATCTTCGACGCTCTTCCGATCTTTTCCAAACATTCCCTATCTCCACTCTTAAAAATAGGTGTAACAACAGCAGATTTTAAACAATCTGGAAATATACCTGAATGAATAGAAGAATTAAATAAAAAAGATAAAATTGGTAAAAGAATGGAAACATTTTCAATTAATATTTTTACAGAAATACAATCCAAACCACATACATTTTTATGTCTCATTTTATAAAGAGAATCTAAAATTTCACAATCTTCAATCTCTTTAAAAACAAAAGAATTCAGGATAGATTTCTTATATTGAAAAAACATGAGAACTGCAGTTAGTTGTCAAAACTATTCATTAACAATTCCACACTGTGTACAAAATATTGGATTGAAATGACCAGCTATTAGTTTTGAATTATTTAAAAAACATCAATAGATATTTCATTAACCTTTAGTCTAGAAATTTCTGAAAATCCTTCTTTAAAAATAAATTTTTTAACAACAGTCCAAAAGTTGCTTAATTTAGTTGATTTTAAAGAATCAATTTGAGTAGAATAGAAAATCAATTTAGCTTTGACTATATCTTTCTTTTATTTCTTTATCAAGAACCTTTAGCTGAATTATTAAATCTTCATTAGCAGGAAACCTTTTGAAAAGCTTGTACAATTTATTCTTACTGTTAACTTTTGATATTAACTCATTTGTAATCCAATCATGTCTCTTCAGATCTTTCTTCTTTATATATTTTATAAAAGAACAATAATCTATAAACTCCTTCACCTTGTCAACAAAGAATGAAAATGCACAATTTACATCATTCCACTCAAAGATTAAATTCCAATCATATTTAGTAATTAAGGATTTCAAACGATCATGAGATAAAAGTTTAAAACACTTTTTACTATGAGAGAAATTCTTTTTAAAAGTAACAACAATTCCTCTGTGATCTGTAAGACACCAATCCAAAAAAGATGTTTTCCAAAAGAATATTTTCAGGACATCTAGCAAAGACGTATTCAATAAGTGAAGATGATGAAGATGTAACACGTGTAGTATGAAATAAACATTGAATAAATCCAAAAAGTGACAGCATATTTAAATAATGTTGAGCAGCAACACAAATTTCATCAGAAATATCAATGTTCAAGTCACCAACAAGAATAATGAATTTATCATTTAATTTAGTGCAAATCACCAAGTTCATCACTAAAGCTTTCAACTGTATGACTGCAAGATCTATACAGAGCAATAAGTGTTAATTTGTCTGAACCTAAAATGAAATTTAAAACAAGACATTCAGAAGAATCAAACACTGCATCAATAGAAGTCACACAAAGCACTGATTTATAATAAACTAAAACTCCACCTGACCTATTATTAATTCTACAATTAATAATTGATGTATATCCCTCTAACTCATAGAGTCCTTTTTCACATTCCTTAATCCAGATCTCAGACAAAATTATAATATCAAATGAATAATCAAGTGAATGTAAAAGAATTAACAACTCATCAAAGTGTTTCCTCACACTACGAATATTTATATGAAAAATCTTAAAATTTTCAATAGCCAAATTATTTTTTTCTGTAACAGTATTTTTAAAAGATAATCCATGTCATAAATTAGACAAATCTGATTCAGAAACAATCCTAATAGCCCTATCCCCAGTATCTTTCCTCAACCAAATTTTCCCATCTTTAATCCAAACAAATCTATACTTATTTTCTTTAGCCATTGAACGAACTTTCCAAAATAATTTCCTATTTTCAGGCAACAAATCTTCATTCAAATATATACGCTTATCAGCTGTAACAATGGGCAAAACATCAGATAGATATAATTTAATTCTTTTACCTCCTGACAAGAATAAATCTCTTACCATTTTACTAACAAAATTAACTTTTATTACAGGCCTAAAAAACTACCTCCATATTTTAATTTATAAATAGAATTAATATAATTTTTATTAAAGTCTGACAATTCTAATTTTTTAGCTATATTTTCAACAATATTAAATAAATTTTCATCATTAGCAGAATCAACACCAACAATTTCAATATTGTTTCCTAATCTTTGCTGCTGCTGCTGCTGCTAATAATAATAATAATAATAATAATAATAATAATAATAATAATAGTAATAATAATAATAATAATAATAATAATAATAATAATATTATTATTATTATTATTATTATTATTAATATATTCCAAAATAAAGCAAAACTCCGGGGCGCCACTACGGGGCGGGAACACGCCAAATTAGGCCCCCTATTCCGTCCCCCTCCCTCCAATATCCCCCAGACTATACGTGGAGCCTCCTTGATTCGAGAGTACTCGCACCCCTATCTAGGGATCCACGCCCTCACCCAACCTTAACTCTATTAACTAAGAATGAAATTGAAAACACTATTACTAACTAAGCTCAATAGTTTATATAGCGGGCTCACCCAGTACTTGGGTGTCCCTCCAATATATCACCACCCTATTAGGGTAGGATTGGTTAACCGGGGGGGGGGGCCCTCCGGGAGAGCCGTAGCTAAAACTCCTCCATTATATAGGCTTCACCCCGCGCTAACCAAGAGCAATCACGGATGCCAGAGTGTAAACGTGCCCGGGATAAAATCCCTATCTATTACTAATCCAATACCAAAACAAAGCAAAAAACTCTCATATAGTAGTGCCATCTTGTGCTAACAAGAGCAATCAATGGATGCCAGAAGGCTTGTGCATAAAATCCCTATCTAGTGCCTACTCATCCAATATCCCCAGTCTAGTTTCTGGCTTGTGGCCTTCATCAGTGAGGAGCCTTGGATCTGAGAGCACTGCACCTAGATCTTAGGATCTAATGCAACCCTCCAGCACCCACCTTTTAACTCTATTAACTACAAAACTATGAGAATGAAATTGAAAACACTATTAATATTTTCAATCCAAGCTCAATAGCTTATATAGTCATATGGGTCTGAACTCAATTCAGTACTCATACATTTTGGTGTCTTTGGCTCTTTAACAACCATAGCCATCACTATCCTATTAGGCAGGATTGGTGTTAAACCACTAAACATCACATGATCACTTTCTCATACTAGCACAATAATTGTTATTAAACAATCCAAAACAAAGCAAAACTCTCCATATAGTAGTGCCATCTTGTGCTAACAAGAGCAATCAATGGATGCCAGAAGGCTTGTGCATAAAATCCCTATCTAGTGCCTACTCATCCAATATCCCCAGACTAGTTTCTGGCTTGTGGCCTTCATCAGTGAGGAGCCTTGGATTTGAGAGCACTGCACCTAGATCTTAGGATCTAATGCAACCCTCCAGCATCCATTGATTGCTCTTGTTAGCACAAGATGGCACTACTATATGGAGAGTTTTGCTTTGTTTTGGATTGTTTAATAACAATTATTGTGCTAGTATGAGAAAGTGATCATGTGATGTTTAGTGGTTTAACACCAATCCTGCCTAATAGGATAGTGGTGGCTATGGTTGTTAAAGAGCCAAAGACACCAAAATGTATGGGTACTGAATTGAGTTCAGACCCATATGACTATATAAGCTATTGAGCTTGGATTGAAAATATTAATAGTGTTTTCAATTTCATTCTCATAGTTTTGTAGTTAAATAGAGTTAAAAGGTGGGTGCTGGAGGGTTGCATTAGATCCTAAGATCTAGGTGCAGTGCTCTCAGATCCAAGGCTCCTCACTGATGAAGGCCACAAGCCAGAAATAGTCTGGGGATATTGGATGAGTAGGCACTAGATAGGGATTTTATGCACAAGCCTTCTGGCATCCATTGATTGCTCTTGTTAGCACAAGATGGCACTACTATATGGAGAGTTTTGCTTTGTTTTGGATTGTTTAATAACAATTATTGTGCTAGTATGAGAAAGTGATCATGTGATGTTTAGTGGTTTAACACCAATCCTGCCTAATAGGATAGTGGTGGCTATTGTTGTTAAAGAGCCAAAGACACCAAAATGTATGGGTACTGAATTGAGTTCAGACCCATATGACTATATAAGCTATTGATCTTGGATTGAAAATATTAATAGTGTTTTCAATTTCATTCTCATAGTTTTGTAGTTAGAGTTAACAGGTGGGTGCTGGAGGGTTGCATTCGATCCTAAGATCTAGGTGCAGTGCTCTCAGATCCAAGGCTCCTCACTGATGAAGGCCACAAGCCAGAAACTAGTCTGGGGATATTGGATGAGTAGGCACTAGATAGGGATTTTATGCACAAGCCTTCTGGCATCCATTGATTGCTCTTGTTAGCACAAGATGGCACTACTATATGGAGAGTTTTGCTTTGTTTTGGATTGTTTAATAACAATTATTGTGCTAGTATGAGAAAGTGATCATGTGACATATATCAATAGCAGCAAACCGTCGGTCTCAGAGCAAACCGAGCATTTGATGCTGAAACTCTTGAAGAATCACACACTCGCACTGCAAGTTTATTTCTTTAATATTTTATATAGCGCCATAGCGCATATATGTGGACCTAATGGTAACCAGTTCTTTTTCCCATATTAATTAATCATTCAGCTTTAGACTGAAGTTTGAATCTGGTTATCAGTTTGAATCTGCATACTGAGTTTATTTAGTTGCTCAGTTAATTAGTATATATAACAGTCTTTAAAACTGGCTGTACTCATCATCATCTCTACTAAAGTATCAACTTCTAACTTAAGCAAGTCAAGTTCACAAAATGAGCATATTAAATAATTAGGCATGACTTCTATAACTCACACACACATGTAATTGTAATATGTTTAAAAGGGAACAGATGTACTTGATAACAGTCCCAAATATTGTAACATGCTTGCCTGTATTGAATACCTTGTGAAGATTATACAATTCCTGCCATTATGATATTTTGTGTTAGATCATTTGTTATTGTTTTAATAAATCTTTTTTAAATATAAACGGTTGTATATCTTTCTTGCTCAGACTCTAGATCAAACCAAACCACAGTATCTTATCCAATCCATAGTATTTTATCCAATCCACAGTATATTATTAAATGTCACAGTTCATTACTCCAATTTCTTAATGACTTTATATGCTATATGTATATGTCTAGTATATAAGATTAATAGAGTGTCAAGTGTTATATATATCACTTATTTAGTTAGGTTAGTAATACCTTAAGTCTCGTGTTTCTCCCTGTTCTATGTCGGCACGGGGTTAAATGAGAACTGAGTGTAGCCCCAGGAATGTCACTCATAAGGTGTTAAATTTGGAGTACTGGCAGATGTGTTGGAGTTTGGTCGGATTAGAGGTCTCAACCACCTCACTACGGTCAGCTTTGGTATATTTTGCTTGGGCTCTGAATTTTGTTGCATGAGTGTACAAATCCAACTGTTACAAAATGGACTTAATCAAATTTCACACCAAGCCTATACATCTTTGTTTAACATTTGGACACTTTAAATATTTACAAGTGTGCACATTTGTCTTTAAAATTAATATTACACCTTTGATTATTATCTGACAATATCCATATGAAAAGAAAACTTTCTTTTAAATGAAATAAATTTTTAAGTAACATGTATATACTAAAGGAAAAGAAAGCAAATTTCTATTGTAGGCAGAATATTTATAAAGCTTAATCACAAATATTGATTTTCTTTTTTAAAAAATATTCATTTCAATCAATTAATAATGTTATGTAAACACTTTATACATAATAACATAGTTAGTTAGAATTAAATATAGACTAAGAGGTTGTAAAATAAAATTATTAATACATTAGACTAATATCAATGTACTAAACTGAAAGAATTATTTATTAAAGAATGCTAAAGTTTTGATATTCTATATTGGTGTTATTATAACTGTAATCCCATCTATTGGAATCATTTTATAATTATGAAGGGGTGATAAAGTCTTTATTAAATCTATATCATGTTTATATACATATAAGACATATTTTGCGGATTCATCCATGTTAAAAAATTTTAAATATTGATATACCGACGTTTTGACTTGATCACATAAGTCATCTAACTGGGTGATAAAAGGTAGAAAGGCAGTTGTAGGAGCACTACAATCACTGATTTCAGAAAACATTAAAGTTCTACCATATCCAGATGTGATAATCTCTACCAATGTGCAAAATTAGAGAAGCCATTGAGATACTTAAAAGGCCAGATTGTATCAATAAGCAAGATGATACATGCAAACTTCCTCCAATTTGGAAAGATTTTTTTAAAAAACATTCTTAATTTAACATTTTTGCTATTGGTGAATCTTTAATGTTTTTTGAAAGCAATGATTGTAGTGCCTCTACAACCATCTTTCTATCTTTTATCACCCAGTAGATGACTTGTGTGATCAAGTTGAAACGTTGTTGGTATATCAATATTTAAAATTTTTTAACATTGATGAACCCGCAAAATATGTCTTTTATATATGCAACCCATGAAAATCTTTGTGTCAACATATATATATTAAGGTGCTTCTAGATTATCTAATACTTCCATGGATAAAATAAATACCATCAAATGAAAAACATAATGATAAAAATATTGGATAAACCACCCAGAGAAGTTAGCACCTATTGATATTTGATGCTTCACATGTGTGTACATTAATGGAATTTAAACTACTGAACAATATATAATGCAATAATCATTTAAATTGGACTAAAGTGCCTAAATAGTTCTTCTGTTGAAAAAATTACTTTTGGCAATCCAATAGAATAAACTTCAAACCTTGTATTGTTTCTATTGGGTATTTAATGGATTACATTTAAATTTCATGAAAGGAATCTAAAATGCTGTAAGTCTTATGGACAATAAACATTTATTATTATACAGATCATTTAATTTTAGTCAAAGTTTATTGTTATACTTGTACTTAAAGGGGTTAATTCAATATATGTGCATGTGAGAACAAATGTTTTTACATATCTTTTAATTTGAAGAAATTTACAGTTATTATTTATAAGTTATCAATAATAATTAAATAGGCTTTATCCGATTAGATTTTTCTTAACATCTTTTGGGGAACAAATCATGACAAGTTAAATCTATTGTATAAATTTATACTTGTTTAACAAATCTAAATTCAACTATATGTCTTCCCCTGACTTTAGTAGTAAGTATTTTGTGTCCTACCACTTATTAGTGTATATATGCAACATAATTATAACATGTTAAACTTTATTTTTATAAGAGATTTTTCATCTTATTTGGCTATTATTATTATTATTTATTGTAAATAAATTGTTTGTATTATTTATTAAAGTGGGAGTTTTGAATTTCATTTTATTCTGATAATTTGAGTGTAATAACCAGAAATCATATTTAAAGAAAATAAAATGATAAACAAGTAATTTAAACATTATTATAATACATTCATTTTATTTAATTAATATTATTTTAATCCTTACTTTTATTTTATAAGACATACATAAGAACTAGCATCCTTTATTATTTTATTCTGTCTAAATTGTATTGGTATGAATTAGAGATTTAAAACCAGTGCATGTAAATAAAATTATTCATATAATCTACTTCAATATATTTGTTTTTACATTACATATATTTTAAATTTTGATTTGATTTTAGTAGAGTCTTTATCTCTTGGAAATTCTATACCAGTAATTGATCACCTCAATTCATAATGCTTATTAAAGAGTTTTTCTTATTATATTTCACATAAATTTATTCATGCAATAGATTGATACCTTAATTTGGGTATATAGCGATGTCATTCCCACTTATAAAGTACAATATATATATACGAACTAACTAAAGAAAAATAAAAACATAATAAAAACATAGAATTATTTCTCTATAAAACTGCTCTAATATTTCAACCAGCAGACTGGTTTTCATCAGAAAGCACAGCAAAATGGCTATTTCCAGAGTTTAAGTGCTTAAATATTACAGACAGTTACGTATCAGATAACAAAACTAATTCCTATAGGCTAAAAATCTTTAAAAAAACTTTGTATATATATATTTACAAAACTTTATATAAAAAATACAAAAAAAAATTCTTTCACATAAAACTAAAACCATACATATATTATTATTATTTTATATTAAAATATATCAAAATGTATTTTATTGTTTTTTGATATATTTTAATATATAATTATAATAATATATGTATGGTTTTAGTTTTTTATGAAAGAATTTTTTTTTTTTTGTATTTTCTATACAAAGTTTTGTAAATATATGTATATATATGCAAAGTTTTTTAAAGATTTTTAGCTTATAGGAATTAGTTTTGTTATCTGATACGTAACTGCCTGTAATATTTTCATGCTTAAATTCTGGAAATAGCCATTTTTCTATGCTTTCTGATGAAGACCAGTCTGTGGGTTTAAATATTAAAGCAGTTTTATAGAGAAGTAATTCTGTGTTTATATATATATGACATTATGTAGCTCAGCCTTTACAATATGTTTTAAGAGAGTGTGTGGTATATCTGAAGGACTTGATTGGTTAAATATTTATTAAGTTTATTTATCAATTAATTAATATACATTCATCATACTGTCATATTTATAATCCCTTGGATTTTATATTATGGATTATGAATATTAAAGCACTGGTAAATGAATACTCTCTGAATGTATGATTCATGTTGAAAACAATCTAGTTTCAAAAGTAAACTGGTCACAAATGTTGTTTTTATTGTGAATATTTAGATCTTTCAAATCTCAATGAGTATAGATTTGTTATATAAAATATATAAAAAATTATAAAAATTAGTCTGGGACATTTTTCATAAGGTGAAAACTAAGAATGTTTTACAAAGCTTGATAACAAAAGTGAAAGATATTGTATTATGCTATGTAATAGAATTTATCCTATAATTAAATAAGAATCTTCAAAGATTAATACAGAACATTCTGCTATAAAACACTCTAAGTGTCGTTATTATAAAACGCACGCGCGCACACATATATATATATATGCGTGTTTAATTTTGATGGAAAAAAACTAGCTTTCCACTAATGCATTATGAATAGACAATACTCTGGTTCTATAAATAGTTTAAAAGAACCAGCGGCTACCCATTCATGGCGTATGAATGGAAAAATAATTATCTTGGATTTAAATTACACATAAACTCTTAAATGCTAAGTTACTTAATAATTGTATCTTAATACACTGTACAGGCTTACACACACCTGCACATATACATGTAATATATAAGGATTTGAACTCAGACATTCACAAGATCCTCAACTCTCCACGCCATCTCATAGTGCTGTATATGAGATGGCATGGAGTGTTGAGGATCGTGTGAAATAATTGTATATATATTTACTTTAAACTAAAGTTATTTAAATGGCTATAGATTTTAATCAAATATGTATTTTAAGTTAGTTTTTTTTAGCAAAACTTTCTAAATGATTCTGTTATGGTAATAATCTTTTGCTAGCAAAAAGTTTATTTTAATAAGTCCTTTTGCTCAGCTTCATTTTTATTATTTGATCATCAATATGTAAATTAAATCTATTAATCAAAATATTTTCTCCTGACAGTAATTAACTAAATGTCCTCCATTCGGATCATTCTTGTAGTTTGTAGTAATGATCTTTAGCATATAAATTAGTTTCACCACCATTTGCTTTCACACTCCACCAAACAGAAGTTATCCATATCTTGTTATTGATGAAATTGCATATTTTTAATAGCTGTGATTTTTTTTTATTTTTTTTTTTGCCGTGGTTTAAAAAAAAAGAGAGAAAAAATTAAATTTATCAACAAATGATTTGAAGAAAAAAAGATTTCTTTATTCTATCTACGTGTGTTGTTTTACATTTTACTATGATTATATATATAATCAGAAAGATAGAATATATTACATAAATATATAAAATTGAATATAAATGAATTTTTAATAAAATACCTAATTAATTTTCCCCCCACCATTAAGAATATAATTAAGAGAGAAAATTAATTAACTTGATATACATATTTAATATTAGGTCGTTATGCCACCCACTAAAGGTTGTCACATAAATTAATAAAAAATACATTTTTATTAAACTTTATATATATATACATACACACACCTTTGGCAGAATGGCTCAGTTGGTTAGAGCGTTAATTAAAATTTAAGAATCTAAGAGTCCAGGTTCGATTCCCATGCTAATACTGTCACTAGTTGGGCTAGCAACACCTGAAGAAGAGAAAATAATAACTCGAAACGGTGTGCATATACTAACATGTGTGAATGTAATTGGAACATTTAAACATAGTTACATTTTTAAAGACATTTAATACTTAATATTAGATGATGGAAATAGTCCGATATATAAATACAACTTACAAACAACTTTTATTTGTAATAAACTTAGAATATAATAGATTTGGCTACTTTTGATTTCAATATATTTCAACCTAAAATTTTGTTAATTATATTATTTACTTTTTCTGTAAAAATTATACTGTTAAACTTATTTTAAAGTATATACATAAACAATTGTTGTTAACCTTTCCAAATATAATAGTTTCAATAAAAAAAAAAAATCGCTTGGTTTATTACTGGAAATTCACAAAACGTTTGCGTACTGGAAATTGTAGTGAACTGCAATAAAATGGCCCACAAAACTATGCGGAACCCAGTTTCAATGAAGATTTTTTTGCTTCAGTACTTAAAATATAATAATTTAAGATTAAAAGGTAAATCATTATTCTAAATAGTATTGTGATTGTTCTTCATTCTAAAAAAATGTAGATACACTTCTACACTTACCTAAACATAATACATTCACACCATAGAATTGCATGAAAAATATCTGATATTCACAAAATTTCACATGATCATCAGTTCCTATCTTGCTGAAGGGTTGCATTAGATCCTCAGATCTAGGTGCAGTGGAGGAGGAGGTACTAGATATGAATTTTATACATAAAATCTTTTTGAATCGCTGTCTTGCACTGGTTAGACTATTGTATGGATAGTTTGTCACTGCTTTAACAACTTGTGTAAGCATAGAAAATGGTGATCATGTGATGTTTAGTGGTTTAATACCATTTCTGCCATGAGATGATGTGATTATTCATTAAAGAACCAAACATAAAAATGTATAGATTCTGAATGAGATTTAGATCTATATAACCATACACACAAATAAGTTTGCATTCAAAATGTGTTTTCATTTAGGATGGATAGTTTTATAGCTAACTAAAAAGGTGGTTTCTGGAGAGTTGCATTGGACCCTAAGATCTAGTGCAATGCTCTCCGATCCAAGGCTCCTCACTTATGAAAGTCACTAGCTAGAAATTAGTTTGGTAAAATTGGATGAATAGGATAGATAGGAATTTTATGCTACAACCTTCTTGCATCCATTGATTACTATGGCTTGCTCTAGGTGGCATTACTGTATGGAGAGTTTGTCACTGTTTTATTTCTAAAATGTACAACACATGCAAACATTGAAATATGTTATTACAATATATGTAGAAATGGAAGTAGATATCTTTTATTCATTAACAGCAAATTAATTTTATTTCATCATGCTATTTATGATTGAATAGTAAAAAAAAAACTTGGTAAAAGAAGAAAAGCATATAAATTTCATTTTTTCAGCAGTAGAATAAACTTCCATTAACTTTAATTATTAATAAAAATATATTTTATACTATATACATTTCATAATTGTATTTTTAATGTGTTAATTTTTAATAAGATCATTCATAGAAATTATGTTTGAAACTTACATATTTGTCCAGCAATGATAAAAATCATCAGCACAAATAAATGTGTATATAAAGACCAAATTAAACACAGTTACACTTTTCTATGAAATTAATATATTATACAGGCTTAACATCTGCATTGTTATATGTAATATATGTGGGATTCAAACTCAGACACTCACATGATCCACAACTCTCAGTGCCATCTTATATTGCTGACCCACCTGATCGCACACATGTTGAAAAGATAAATAATCACCAATATAGGTATTTCATGCTAAACCAGCACTCATCAGTGGGTCCAATTTATACAATCAATACTCAGCTTTATATTAGGATAGCCTATCTTCATGCTTTAATGGATAGGCTTCAGACTCTTCTAACTCACAACTCTTCAGCCTTCCATTTCAGTGAAAATCTGATGATGGAATGTTCAAATCCCACGTTCTAGAAAGGAAATGAATTACTTTTGGAAATACATATTAGGTATTATTCCAATGAGGAGGAAGTTATTCATCAAAATGTTTTTTCTACTAATTTTTTAGTCATGATATCACAGTTTATGTCCACATATCAGACAGTGAATGGTCATGTTCTATTCAGGATTGTCAAAAGAGAATAGCCATTTGTAACAAAATGTGGTTTAAGATAAGAATGTTTAGTCCACTGCAGTAATGCTAAGAAAGAACATTTCATAAATGTGTGTTTGTTTCATTTTCACTAAATAAATTTATAGGTGGTCATTTTTCAAAATAAATATTGCCAGACTAATATCTAGGTGAAGTGTCACCACCAGACTAATATGTAAGTACCTTATGCTTTAATGTGTTATGTTAGTAAATATTTATCATTTTCTTAAGCGAGTTATATGAATCAAATTATAATACGCTATCCATGTAGGTGAAGAATGAGTTGGAGTACATATCAGTGTGCAATTTGAGTGGAGATATATATTTATAGACTTACTCATAATCATTAAAATATAATAGTTTATATTATAAAAACAAAAGAGAAATACAAACTATTCATGTTGTAATGATTTGATCAAACCGAGTTTTTCATTTCAATCTTATAAATATTTTAATTTGAAATTAAAAATGAAAATTTTATTATCAATATTATTTTCTTGTTTACGTTTTTAATAACAAATATAATTAATATGCACCAAAAAATATTTTATAATATAGATTCACATAAAAAGTAACTATTAGCACTTGAGAGGTCACATGCCATTTGAACACCAGAAATGATAGAGTTAAATTGTGGTCCATGAATCTTGTGATTTTAGAACTTTTCTACAACTGCATTAAAAAATCCTGAATGCATGTTAAAACACAACCTTTTAGTTGAAATATTTCAACTTTCAAAATACAATTCTTTTTATTTTTTAAAAAATATATGATTTTTATATTATGTATATTTGATTTAGAGACTTGTTAGTTTTTTTTTTTCAGTTTTTCATATCTTTATTAGGCAAGGAAGATTGTTCCTTATGCTTATGCTATGTTTCAGTTTAAAAGTAAAAGTTTTATACTGTATTTTGTTTTTAAAATATATTGTATTTAGCAGCAGAAACAAAACTCCATGATGATACATGAAACAAATATACTATTGTTATTTACATATAAAATAAATTAAATATATATAAAAAATAAAATAGTCTTTTTAACAAATAGCCTAATAATATAGACAAAAGAGAAGAATAATAAAGAAAAAAGGAGAATTCACTAGTGTTGATAATTATCAATTGTTGAGACTTTGAGCAGATTTCCATCTTTGTCTTATTTTCTAGCTAATGATAACTGGTGTAACTGAATGATATAGTAGTGTGTGAGATGATGAAATATATAACAATAGTGGCAAGCTAAATCTCATGTTAAACATAGCAATATAAAAAAGATCAGGATGATAATATATAGTTCATCAAATGATCAGCTCTTTAAAAGAAAAACTCTTAAAATTTTATGTAGCATATTACACAGAAGGTTAGGTTACTTTCAATACTCTTCAACTAACACATCTTTTAAAATGAAATTACATCTTATAATCATAATGATTTTCAAAATAATCTGATCCCAGATACAGCAATTCTTGTTCAAAATAACTCAGGTTTTCTATACAACATAATTCTTAAAATAATTTATTTTAGGCATGTAATTATCCATTAAAATAATTATGGTAATCAAATCTCGGAGTTCTTTTACTAATGAATTCTTCAATAATCTCATTCTTTTTCTTTCATTTATTTTTATTTCTTAAAATCAACCCAAAATGTGATCCTAGTGACAAATAATAATATTTATTGACATTTGTGACTAGTGACAAATAATAATATTTATTGACATTTGTGACATGAAAAATCAAACATTAAGTTTTTAATAAAGTTTATGAATTACAAAATTCCCAAGGCAAACAATAAAATTACAAGTTACCATTCAAAATACTAATAAAAAGAATCAGTAAATCAGAAATCTTAATGTGATTTCTTACAGATTCAATAAAGTTCTCACTTTTAATAAACTCACTTTCTAATATGCAGTTACCTATGTAAAATATATTCTATAACTTTAAATAAGGTAAAATCTTATTATCATTGCATAATGATGAATTTTGAAGATGCATAAATTTTTATGGCCACATAAACAATTATAAATTTAATAAGAAACATTTCATCAGATATTAAAACATCTGGATATGGTGGCTAGGCATATCAACAAGATCTACACATTGAAACCATTCAGATTTATCAAGAGTGGACTTGAAAGGCATGGTTGGAATCATACATCATTTTCAAACCATATCAAAAATCCAGGATAAAGATGATTCAGCCTCACATATGATATATCGCCAAGATACACATCCAGGGATCTAAAAAACAAAAAAAACAAAAAAAGATGATTGCATAAACTTAAATAAGTACATACACAAGAAGACAATAATGAGCTAGAACTTTCTCTCTAGTCACAAAAATATGAGAATAAACCATCAAAAATAGAGGGGTTATAATAAATATAGCATTACATGATCACCATCTCTTATACTAGCACATAATTGTTATTAAACAAGGCAAAAATCTCCATACAGTAGTGCTACCCTGTGCCAAACAGAGTAATCAATGGATTCCAATTAAGTAGGGATAAAAGGTGGCTTCTGGAGGGTTGCATTAGATCCTAAGATCTAGGTGCAGTGCTCTCAGATCCATTGCTCCTCACTGATGAAGGCCACAAGCCAGAAACTAGTCTGGGGATATTAGATGATTAGGCACTAGATAGGGATTTTATGCAATAAGCCTTCTGGCATCCATTGATTACTCTGGTTGGCACAGGGTGGCACTACTATATGGAGAGTTTTGCCTTGTTTAAATATAACATTACATGCTTAGTATTACAAAAATATAATAAAACTCACTAGCATAATAAACAATATATAAAATAGGGATAATACTATTATCTCTTACATTAACAAATAACTGATGTGTAAAACCAATAAAATATGGAAAATATAGCTAAGCATATAAAAATTGTTGTAAAAATATACATAAACTTCATGAACACTTCCAAATATTTATTCACATTCTAATAATTCCAAAGAGGACAAATATAATACAGTTTAAAATTTTGTTACTCTGGTAATATTCTGAGAACTTAATATGAAAATGCATTTTAAACCCATACCTAAAATAATACAGAGAAAATAAAATGAATATAATGCATGTAAAATAAATATTAAAATTAAATATTTTATACCCTTATATGAAATAAAATAAAGAGACCTTAAGTCTGGCTTTTCACACCATTGAATAGGATACAGTCAAATAAAAATGCTTGGATATCCTGAAGACACTGCAGGATCTGCAGACAACATTGAAGATTAAATCAATAAACAGCAATTAAAATATGAGATCAGTAGAAATTAAAACCACTAGCACAAAAATAGCTATTCTAAGAAAATGTAGATTAAATAACTAATAAGATGAGTACCAAAACTATTTCATATATAGTTTAAATATAAGCCTTCTAGATCTTTAATAACACATTAAATAAATAATAGCAATATTTCATTTTGTAAAATATATAATTCACAGCTTCATGATGAATATAAATGAGCATATATTTTAAATAGAACACAGTGAGGAGCAACAAATCTTCTTGAAGAACAAATATATTTTGAGAATGATAATTTGGAGTCATCAATATAATGATGGCAATTATAATAAATTTTAAAAAGAGCACAAACCATCTTTTGTAAGCAATATACACTTTATAGAATAAATAGCAAATTTTTCTGGAGTTAATTATATATGAGATTTATACTTTATTGACAATATCATTTTAAAAAAAGGTAAGCGTGTTCAAGGATAATAAAGTTTATACTACCAAAACATGGATTAAATAAGTATTAAATACAGTTCACTATCATATTTTATACTTTAGAAGAGATAAAAATACCTGTATTAATAAAATTTACATGAGAATAATATCTTAAGTTCTAGTTCTATGAAGACTAAATATTTTATATCAGCATGCAGACATCATTAGAAATAAATGAAAATAATGTCTATTTTTTTTACAAAATATTCTTGTACAATAATTTACAATATTTTTAAAACAAAATGTATATTCAACTTTCATGACCAGAGAAACAAGCATTTCTTTTTCAAAAAATAATGCAAATGTAGTAATAACATTAAAATTAGCTTTTTAAAATACTTAGGTAAATAATTCATCAATTATTTTAAATAAGCATTCATATGATAATAATTACTATTTCTCAATTCCTTTACTATTTACATGTCCCTACCATTTTTTATTAACAGTTCCAAATTTAATAATATTAAATTAAGCCAAAGAGAACACTGGGAAATGACAGTAATATTCAACATTTCAAATAAAACATTGCATTTAAAGTCCTTGCAGAAATAGCATGTAAGTTCTTTCTAAAACTAATGTAAATTAGTTTAAAAGTTCTGACATTTAATATCGAACTTATCTTTCTTGAAATGAAGTTTGAATATAATAAAGTAAATAAATTAAAACCAATAATAACTTTAGCAATGTAATAATAATAATACCTTTGGTATGAATCTATTATTTAAAAATAATGGGACAATATATCATTTCCTGTAATGTACATGCATTGTTCTGAGCAATTTCCCATAGTATAAGCTTGAAGAAGTTTGAAGAGTATAGAGTGAAAAACTTGAACAATGCATAATTATTGAAACTAAGAAATAATAATAATTATAAAAATTAATACTTGAATGCACTGAAAAAAATGATAATGGAAGTGTATACAAGTGTAGTGGTCAAGAACTTATGTAGACTAAATCACATGATAGACAATTCCAGATGTGATTAATTACTGAGTGTTACATATTAATTAAAATATGCAACCTAATTAAACTGAAAGATCACAATTTTTTAGTTGCTGAATTACATATTCTAAAAATAACTTTGATTAATTTAAATTATCTAGACAGTAAACTAAACAATAATTAATTATTAAATCATTATTATATTAAAGATTTTACATTATTTAATAAAATAAAAATTAAAAATTATTGTATCAATAAAATAATAAGAATATTTATTCAAATATTCTCTTGTGAGATCTCAGAATATTATTTAATGATATCCTTTAAAAATAGATATATTCAAAATATTAACTATCTAAATTAACTTTGACCATTAATTTTATAACCAGGAAGTACTTTTAAATAATTACAAATTCCATGTATGCATGCACATACAGAAAAAAGATAATTGCTAATTTCAATTTTATTAGTTAAATTTAAGATATTATTAGAATAAAAACTAAATTAAAGTATTACTAATTTAGCATTCATAAACTATATTTTAAATAAACTAACTTAAATACTTTAAATTTATTTTAGGATTTAGTTATAATATTTGAAATATTAAAAAGCTACAATGATTAAGTTAAGAATATCTTAATTCATCTACTATGACATATGTAAAACTAAGTTACACTTTAAATAAATAATTTATAACTAAGAACTTATAATTGCAAAAAAGTTAAATTAACAAGTTTTGTTAGCCGAGAGGTATCGCAGCCGCCATGCAAGCAAGTAGTTGGTTGCAGACAGTTGTGGGTTCGCGTCCCGGCCGATGCTATGACACATGGAAAAAAAAAAAGTTATTGAAATATACTTATATAATATTGTTTTAATTTAATAATATCTTATAGTAGCAATTATGACTTAATTGAATGAATTGTAAGCACATTTTAACTACTATACAATAATGATATTTATTTTCTGTAAAATTTTAATTTTTTTAAATATATTATTACAAAAATGGACATTCAATTCTCCAACAAGAACTACACTAGTTACCCATTTATCAACCAATGTTGAATAGCTAACTACATTAGATATGAAAGCTACCTGAGAGTAAAATATTAAACCATTTCAAAAGAATTATACTTGGCTCAGATTTGAACTGTAGCTTGTAAACCAAGCATATCAATTTAACACTTCTGTATCATTCAAAATTAATCCCACATACATACAAATTTATTTTCTAAAGAAAGGAATGCTATAACATATTTTATCTAACTTAGAAGGCTTCTTAAGAGAAGGCATGAACATATTAGTCTTGAATCTAGAAATTTTTATTTATAATGAAAGAAAGGGTTAATGGTCTTGCTGAGACTGACTGAAATATTAGATAAAATGTTTATTCTTCATTTTTATGCATAATTTTTTTGTATCTGATTATGTAGTGTATACATCTATATTATCAATACATGAAACTAGCAATAGATTAACACCTTAACTTGAAATACAATGGAATTTAATAGTAGCAAAAATAATAGAAAAACAGTCGATGCTTTATAAATATATATTTTTTTAAAAATATTAATTTTTTTTTTCTCCACAGTAAAAACAAAATCATTCAACTTCTTTTTATTGGCAACAATAATATATTCTATATCATTATACTTCAAAGACACTTATATAAGCATAAGTAATCAATTATACCATGTGGTAGTTTCAAATGAATCTCGAGATTAATTTCTAGAAATTAGTCTGTACAGTGAAAAGTACCAGAGTTACTTATAAGTCTTTAGTGTTGAATAATTCTGAAGACCTAAACATCTTTTTTTTTCAATTTAACACACACATATATATATATATTTAAAAAATACAACTTTATTATAAATATTATTATTATTAACAAAAAAATGTATTTTGTTTAATATGTTTATTAGCTCTTCCTGAGTTATGACAGATATTTTACAATAATATAGTTTATCTATCTATCTATCTATCTATCTATCTATCTATCTATCTATCTATCTATCTATCTATCTATCTATCTATCTATCTATCTATCTATCTATCTATCTATCTATCTATCTATCTATCTATCTATCTATCTATCTATCTATCTATCTATCTATCTGTATGTCTGTCTACCTACCTACCTACCTACCTACTTATCTATCTATCTATCTATCTATCTATCTATCTATCTATCTATCTATCTATCTATCTATCTATCTATCTATCTATCTATCTATCTATCTATCTATCTATCTATCTATCTATCTATCTATCTATCTATCTATCTATCTGTCTATCTATCAGTCTGTATATATATGTATGTATGTATGTATGTATGTATGTATGTATGTATGTATGTATGTATGTATGTATGTATGTAAATTTAATTAGGTCAATCCATCCTTCAATATAACTACCTACAGATCTATATACCAACCACTTATCCCCCATATTTACTTACTGACTGAATTATTTTACTACTACTTATCTACCTGCCTACTTATTCACCTAACAATCAATAAAGACTGACTGATTTTCTTTAGCTATCTGTCTGTCTATTTATTAGTTTATTTATCTGTCTATGTATTCCTTCATCCATCCACGCATCCACCTATCTATCTATTTGTCTATTTAACTATTATATATATGTATATCATCAATAGCAGAATTATTCATATCCATGTTCAATTTTAGCTTGTACTATTAAAACACATTTTAAATAATTCTTATGATTTTTAAACATAAATTAAGAAAAGTTCAAAAGTTTAAAGTTTATTTCTAATTTAATTTTTAATTTTTTTAATCTTATTACTACAATAGTAAAATTGTTAGTGTTGGTTTTTATAATTAAATGTTTTAAAAAATCCTTTACTGTTACAATAATAAACTTCTCAATTTATATGTATTAAAAACAAGAATCTCATTAATGTCAGTACTCTACAGCTTTCGATGTAAGCGTGTGAGATCAGTGAATACCATACAGTATTTGCAACCAATTCCCCAGATCAATTTCTAATTATTGATATTATTCAGTAGTATTATTACACATGCCTATCCAGAAGTTGTCTTTATTTCCACTATTATATTCAAGCTAACGATTTAATAGTTTTAATTATCCTAAAGACTTTTTAACCAAACTCTTACCCATGTGAAGCTTTGTTCAGTTAATTAAACTATTTTTTTTCATGGCTACTATTTTAAAAATCATATCAAATCTAAAATATCACATTAGATGGTTCTCTAGAGAAGAGTGATGAAAGAGTGAATTCATTCTAAGAGTGTATATGAATAGCAACATTGCATAATATTTAACTATAATTAAATTTAAAATATCTAGCAAAAAGTTGCTTGAGTTAGTAATGGTTTTTTAATGTGTGTGTGATGTAAAAAAGTAATTGTGATATCAGGTGTGTAATAACATTTTATTATATTTATGAATCAACTTTTCTGGTTGTTAACTTTCATCAGACAGAAAAATAAAAAAGTTAAATACATTAACTACATCATTTAAATAGTTAAAATAACTTTTTAAAAATTTGATTTATCACTTACAAAAAATTGCTTCTATTGGCTTTTAAATGCTGCTGTAAGTATATTAATATTTCATCGCCTTACAGTTTAATAAAATGTTTCTATTTTTTAATTTAATCGGTCACAGCAGATAATAAACACATTGTTTTTAATTCTTACAGACATTCAAGATATGCAAATAAAAATATTTTAAACATTAAAAAATTTATATTAAAAATTATCTTGTCTTCTAGTAGCTCTTTCAATCTCATTTACATTTTTATTACAAGAATATCATGAACGTTCATAAGCATATATCTATTTATTTTTTCCCCATGTGTTATGGCATCAGCCGGGAAGCGAACTCGCTAACCCGGGACAACTGCCGACAGCTGCCCTCTCGACTACCAATGCTTGACTATGTATCTATCTATTCAAGTAATAGTTTATATAACATTAACAATTATGTAATCATTAGATCGATAAACTTTCCAAACACTAATTTTATTAATGCCCTACTCTCCTCTATTGCAAGATTTGTTTTGTAAACATAAAAATAATTTGTTTACATTTGCTTTCTCAATTTTTTTATGAAGAACTCTAATCTGACAAATGATATTAATCAAAGTGAATGTCTAATCACCTTCAGTGTACTAATTGGCTAATTATTTTACCATGATGTTAAATTGATAAATATATATTGTAGGAAAGTACTTTGATTGGTTGGATTGCTAAGTATTGTTTGAGGGTATATATATAACAGACATAATAATGTCTAATAAACAAAGCACTAGAATTAACTAAATAATTTTCAGTATATCAATGGGTTTAGATTGACCTTAGGTCAACATGGGTGTGACAAGAATCTCGGCCTCAGGGTGGCCTTCGAGCATTCCATCATCAGATTTTCAATTGGATGGACGGTTGAAGAGTTGGAGTGTGTAGTAGATTGGAGCCTGTCCATTAAAGTATGAAGATTGTCTATCTTAATATATATCTGAGCACTTATAGTATATATGTGTGGGAGATAATAATCTGGACCAACTGATGATTGCTGGTTTAGCATGAAATACGTATATTGGTGATTATTTATCTTTTCAGCATATATGTGCTTGAGTGTATCAGTGTTATTAGATAGAGTGGAGAGTGATGGGTTATCTGAAAGTCTGTGCTCATATACCCTATATTACATATATAGACACAGGTATATAATAAGCCTGTGTTTCAGTTATTAATATATCAATATGTATATAAATTTGACGAAAATTATATTACTAATTCTAATGTTATATATATAATTGAGTAACAATAGTATTATGTGTATGTATATATATATGTTTATAAACATACACATATTGCTGGCAGCTATATATAAACGTGTATGCAAATCGCATGAAGACAGCCAACTGTGTCTGTGTTTACAAACATATATACACATAATACTCTCTTATTGTTACTCAATTTTTTAGTTAACACTGCACTGATGTGCATATATAATTAAATGTTTATATATTCCATATGCATGTGTGAAAATCTGGCATTCTATGCAACGCCCAAAGTGAGATGGCCAAGTAAGAAATGCTTAGATTTTCCCACATTTCCTAGGTATTCTAAATGCCAAAAGAGAAATCGGCAAAGTATAAAATATTCCCAGTGAAAATGTATGATGTCGCAATGATGACGCCAACGTTAAGTTTCACACGTTTAGTACAATTAATGATTAAAGTTGTTAGTAAATCTATGATTACATCTTACACTTAGTAAATAAAGAGCAGAAATATAACTGAAGAAATTCTGTACATTCTTGAAGACATATAATTTTAAAATCTTTACTCTTGGTGCTTCACTTCCAAACTAATGTCATATAAGTGCCATTATTTTTATCCCGACTTGTTTGATCTTTATAAAAATTCAACGTTTTTCTACCATTATCACTTGCTAATTTATTATCATTACGTTTAATCAACAGAGGGCTTGTCAGTAAGAAATAATAATCATGCCGTACCTGAAATTAAGAAAGTAAAACTCCATCCTAATATTAGAAATTCATCGTATAGGTAAACATTTATTATTTACTAAAAATGAAAAGAAAATATTATTTTGAATGGGGTTTTTTATTTTTATTTTACAATATAGGTTAAATCGTTGGTTTTCAATCTATGTAGAATTGCAGAACACATTTCACTTAATATTTTTATGCAAGCACTAACATACAAAAATTCAAAAGTACAAAGTAATTACTTAATATTTTACAGAGGTGACTCATCAATAAGATCAAATAGTCAAAATAATATAGAAACTTTATAAAAAATTTAAACTTTTAAAGTACTGTGTGTCAGAGAGTGATAAGGGAGGAAATAAAACAAGTTGTGTGTTTACATGAGCATAATAGTTTTATTATATTTTATCATTATATTTAAAGAATCATTATAAACAAATTAAAAACTTTTAATAAACTAAAGAATAAATTTAATGTGAAATATGATCTTCATATTTCTCACAAATTTCTGAAAATTTGGGCGGATGAATGCCACTCCTATTTCCTGCTCTAAGTTTTCTTTCATTTTTTTTTTTTTGTTTGTTTTTATGTTGACTAATGTTGAAAAACCTAATTCACAAAGATAAGATGTAGAAAAGAGCAATAAGACATTTGTGGTTTTTTATTTTATTTTATATATAGCAGGATATTCCTTTTTGACAGAAATCCAAAATTCTTCACTAGTCATTTCTGAATATTTTAAATGTGGTCCATGATCTGAATAAAATGATATTAATTCATCTTCTGCATTTATTTTAAATCCAGAAATATTTCAACAAACAAGAAATAAATTGTTTACTTATCCAATCATTTCTTTTGAGTCTAATATCAGTCATATAAAAAAATGCATGGCTACAGTAACACAAAGTTATCTATTATTATTTCTAAAAAAAATTTTCATGGAGCGCATGAAGCACATTCATGTAACACCAGTGTTCTGCAGAAGATACATTGAAAACCACTGGGTTAAATATGAAAGCCCCATTTCTTATATTTTGCAATTCTTACTTTTCCCATGGATCTTTTTGATAAAAGGCTATTTCATTCTTTGCCAAAAAATTATTTGTCATTCTTGATAATGTCTAGGAATTATATACAATGTCTTGGGATATTATGTAAAAATTAAAATGAAATTTTATTGCTTGCCCAAAAATGTCATACATTGTATAAACTGCCTGGGCATTCTGTACAATGCCAGTTTATCACACTTTACTGGTAACATATATACAATTAAATGCACTATTTTTTTTTTACTATTAATTAAGTGCTATTAATACTTTTTAGCATCTCAGTAATTATTAGATTTCTACTCCAATGTAAAATGCAACTTGCATTAGTAGTATATCTGATAAAATTTTAAATAAGAGTTTAAGTGTAATACATTTTAGTTGTAAACATCATCAGTTACATCCAGCTTAGTTCTGATCTACATGATAGAGTTCATTTTTACTCATATTAATGCCTATATAAATCACCATCATTTTCAAGCATTATTGATCCACTGCAAGATTAAGATCTCTCTGTTCTCTAGCCTCCCTTTTCCACATTAACTCAGCACACTTCCTTACTTTATCATCCATCTCACATGTGGTCCCTTTCTAGATCTTTTATAAACTATTGGAATCCAGTTTAATATTTCAACAGTCTATCTATCATCATCTCTTTTAGAAATATGTCCAGCCCAATTCTACTTCAATCTCTTAATTCTTTCAATGATGTCAGTAACACCTGTTTGTTCTTTCATCCATGTATTTTATTTTGATCTCTTCTTGTTACCCCTAACATGCATCTCTCCATACTTTACTGAATGGTCTGAAGTCTCTTAGTGTTTTTTTTTTTTTTTGTTAAGTTTCCAAATGTCAGATAAACCACATTTATTAAAAATCTTTCTTTTCAAACACTTAAGCATATTTTCTTTCAATATTAAATCTACCAAAAGCATTCAATCCAAGTTTAATTCTATGATTAATTTGATCTATTATGTTTCCGTGTGTAGTAATAATCTGACCAAGGTATTTGTAATTGTTAACATCTTCTAACTCATCACAATCAATTTTTATTTTCATCTTTTGAGAAAATCCACTGAAGATTACTTTAGTCCTTTTAACATTTACCTTTAGTCTTACTTTTTTACTTTCAGCTGATAACTCTTACAACATTTCTTGAAGCTGTAAAGCATTATTTGCAAAAACAACTACATCATCTGCAAAATCTAAATGGCTTAAATAAGCTCCATTTACTTTTAATCCTTTAACTTCCTATTTTAATTCACAAAATACTTCTTGCAGCATTAAATAAACTAAATTTATAGTATATCTAATTATGGTTTACTTTATGCCTTTTTGATCTGTTCTTCTATCACTGGCTGTTGTATTAGAAATAATGTTCTTTTATTTTAATTACATTTATAATCAGTAAATTTTAATATGATGAACTATTAAACTTTAAAACAAATTAAATATTCATAGTCAAAAAATCAATCAATTTTAAAAGCAATGAAAATATCTTTCTTTTTTTATTTTGACATAGTTAAATCTTAAAAAAGAGAAAATCAAAAAAACAATTTACAGTATTTTTTTATTTTATTAAAGACGGATTTTTAATTGAAAGTTATTTACAAATGTTGCAAAATTTTACTGCCTTTTCCTTCAATGCTGTATAGGTAGCAATAGTTAACGTTATTCTTTTAAAGTCAATTATGCTTTAGATCATGTACTGAGATGGCGCTGATTGCAGTTTTTTTAATCATTTTCTTTTAGTCATTTTTAATATTATTTTGTCTCTTTAAATTCAGTTTTTTTTTTCCATATGTCATAGCAATTCAGTTTGTTAGTAAAAACATGAATTAATGTAAACAATAAGTCATTAATTCAAAAAATAGTCTGAAGATATCAATAGTTCTCAGAACGAACTTCAAAAAATTGTCGTTGTCCCCCCCCCCCCCCATTTACTTCTTTTTGATTGGTCCATTATTATTTTAAGAGTGTAAACAAACATGGACACACTCTTATCATTGTTTTGATCAAACTGCAAAAGATAGAGTTTTCTGGATTTTATTTAAATATTTATAACTAATTCTACAAAATAGTTCCATAATAATTAATAAAAAATAAATCTTTTCATGTTTACATTTATATTTTTTTTAAATATCTTTTTTCTTAAAAATTTACGTGATACAACATTTGATGTGATAATAAAAGTCATAACTGCAAATGTATATTCACAAGCTACCAAAACCTATACTTATATCAATCTTTAATGATAATTTAATAATTATAAATACGTTTTTTTTAATTGTAGTTGATAAAATTATGACTATTGTATAATTTATTCATTCAAATTCTAGGATCAAACTTCAAACATCAGTTTTCTTACTTAATTTACTTTCTATTCAATTTTAGCATAGTTGACCAATAGAAAAAATTCAAAAGAAAGACGTTATCATTCCACAAGTCAATATCATCATCATCATTTTCAATCATTATCGATCCACTGCAGAATGAGAATCTCTCCAAGTTCAGTCCATCTTCTCCGATCTCTAATTTCTCTTCACATCTCTCTGCACATTTTTTATTTCATCCATTCATCTCGCACGGGGTCTCTTTCTAGGTCTTTTACAATGTATTTTAATGTATTTTTTTAAATATTTGAAAGGTTCAAATGTGATTTTTTTAAAATATTTTTCATTTGTAAATTTAGATTTCTAATAAACCAAGTCAAATTTATTGAATTTTATTATAGAATAAGGGTTTAAAAAATAAAGTACAATTTGACCTTTAACCTCATTTTAAAAAATAAAATACAACTTGATCTTCAACCTCACCCTATTAAGTTTTGGTGAAAAATAATGACAATTCATAATAGTTAATAAATAAGAGAAGATTGAATATATTCCATTTTAGTAGTCATTAAAATGACAATTTCAAATTTTTTGATATGAAAATGATTATTGTAATTTTTTAGACATTTAGTGTAGAATTTTTTTATAATGCAAAAATTATATAAATGAGAAATAGAATTTAAAATTAACATTTCTTTATCCTGGTAAATTTCAGGAATGCTTTTAAATTTTAGAACAGATAATTTAAAACTTTGTTGCATGTTATGTTTTAAAAATGATTTTTCACTTGACATTTAAATTTCCTTAAGATATTTTTTTTGCAAGATTTATTTATATAGTGTCTGACTTAAAATATATATTGTTTAGTTAATAGAAAACTTTATTCTACAAAATACTTGATAAATATTAAATTAATATTCTATTATTGTTACACTATACATAACAAGAAACATATATATGTATATTTTTTATTTTCCAAATGGCATGTAAATGATATTGAGATTTCTTTATTTCTCATTACAATAAAATATCCAGCTTTTTGAATGAAATAGAATTTTTTTGATAAAATGTTAAATTTATTCATCTTTTAAATATAATTATTATTTAAAAAAATATTTTAGATTTCATTGATGTTCCAAATTGAGTTTGAAAACTGCAAACATTTTGACTATGCAGAGCTTGAGATATCTTTTTTTATAATTAACAATTGTGATGTGATGTATTGTGGCTTCTCCTTAAATGAAGTCAAGAATATCTCAGCAATTATGTCCAGATAAACCTGTTATCCACTTTATTTTCCATTCCCCACTCTAAATTTTCCCCTAATCTGCTCTATCCTATTTCCAAACATAATCTTTGTCAACTCTATAACCTTTATATCTAAATCCCCCTTATCTTTTCCAAAACCCAGCATAAAAACCAATAATTCACTTTCTGTATAATCACTTTTTTCATATTTATTCTTCCATAACTTCATTATATGGACCCTTTCTGTTTTCAAGCATTTACATTCAATTAACAAATGGCTAATATTTTCTATTCCTTCCTTACATAATTTACAAAATAAATCATCCATATTTTTCCATTTACATATATATTCTCTTGTAGCTAAAGATCCCATTCAATTACATTTTTTATCATAACTAACACCACCTACTGTAAGCTTTAGTAACTAATAGATACCAGATGATGTAGTGCTAGCCTATTCAATATCCTCAAACTAATTTTTAGCTTATTGACTTTTATCAACAAGAAGCTTAGGATCTCATTGATGAAAGCTATAGGCTAAAAATTTGTCTAGGGATATTGAGTAGAACACACTGGATGGGAACTTATTAAGCACTATCATTTGACATCTATTAGTTACTGAAACTTACATTAGATGGCATAGCTGTAGTTAAAGAAAAATATTATGTTGTTGAAACAGCAATGTATATACTGGGCTCACATAATAGTTTCAATGTTTTGTTGGTTTAATGACATGTTTTACAAACTATATTTCACCAAGAAAATTTATATATCAATTCAAATTATGACATATTCAATATTCAGTAGAAATACTTGGTTGTTAAATTTTAAATGATAAAATATAAAAATAGAAGAAAATAAATTTTTACATTCTTCTTTCTCAATTTCTTCTCCACTTCTGTTTAATTAATAAATAACTAATCCATTCTCCCTCTAGCTTCTATGTTTTAATTATTAACTGGCTCATTGTTTCTTTATGACTTTTGACTTTAGATTATTGATCTTGTATGTAATTAAAAATAGAAATTAAATGTAAAAAAATTATTTAAAGAAGAAAAGTGATTTAATATTTATTATGATCCCATAAATAAATGCATATATGCAAATATTTTATTTATTATATAAATATTTTTTAATTGCAGCTTTGGCTTATTTAGAAATGAAGATCAGTGGTTATGAGTATAAACTGACTAATTTAAAGATTTTTGTGAACTTATACCTAATAAACCTTAAAATATAGTGAGATTTTTCATATAATAGCCTAGATCAAATTTTCACTGTAATGTAATCTGGCACAAAGAATTAAAATTGATAGTTCAAAGTTAAACTATATGATTTAGTAATAACAATAATCATTTGTCTGAGCCTCATCAAGACAGAAGTGGATCATTTTCACCTTAATACTGTTAATAAGAGTAATAAATCAGACATAAATACTTTATATTAATCAATGAATTTTACAGGTGCAGTATTAGATTGTAATTCCATTTAAGGGTGATCATCTATTCTCACTATAATATTAAACAGAAATGTTAAATATGAGAATACTCTCACCCCAGTTATAAAATAAAGACTTTGAGAAAATAAGATGGTCATTCTTATTTTCTCAAAGTCTTTATCTTGTGGCTGGGGTGAGAGTATCCTCACATTTATCATTGCTGCTAAATATTCCAAGTATGGCACTAGTGAGAAGGGATGATTATTCTCTAAATAGATAAATACTTTATGCTTTTACATTTACACACATATATAAAGTATCTATGCTTAATTACTAATCTTATAGCAGATAAAATATTGAGCTTATAGGGATCCATATTTGGTTTTACATGGATTTAAGAAAACTATTTTTATTACTAGATCATGTAGTTTCCACCTTCATTATCAATCTTAATTGTTTGTGCTTGGTTAAACTGTAATTAAATTTTGTTTAGACCATTGCATGGAAAAATCCCATTACATGTCAATGTTCAACACAATTATGATAAATATGAAAGTTATTATATTCTCCATAACAAAATTTAAAATGTTATCTTGAATAAAGTTGACCACTACACAAATAATAGACTAAATTCTTATATTACAAATGTTTCATTTATAAACTTAAGATATGCTAGAGTTCTAAAAATCTGTCAATCACATCAATATAGATAGCAGTTTATTTTCAAGTAACTTTTTATAATATAATTTGTTTTTAAAATTTGAAGATATTACTACAATAATCATACCAGTAATTAATAGAGGCAATTGTAATATCATTTTAAGCTTTAGGTAATTAAATCAAATGAGTAATGTAAATAAATGCATTGAATATAATTATAATTCTATATTTAAATAGTGTTAAAGTAATCAATTTAAAACAAAATTAGAACAGACAACACTCTATAAAATATATATTTAATACATCAACTCGGTTTTTATTCCTAATTGGAATCTTATCAAGATGTTTCTTTTTTACAAAATCACATGACCAGTTTTCTACTGCAACTCCACCTAATGGATAATATTTACATTACAATAAATATAATTATTAAAATACATACATGTATATAAAAATGATTAAACTTATTACAATTCTTTCTTTTTATAATATATACAAAACAATCTTAAAAATACTTTAAATTATAACTAAAGTTTCTAATAATCTAACAATGCCCATTTTGTCTCTAGTTAACCATGTTTCCATATTTGTTTAAATTTTCTTAAATACATAAAGTTTCATAACATTTTCTTGCCTTGTAATTTTTAACATACTTTATTACCTGGATATTTTTTATACAATTCATTTTATGTCCAGTATATCCAAAAAATGTATATATGACTCTGATCTTACATCTTATCTGTTAATTGTTATATCATGCTCCTTATCTCTTTCAATGGCAGTCTTTTGTGTCTGACCTATATATGTCATACTTCAATATTCAGAAACAATTTGATAAATTAACCCTGTAATTTAAAATATTTTTTAGATTGTTTTGGTAATTTTTATTTTATTAAAAAAAGTATTGTAATAAGTTTAATCATTTTTATGGTACATATATGTATTTTAATAATTATATTTAATGTAATGTAATGTAGGTGGAGTTGTAATAGAATAGCTAAAAGAAATATGTTGATAAGATTCCAATAAGGAATGAAAGCCAGGCTGATGTATTAATTTTTTTTTATTTACAGAGAATTGTCAATTTCAATAATTAATAATATTGCTTTAGAGTAATTTTCACTACATCACTCTCATGCAAGGTAGGGACTAATTTCTATCCACTTTTAACATCTTGTGGAGGGATGTAATCATAAATATATGACCACACACATGTGAAAAAGATCTATGATCCTAAGATGCACATTTCAAACTGAACAAGTACTCATCAGTTGGCCCAGACCACAATCTTTTACACATATGTTTATCATTGTTCAGTGTATATATATATATATTTCAAATTACTGCAGTTTATTAATATACTGTCTGTTTCAATTTTGTTTTAAATTGATTATTTTAAAGTTTATACATAAAAAGGCTAAATTTTAACACTGAAATTTGATCATTTAAAGTATTTAAACAGTATTTTGCACATTTAACAAGAAAAGATTATAAATTTATAAAGTGTTTAACTTGTAAAGTATGCTTTTGATGTTTACAATCAGATTCATAACTCTAGTAATGACAGCAGGATATTGCATGTTGATTATATAATGTATGGATAATATTCAAACATGCTAATAATTATGTAAATATTTAATTTACATATTCTATTTCTTTGATAATGGTATGTGTGATTATTTTTTTATTGATCACATGATAGTTATTGGTGATAAACCACACTTTCTTTAATTTTGTACTTTCAGTCATTTCACTCTGAATATACTGTATTAGCTCTTGGGTCAATGATGTGACTGTATTCCATGTCATGTTTCAAAAATACTGACTTGTATTTAAAATTAGCTTTAGCACAGTTTTATAGGTACCTGTGCTGTGCCATTCTAGTTGAAATGTTCACACAGAACTTTCTAAAGTACACATCACTCCATAATGAATTACTGCAGCTAATGTTATATATGATTTGTGGAGTGAGATCTGGAGGCAGCTTATCTTTTGTACTGTTTATCAGTTTATTTACTGATGGATGAATCTGAACGCCAATATTATAAGCATTGGAAATGAATTTATTCATTGTTTAAAATAGACCCAGCATGTAAGGAAATCTTATCCAAGGTTTTGTGTCTGGTTTTGAGGATATATTTCTTATATTGGAGTAAAAAAATTGACAGTGTTAATTAGAATGTTATGTTTATATCCTATTTCACATAAATCTGTAATGTACACTTCGATATTAGCTTTGCAGAATTTGCACAATTTAAAATTTCAATGTAAGAAGCCTTTAAGACTCACTAATTTTTGCGAGATAGTGATTAAAGATTGAGGTTTGACAATCAATTTATAATCCAGATATTATTCTATCTTTGTAGGTATAAATCTAGGGAACTTAATGCAATTTCCTGTATCTTCATATTCGATTGTCCATTTTATGAATGTTAATTATGCAAGTTATTGGCGTTTATTTATAAGTGATTCTCAGAAGTATAAATAAGCATGCCATCTATATACCTTGTGTAAATTAGGCCAGGTATAGTGGCAAAATATTTTGGAATCACTAATTCCTTGAATTTAGTTAAGGCGAAGCTACCTGTAATTTGTCTAGTCGATAAGACCATCGACCACCGTGTTCCATTTTGTAATACTTGAATATAAATTATAATAGATGTAAAAGGTATTTCCTTTTTCTATCTGATAAAATGTAAACATTTACTTTATCTTGAATAAAAATTGCTTTGACATACGCTTTAAAAATAAAATATATTGCACGAAACAAATTGAACATAGCGTGGCAGTTATTTTGAGACGGTTAATAGGTATTTGAACTCTGATAACACATGATAAATCTGGATTGTTGCCCAAACATCGCTTATAATATGATTTAATTTGTTTATTTTATATAACAATCAATTATTTTATCCACAATATACTAACTTTTAAAATTTTACTAAGGAGAACTTAATTTATTCCACACACGCACACATAATCATTATTTGATTTGTGAATCTATATAGTACTACACAGCGCGCGCGCACACACACACACACACACAAAGAACATTAATTAAAAAATATTCATTGAAAAAATAATAAATAATTACATCAATCTGTAAGCCCGATACATATTTTTGTACTCATTTCATGCTATGACTATATAAATTTTATAAAAATCAATTTCTGTAGTGCTATCGTTGAAAATCTTAAGTTAAAATCTTTGAAATCCAACGTATCAGTGATTGCTTGTCTTCTTTAAAATTTTATGGCCTCAGTTTGATCAGGTTTCATTCTACTGCTCTACTTTAATTGAGTTCATCCTATCTGTCAATGGCACTTAGTCCAAGTAGTAGACAGTTCTCTATCACTCCCATCAGTTGCCAAACTCATCACTACTCTCAACTGATTTATTTATTAGATTACTTCACTCTAATTCATTGGTGAATTAAAAAAAATTATATCACTCTTTATTTCGGGGGAGGGGAGGGGAGGGGAAATCAGCAGACAAAAAAATATTCAATTAATAAATGTAGAATATATATATAATTGAACGAAGTCAAAATGTATTATTAATATTATTAAATTGCATTTTTAAAACTAAGTGCATTTAATTGCTTATGTATAAAATTATTATGCATATGATAGACTTTTTATAGCACAATGAGACCTTTTTATCTATATCATTTCATTCAAGGGCTTCCTTTATGGACGTGTGAATAGTACTGAATGCTATATAGTATGTGTTCTAAACGTATAGATGTTCATTGCAGAGGTTTTAAATTTGTATGTACATACTCATATATTTATGAAGATAAATGAATGGATGAAGGGATGGATGTATGAATGAATAGATGAATAAATAGAGAGATGCATTTTTAATAGATATATAGATAAATAACATATTAAAATATAAAAATAATTATTTAATAAATAGAGTAATATAACTTTTTAATAAATATATGTATATATGCATAGTTAGATGATTTAACAATAGTGTAGGAATATCTGTGATAAAAATATTAAAAAAATTATATATACACACATTAATATACCAACAAAAATAATTAATAAAGAATACACTATTGTAGAAAGTACATTTAAAGTCACACATACACATGCACGCATATATATATATATTTAATGATACAACATGTATATGATTTGCAATTGTAAATTTTAAGCATATATTTGTTTGTAGTGTAAATATATTTGCAGTGATTTTGTGCAATGGAATGCATGTAACAATAGTAGAGTTAAGTAGTTACAATGTAAAATGAATAATTGCAAGGAAATAAAGTCATATATTACATGACTTAATTTAATAAGTTTGTACCACTAATATTATATAATGAATATACTAATAGCTCTTTAAAAGCTTTTCTGAATATCCTTATCCCCAGACACATTTTTGGGTCTGGCTGGATTTGAAGACATATAGGTAACTATTAGATAAATGGTGGGGCTTGACCTGGTATTTTTAAATCTAATACCTGAATGTTCTAGTGCCTTGCTGATGACAGCCAGAGCTAGAAATCAGTCTGAGAATATGGATATTCAGAAAAGCTTGTTAAGAGCTATTAGCTCACTCATTATATAACATTTATAATAATGTAAAATGAAGCGTAGAGAATTAAATTATTGCTTTTTACTAATGCTTAATTTTTTACTTAACCTTTTTCTTTTGAACCATGAGAAAAGATAGCAATTTTTGAAGAAGGACATATTGAAGATTAATGTATTAACTTCAAAGTATTATTTATCTGTGTATCATCATCATCATTATCAACCATTATCAATCCACTGCAGGATGAAGTTTTATCAAAGTTCAATCCATCTTCTCTGATCTCTAGCCTCTTTCCCCCCCATCTTCCCTGCACACTTTCTTATTTCATCCATCCATTTCACATGAGATCTCTTTCTGGGTCTTTTACAATCTCTAAATCCAGTTTAAGATTTCAACTGCCCATCTATTATTATCTCTTCTAGAAATATGTCCAGTCCAACTTCATTTCAGTTTCTTAATTTTTTCAATGATGTCGGTAACATCTGTTTTTTCTTTTACCCATGTATTTTGTTTTCAATATCTTCTTGTTACTTCTAACATGAACATCTCCATACTTCTTTAAGTGGTCTGAAATCTCTGTATTGTTCTTCTATTATGTATCCAAGTCTCAAATCCATAAGTAAGAACTAGTAAAACCCATTTATTAAAAACTTTCTTTTTCAAACACATAGGCATATTTCCTTTTAATATTAAGTTATTTCTACCAAAAGCACTCCAACCAAGTTTAATTCTATGATTAATTTCATCCAATAAGTTTTATTCTGTAGTAATAATATGACTAAGGTATTTGTAGTTATTAACTTCTTTTAACTCATCATTATCAGTCTTTATTTTCATATTTTGAGAAAATTCATTGAACATTACTTTAGTCTTTTTATTGTTTAATTTTAGTCCTACTTTTTTACTTTTGTCTAATAACTCTTGCAACATTTCCTGAACCTCTGAAGCATTATTTACAACAACAATAATATCATTTTCAAAATCTAAATAGCTTAAATAATCCCCATTTATTTTTATTTGTTGAACTTTTCATTTTAAATCACAAAATACTTCTTGCAGCATTGCTGTAAAGAATTTTGAAGATATGGAGTCACCCTGTCTTACATCTTACTCAATGTTAACCTTCTTTGTATCATTATGTAGTCTAACTGTTGCTATTTCATTTCTATAAATATTCTTTTGAATATGACAATATCCTGGATCTATACTTTTATGATCCAGTGCTTTATTACTGGAAGAAATGTTTATAGAATCAAATGTTTTTTTATAATCTATAATAATAAAAAGGGCATGTAATAATATCAAAGTGCTATTATAATGCAATATTGAAAATATGATCCATAGAACAATTTAAATTGGAATTTGCAACTCAAATGACAGATAAAACTTTGATTAAGGGACTTTTGGCTTTCAAATCACCTACTGTACTTTTTTTCTAAATTGCACCAGAACATTGTAAACTTTGAAAATCTGGGACTGATAAATCAATTGAATGACTGTTTTTCTTCACTTGAGCTAAATTGTTGTTCATTAATAAATATTTTACCATATTATATTATAATTCTTGAATAATTTTTGTTCATTTAAGTGCTAAACATTAAATATATATCTATAATTCAGTCATCACCTTTGAAAAAAAAGAAAATTAAATCTACTAAGTTGTGAAAAGACTTGATACATATTAAAAGAATTGATATAAATGAAAAACTTTGAATTGGTCTAATAAATCTTAAATATAAAATAAGTCTTAGATATTAACAGATTATAATTTCAAGTGCTGATTTGAATTATTTTGGGAATGCTAAATTAATATCTATCTATCTATCTATCTATCTATCTATCTATCTATCTATCTATCTATCTATCTATCTATCTATCTATCTATCTATCTATCTATCTATCTATCTATCTATCTATCTATCTATCTATCTATCTATCTATCTATCTATCTATCTATCTATCTATCTATCTATCTATCTATCTATCTATCTATCTATCTATCTATATCTATCTATCTATCTATCCATCTATCCATCCATCCATCCATCTATCTATCTATCTATCTATTTATCTATCTATTTATCTATCTATATATCTATCAATCTATCTATATATCTATCAATTTATCTATCTTTTTACCTATCTCTCTCTCTCCCTATTACTCTGACTTATTTATCAAACTTGTGCTCTGTATACTATTCTACTAACTATCTATCCACATATGTAAAAAAAGAGATAACAAGATGGTTTGAATTTTTGTAGGATCCCTGGAACCCATAATATATAAATATTAAGTCATCTCTATTTGTCTTTCTTTTTATTTATTATTTGTTTATTGAAGTCTATTAATGAATAAGTTATATCAAGGTTTATTTTCGTATAATAGTTTAAAATATAAGCAACCTTGAAGGTATTATCATAAATTTTTCAAGAGCAATTACAAAAAAAAGAAAACAAGACCTTCTTTGGAGATAATTTTAAATCTAAGCTAACTTTATTTTTATTAATATTAAGATATTTAATATTTTGAATTTTAGAATTGCGCTACATTTTTATTATTATCATAAAAGAATGAAAACTATATCTAAAGATCATATGACATTTTTGTCAATTTAATTTATATTACAATAATCACAATTTATTTTAAGTATAAATATAAATATAGGGGATTTGAACTCAGACTTTCAAGCACCACCCCAACTATCCACACTATCTCATACAACTGATATACATGACCACACACATGTAGAAAAGATAATCACCAATATATATATTTCATGCTAAACCAGCATCTCCCACACACATATATATAATCAGTGCTCAGTTTATATTAAGATAGCAAATCCTCACACTTTAAATGGACAGGCTTCAATCTACTCCAACTTCCAACTTTTCAGCCATGTGTGTGGTCATGTATATCAGTTGTATGAGATAATGTCGATAGTTGGTGGGTGCATGAAAGTCTGAGTTTAAATCCCCTATATTTACAATTAAGCTCCAGTTTGTGAAGAGTGCCTGGTTTTCAAATTTTATTTTAAGCTTAATTTAACTAGGGCAAAATTCTTTATACAGTAGCGCCATTCATTGCAAGCGAAAGTAATCAATTGATGCAAGAAGGTTTGTGCATAAAATTCCAATTTAGTGCTTACTCATCCAATATCCCCCGACTAGTTTCTGCCTTGTGGCTTTCATCAGTGAGAAGCCTTGGATCTAAAAATATATATTTTTTTAAAATAAACATTGTTTTTTTAAGGATTCTCTATTGATCTGTTTATGTATGTTATTCATTGAACTAATTCGTAGACTCTCTTCAATGTTTTATGCATTTGATTATTATGTATTATTAATTAATAATGCATATATTGTTTATTTATCAAAATAAATTCAAATAAAGTTTAAGTTTATAAAACTTTTTTAACCATGCAGATGTATTGATGTGTATGTTTGTTAAAGCGCGTTTTTTTTTTGCAAAATTAATAATTAAAGCTTAATAATGAATATATATATATATATAATAACTTACACTCCCAATACTGCCCACATACATTACATGAGTAAAATGCCCAGGTGCCAGTTCTATTAACGAATAGAATAATATAACAAGATATATAATACAAACTATTATTGAGACTCTATATTTAAGTTTATGTTCAGCTCAGCTCAGTGGGAGGCTATAGGCTGTTCATAAGATATATGATGATAAATAAATGAAAGAAGAAATATTACAAACACCAAATATGTAAATCCTTTTTATTAATTAATTGTATGATAAAGAATCATGTTTATCGGTACAGTCTATTAAAATATACTTTAAACTTAATTTCTTCCTTCATCCAAATATAACATATATCAGCTTGCTATAATTATAATACTAAACAATTCTATGACTTGGCATATCACAAGCTAAACATCTACTTTAATGCCAATCAAGAAATAAACAATAAGATATAAGGGAATTTAACAAACACAGTTGAATTAAATAAACTACATTGGCCCATAAATTATAATTCTAAAGTATGATAAAAAATGTAATGAAACAAATTGACTAAAATATTCCACTGTGTTTCAATAATAATATAATGACAGAAATAGGGTATTTTAATTTCATATCATCATCTAACAAATACACTAACTTGACAACCTTTCTAATACGTTTATCCAGTGGCAAATGTTCCTTATAATGTTTGGATCAAGAAAAATAATATTGTCAGACACCAGAAAATTTGATATTATAGTTATAAAACAATATATCTATTTTATAATAGATGTATGGAATGTGGAGATGTGGAAATGGAAAACACGAATGTATACAATAATAACTCCAGACACAGTTTTAAGATTTTAAACAAATAAAATAAATAATTTATTACAATAAAATAAATTTGGTTTAACATGATATTTACAATTGGACTACTTGTCTTACAGATTTTTAAATTATCAAATAAACTTTGAGCATCAGTTTGGGATTATCCCTATTATCAAAGCAAATTAACAACAAACTTAAATATCCTGACTTCGAACATATGCTTTGCCTACATGTTTCATCTACATAACACTAAATAAACAACATGTTATATTATTAACACAAAAAAAAATACTTTTGAGAGGATATTACCATTGATTAATAAAATAAATCAAATTAATTATATTTGGCTCTCAACCAAGCAACTTTCTCTAATTGACTAAATAATCACTTTCAATTACGAATACCTTTCATGCATAGCAACAAAATCATGTTCATTCTGATGATTTGATGATTTATAACCTTTATTTAAATAAATACACTGTAGTTTAAAATATTTATTTCCCGTTTTAATCTCAATAACTTTATACTTCTATTTAAATGAATGTAATGTATTTCGAAACATTTATTTCTCATTTTAATTTCAATAACTCTATACTTTATATACGCAAAATTATTTATATTACACGTGTGTGTGCGTGTGTCAAGCAACAATGATAAAAAATAATATTTTCTACAAACTCTCCATTCATTAAGAAAATATAATGCAATTACTTTATTTCGGACAATGTCGTAATTCATCAATAAAATAAGACACTAATATTACATCAATAATTAATTTAACAATTTATCTGGCCACATATTAATTAACACAGAGCTATATTTTCATGATTATACAGACTATACATTATAAGGGAAATCTACATGAGGAGCAGATAAACTCTTATTGAACACTTTTACAATAATTCATCTCATTCTAAATATACTGTTGGTGAGGAACCTTTTCCTCATCACCAAGAATATAAGAAAAATGTCACATAACTTCCTAAACATCATTTAATCATACTTCAATAATTCATCTACTTCTAAATACACTACTTGTGGGGAACCTTTTTCCTCATCACCAGGGCTCTAAGAAAACATCACTTAACTTTGAAAAATATCATTTAATCATACGCATATAATATAAACTAGGCTCTACTCATGGAAAAGCATATACTAAATTAGCAAAATCTTTTATCCCTACAAACATTATAACGCAATCAGATTTCATTCCATTCTCAAAGCTCTTCTAAATACATACAGATAACATACTAATCCATTCCACTCAGTAGAATATGACAGCATCTGAAATTTATACATAAAAATATTCACAAACTGAACTTTATCAAACAAATGTCATAATTGTGCAAAACAGACGCACACCCACGAATAAAAATATATATATAATTAACCCTAAATTACACACTATGCAGGCAACATGGTAATTAAATATTGCATCAAGGTATAACTTTTAATTCAGAATAAATTTTAGGTTACTTTTTAAAATTTAATGGTTGTAATTATTGCGAATGAACTTTCTTTCATATCTAGCAAACTATTTCTATTATATGTTCGTTGATTGAAAAAAAAGAACAAAATTCTCACTTTGAGATAATAAAGTATACAAAATAAATATAAACCTCTCTAATAATATATTAAAAAAATATTTCTTTCTTTTGCCTTCGTAAAAAAACAATAAGACCTATTTGTACACAATCAATTTTTACCAGCGTATTCCTCATTTGGATATGCTACAGAGACAGTCTTGAAGGTCAAAATAACCCAAATTATCAATAAAACATAATAATAAGTAAGTCTATTATCAATAATATACATTAATAATGATAAGCAATAAAAAAAAAATAAAGAAACAAAAGTTATTTGTTTTGTAACTTAAAATAAAAGTTCACTTGCAAAGCTCTGCTCCGGGTTTATGAAACAATATGGGACACATTCCAAACTGAATTTAAATAAAATAAACTTCTGCAGGATAACTTAAAAAATATAATCGTAACTTAAATCTGACCCAGCACCTCCAGTGTTCATAGCATATCTATTTGAGGTACCAAATCACACACACAAGCAATTAATTTCTCCTTTATTATACTGAAAATATAAGACATTCTCCGTTGTAGTGCTAAATTAAATACACAATTGTTCTTAGTAGTTTTCTTAAATAGCATTTAACACTTTATAGTCTATTATCCGCATGGTTTATTCTTAAATATTGTCAATTAAGATACCATGGTTCATTAGTAATTCCACAATTAATAATACTTTGTTTTATATTCCATCTTTATCGAAGAGAACAAAATTACACGCATTTCTATTCTTCCATTCGATTTAAGCAAATACTTAATTTGAAGGAACTCACGTTTTATTTCCTTCATTTAAAATATGTATTATTTCCAGAAATACCAGATAAATAAATACTGTTATCTCTTTATGGTGAATTTGAACATGGCATGATTTATCAAAATATGCGTATTCTTAATTCTATGTTTAATCCTCACAAAAACACAACACAGAAAATAGTGAAGAATTAAAATATATTCTGTAAAATAGTTCTGCATGCGTTTCCCAGATATATTAAAATACACACGTTGGTTAGTGATACAACAATAATATTCATGCAATTTATTCTTATTTAAATTGACAATTAAATGAAGTAGTGTAGACTGGATGTTATCAACATACATTTTTAAAAGAGCAATAGTTATGAAGTGGTTAATTCAAAACATTTAAATTGAGGAGAGCAAAGTAAACTGTGTACATTTTGAAAATTTAGAATTCCATTCTAGTTAACTCTTCCCATAATAAATTTTTTAAGATCCTTTCAATGTTTTACTCCAAAGTCTTTTTTAAAATCAATTTGACTTCAGCAACTGTTTTTTTTTTTTAATTTTCACAATAATGAGCCACCGTTTCTGGCTACAATTACATTACATAATATACAAATTTTTCACTAGAGATCTTTGTTAAATAGCTCTCTTTAGCAAAAAGGTCATTTCCCTTCACAAGGTTACACACACACACTTCTCTTCTATCTAAGCTAATTATATATTCAAAAAAAAAAAATCTTTTCTAAAAAAAAAAACATTTTGATTAAATCAAGAGAAAAAAAATAATAAAATAAATAGCTTTTACAAACTTGAAAGAAAAATGAATATTAATTAACTATTAAACAAAAATGATTAATAATTTATTTAATTTGTAAAATAATCCATTGATTCAACTATCTATTAATCATTGGAAAGAAATATATACTTGTTAAATTATTTAAGATAATTGCTGTAATTTAAATGTTTTTATTGTACATGTACTATTGTTTGCTGTTATTAAAAGATGAAAATGAAATGAAACATAATACAGACATATATGCATGCACATGTAATGCAACCTAAATATTAAACTATCCTAACTAAATATAATTGAAATGGCTATTAATTGTTGACAAAAGGATAAGTATTAATGAATAAAGGATTTTGAAACCATTCAACCAAATATTACACTAACATAAAATAACTTTGCATTTTCCTGCCCAAATATACCAATTCCTATAATAACAACCCCTCTCTCTGGCATTAAATACTTCACTAACCACAATAATAATAATGAATACTTATAAAGTGGTCAATCAACTGCATAAGCAATCCATATCTAAGCTTCAAACAATCTCCAGCAAAAAAAAATTTAAAATTCTAAGGCTGTTTTATTTATTTTTTAAATATAATATAACTATTCGATGGAGATACAAAGTATGTCAATTCCTTGTGCCCATTCAGATGGTCACAATATATATGTTAAAACGAAGATTTGCATGGGTTAAATATATAAAAAACATATTTTGCGGCTTCATCCATGTTAAAAACATTTAATATTAATATACTGACGTTTCGACGTGGTCACACAAGTCATCCACAGAGTTATAAAAGGTAGAAAGATGGTTGTAGAGGCGCTACAATCACTGATTTGAAAAAACCGTTAAAGTTCCACCAATAGCAAAAATGTTAAATTTAGGAATGTGTTCCATATGTAAAAGGAACGGACGTATATTAAAATGCTATAATATAGATACAGCATTTTCTACTCATCAAAAGATCACAATATAATAACCAAGCCTAAGGATTCAATCCCTCTTGAATCTCATGGTGTCTATCAAATCTCATGTAAAAATTGTAAAGCTTCTTACATAGGTATGAGTAATCATCGCATCAGTGTTAGGAGAGATGAGCATGCTAATGCAGTTAAACAACACTCATCATCATCAGCAGTCTCACTCCATACTATAGATTCAGGTCATAAAATTGATTTTTCTAGTACCAGGATCATATCCTGATGTGATAATCTCTACCAGTGCAAAATTAGAGAAGCCATTGAGATACTTAAGAGGCCAGATTGTATCAATAAGCGAGATGATACATGCAAACTTCCTCCTATATGGAAAGATTTTTTTAAAAAACATTCCTAAATTTAACATTTTTGCTATTGGTGGAACTTTAACGTTTTTTTCAAATCAGTGATTGTAGCGCCTCTACAACCATATTTCTACCTTTTATAACTCTGTGGATGACTTGTGTGACCAAGTCGAAATGTCAGTATATTAATATTAAAAGTTTTTAACATGGATGAACCAGCAAAATATGTTTTATATATATAATAAAGTAAACAACCTTTAAAGAATCCATTGAGGAATAAAACACTTCTTCAACAGTCCAAATGTAACTCTTGATGAAAAGTTGATATACTTTTAGATATTAATAATCCCCATTTCTTGTTAGAAGCTCCTTTCACTTATGTAATTCTAATATTTATATCTTTTCTATTTTTACTATCTGATATTATTAAACTTTCCAACTATTTAAAAACTGTGACATGTTCTAGCTTTTTTCTTTTCACCTGCATTGTTTCCATCTGAATTTTTCATTGAGAACATTTTATTATTTTGTATTTTCTCAGTTAATTATCACATTGCACCTTTTTTTCAATAGTACGTTTATTCTCTGCTATTGAAATCATATCTATAATGTGCATAATTCTAAATAATTTACCATTTATTTTCAAAGTTCTCTTCATGTTAATAGTAAATTCTCTCAACTTCTTTATGAAAACACGTGTTTATAATACCTACAACATAGGTTCAAATCTATATCAAATAAAATTATAAAGCTTAGAACATTTTTCAGATAGTAATTACATAGACAAAAGCAATTAACTGCCAATATTGACCACCAAAAAAGTATGACTTTAAACAAGGGTAAAAGAACCTCTCAAATTCTCATTACCTGGTGTTTGGTTAAGCTTAGTGAGAAATGTCTGCTTATTTCCTTTTACTCTAGAAGATGAGTTTCAACTACAAGCAACTATATTGATCTCAAATCTTAACAGTTTGTTAGCCATCAATGTAATCCTCCATTTTGGACTTGAAGAGTTTATATCAAGTAAAGTTTGTGCATTCCATGTAGCTATATTTAGGACAAAAATACTATTATTATTACAGTTATTATTCAACTATAAATATTTTTCTTTTTTCTGAGCTAATATAATTAATGGCTGACAATGAAAATGTCCACAGAAAAGATAGTTTTTTAAAAACATGCAGCTTCACTATTACTTAGCATGCTTTCAATATAACGTATATATTTATGGCTTAAAGTACTGATTCTTATTGGAAAGAATTAGGAATATTAAATCTTACTTATGGGGCATATTTTCATAAAGATATGTTATAAAACATTTATATAACTTTTTCATTCCTACAATCATGTGTTTGAAGTAAAATGGGATGATAGAAATAATTAAAATGTATATAAAAAATTATGCATAAAGTGGTGTTGTGTTGGAAAAATTAATGAAACTCTTTCATAGGTTTATAAAGATTAATAAATAAAATATATTTGACTTTTAATATAATTTAAAGTCTACATAAAATGTTAAAAAATATAATAATTTCTAAGCTAATATAAGCAATTTGAATATATGTTGAAAAACTATTGTTTGAAATAAGTGTTGATTGAAAAATGTTATTTATAAATTAAGTTTATGCTCTGAAAAAACATGAGCTGAGGCAACCCACTATGAAAATGTATAATTATATAGATATATTCTAACTTAATAACATTGAGTTAATTTTGGGCTTATTCTTAACAGAATCTTAATTTTGCACTATGATTCTGATGAGAATTCACCAAAAGTTAACTCAGTGCTATTGCGTTAGAATATATCTATATAGTTATATTTCTTCATAGTGGCTTGACTCAGCTCAAGTTTTTTCAGAGTATTTTATTAGTATATGAAAAGAATTTAATGTTAAATAATTAAATTAAGTTTATATAACATATGTGTTAGATTAGATGTTTGTTTGTTTTTAATATTCTGGATGTCTTATGTAAAGAAGATTGGATTATGTTATTCTTACTGCAAAAAACACTTTACTTATGAAATTTGATATGAATTTTAAACTTTTTATCATCACACATTAAGAAAATTAAAATTTTAATTCCAAGATAAATATTATATATTTTTTAATTTGCTTATAAAATATTGTATTTTCTTTCAGTTTTATATAATAAAATTTTTCTTTATATTAAAACATATATTTTAATATTAATTATATTGTAATATTTCTTTTAAAAAATACAATTTTATATTCAAATTTGTATTGAATATATATATATTGTATTAATATCTTAATATTATATGTTTTACACTGTAATAGAAAAAAGGGTAATATAATGTTGTATGATCAAAATGGGGAGTTCTATAAGATTTCTCTTATAAACTATTTGCCCTTGATATATTTGTAAAATAATAACATATTTATATTACAATGTGCAACAATATTCAAGGTTTTTTTAAAGTCAATAGAAAAGAATATTCAAAATTCTTATCTTTGATTAGTTATCCTTGTAAATAAAAATCAAAACATATACAGAAATACAAAAACAGATATAAGAAAATGAACAGCAGGCTTCATAACAGGATTTATTATTTTGAAATACAATTATAAATTTGGGAATTACTTACCATACTTATAATATGTTTTAAATGTATATAGGTGAAGTTAATAAGATTTTCACAAATAACAATGTTTAGCTTAGTACTTTCAGAGTGTAGTTACTCCATATTCATAACATGAGTAAATTTTAAAAATAAAATGTATTTACCCTAAAATAGATATGTTTTCAAAAGACAAACTTAAATTTTCCACTTAACATTAACTCGGAATATTTATCTTCTATGATTTGGTACAGTTCGAAAAGCGTCTGACTTGGGATCGAGATGTCTTGGGATTAATTCCAGCACTTGCAGTTTTGATCCTCACACTTCTTATGAACTTCTAAGAAATAAAGCCAGTAGCATTTGTTTTTATATGATATTCAATTTTTATTCATCATTTTATTATAGAATACACATTATCCTATATTTTTGAATGTCTCTATTACTGATAATCTTTCACCTTTAACTTTAAATAATAAAAATACTTTAAAAAAAAAAAAAAAAAAAGAATTAAATCACTAAACATCAATTATAAATTTAAAAGTTAAATTAGACAAACTGATTCCTTTTAAGTACTGTCATCCATCTTGGAGGGCATAAACCTTCTTGCAATAAAATAAATGCTGTTGCCTCCATCTTATATATCTGGACTAACCATTCTTGTTTCAGTAATTTATGGTTTTCCTAATTTTTATATACTTGTAATATCATTATTTTAAATCATATCTTAGTCAGCCATTAGCTTTTCTATGACACTCAATTTTTAGCATGCATTCAGTCATGAAGATGGTTTCTTTTCATTGATTTAATAATATACTACATTTTATAATTGTATAATTATATTTTTGTTTATTATTTTTAATGATGTCATAGTATGTACATTTAAAAAAGTTAAATTGTATTATAAATATATGCATATATCATAAGCATGTATATTATATAGGTTTTGTTACTATTCATAGTTTCAAGTAATCCATGAAAAGAATTAGGATAAAATGTAATGAGTCTGTGATAGTGGTGATAGAGGGAAATGACTACTATATAGAGAAGTATTTTTATTACTTGCATTGTAAATACTGTACAATTTGAATGTTTTTGAATAATCCTTCAACAGTTAGAAATCAAAAAAATCTATAGAATAAGTTGTTTTTTTTTTACATTATAATTTCAAAATATATTGAGAAATGAAAATAATATAAAGCAGGTAGGCAATAAATTTAATTAAAAGAGTGCTTATACATATATGAAATGAAAGTTACCATTAACACTAACTGAAATAATCATACAAATATATAAAACATTATACAAATATAAATATCCAGTAATGCCCTCTGTTTAAAAGTTTATATCTCAATAATAGCGAACTATTATTGAGATATAGACTTTTAAACAGAAGGCATTATTGGATATTTGTAATTGTATAATGGTTTATATATATATATATATAATCAAAATTATCCCAAATTCATAACTCAACTAGACTAGCCAAAAAAAAAAAAAAACTCTAAAACACTACAAACAGTTTTACTACTAAGCATCACATGATGACCATTTCTTATGCTTGCTCATAACTGTTATTAAAACAGGCAAAATTCTCCATTACCCTGGCTTGCACTGAGTGGCACTGCTGTATGAAGAGTTATGCCTGGTTTTATTACTAAAAGCAGACTTCTTAAGTGTAAAGAACTGCAAAATTACAACATATTTAAACTAAATATTACCGACAATTCCACTTATCTTCCATATATCCTTAATATTAAAAGAACTTTTGAATAAATTAATTGCTTCAGAATCATAATTTCTTAATAATAAAGATTCTTTTTATTTGATTTCTTTCAAAGAAGACAATCTTAGCTTCATCAAAATTAATAGTATGACCTATATCTTTTTCATGGATATACAAAGCAGAACTAAGATATTTATTTCTAATCTTACCTTTATGTACTTTTATTCTTTCATTTAAGCTCAAACTACTCTGGCATATATATATATATACCTTCTTACAAAAACAAGGGATACAAATATATCAGAGCAGTTTAAGCTTAAATGAAAGAATAAAGGTACATAAAAGTAGGGTTAGAAAGAAATATCTTAGTTCTGCTTTGTGTATCCATGAAAAGGATACAAGCCACACTATTAATCTTGATGAAGCTAAGATTGTCTTCTTTGAGAGAAATGAAATAAAAAGAAGAGTTAAAGAATCTTTATTATTAAAAATTTATGACTCTGAAGCAATTAACTTATTCAAAAGTTCTTTTAATATTAAGAGTATATGAGAAGTGGAATTGTGGGTAATGTTTAGTTTAAATATGTTATTATTTTGTATTTCTTTACACTTAAGAAGTTTCCTTGTAGCAGTGAAACCATTGATAATATTTTAGAGTTTATTTTCTTGGCTAGTCTGGTTGAGTTGTGAATTTGGGGGTAATTTTGATTATTTATTGACTAGTTTAACTTTATGCTTATATAAATTATCAGTTTTTTTCTCTTATAGTTCTATTTTGATCTTTCATGCATTTAGTTAGTAAAAATTATTCCATTTCTCTAGTTAATATAATAAATTTTATTTGTTGTCTTTGAAGTTGTTTCCATTATTAAAGCTGGAATTTTAACACTATAGTCAGCAAAATCACATATATGCTTCCATGATTAATTTGCATTATACTAGTGGGAAATTTAGAATATTGAGCAAATAAAACTATTTTCTTTTATCTTTAATTCTTATTTTAAATTCTACCAATTTTAATAAGTTTGTAAATAAGTTTACACTTTATTAAATATATGACATAATAATATAAACCTATTATTGGAAAATGTCTTCATGGTAATTCACAAATAATACTTAGCTTTTTTATATTAATTCCAATATATTTATCAGACAAAAATGCAATTTCATTTAAAATGGTCACAGGTTCCCAACTTTTTTTGTCCCCATACCCTTTTGGTTTTTAGATAATTATCCAGTATAATAATAATAATAATGATGATGATGATGATGATGATGATGATGATGATAATAATAAAAGAAATAATAAGAAATAAGCAGTAATAATAATAATAATAATAATAATAATAATAATAAGAAGAAGAAGAAGAAGAAGAAGAAGAAGAAGAAGAAGAAGAAGAAGAAGAAGAAGAAGAAGAAGAAGAAGAAGAAGAAGAAGAAGAAGAAGAAGAAGAAGAAGAAGAAGAAGAAGAAGAAGAAGAAGAAGAAGAAGAAGAAGAAGAAGAAGAAGAAGAAGAAGAAGAAGAAGAAGAAGAAGAAGAAGAAGAAGAAGAAGAAGAAGAAGAAGAAGAAGAAGAAGAAGAAGAAGAAGAAGAAGAAGAAGAAGAAGAAGAAGAAGAAGAAGAAGAAGAAGAAGAAGAAGAAGAAGAAGAAGAAGAAGAAGAAGAAGAAGAAGAAGAAGAAGAAATAAGCAGTTGGAGAAAGTACCATGTAGTATGTGATATGAATGCACAGGAGGTGCAGATGCCATGAGGTTGAGCCTTGAGGGCTGATCTACCAATATCACTAGCTATCTTGAATCTTAATCAGAATTTTTGAGTTACAGAGTCTTGCAATAAAAAAAAATCTATACAAACTCACTGTGTCATCCAAAGAGAGACCTGAAATGTTACTGGTGTGACTGACAGACAGTACCAACATGAAATAACCTGTAAATGTTGATAACCACAACTATTTCTGGAATACATTAACAACATAATATATTTATTTACCTGCTATTCACCTTACACCCTGGGCAAGCTTTCCACATCTACAGGGACTATGATTACCCAGGTTGGAAACTGTCAATTTAAGTGATTCTTTGCACATCTGGCTTATGAATTATAGTAGTAATATTTTTGGATTTTGTTGTTTCATGAATAAGTTCTTAGTTTTCACTTTCAAAGTGCTAAGCACAAATATTAAACATTATGGTATAATTACAGCTTCACTAACGCATGCGAAAAAATTGCATATGTATAATTACAATTTTTATTGGTGAAGAGAAAAACAATTTATTAAATAAACAATTACAAGGAACAAAAAAATATGGCAAACATTCATATATTATTTCACTTACAGACTATTTTACATTTTATATAAAAAATTGATTTTTATGTAACAATACCTTGTCTTTTGTGTGGATTAGTGCAGTTGGTAAAGGGTCCAACTTGGAATCAGGAGATTCTGACTTGAACTTCTTATGAACTCTGACTTGAACTTTTTATGAACTCGACTTGAATTTCTTATGACTTGAACTTACTCGACTTGAACTTCTTTTGAACTCCAACTTGAACTTCTTTTGAACTCCGACTTGAACTTCTTATGAACTCTGACTTGAACTTCTTATGAACTCCAACTTGAACTTCTTATGAACTCCCTTGAAGTTCTTATGAATTGCTGAGCAATAAAGCCTAATCCTTTTTTTTATAAGTTAAAACTTTATTTTATTTTCTTTGTCAGATCTGATTATGTTAAATTTTCATTCTTTTCATGTTTTATTTTTCTCCCATCCTTTTAAATTAAAAATGCATTTTATTATTACTCTTTTTTTATAGTAAAACTGACTTCTTCAGAATTGTATATAACAAATGTATTACATTACTTATATCATATATTTGCATACACATGCAAATATTTATTTATATTAATTATCTACACTTATATATATAATATAAATGGAGAGTTAAATTCTTGATTTAAATATGATGTGATAATTAATGTAATTCTCTTTAGTTCTCTTTACAAATGTCATGTTTACTGGTATTATATCATGTGACTCACTGGGAGACATGCTGGAATGGTAGTAATAACTGATGATGATGGTTTTTTTAAATGTTTTCAAAAGTAAAATGAATAAAAGTGATTTTATTTTTATTCACAGCTTTGACACTGAAGACATTGTATTGAATATCACAGTTCCTTTAAGTTAGATGTCTTTTGCTTTGAGTATATTTTATATTATTTCCATTGTTTAAACTTATATATTATATTCTTTTTTTGTTTTCATGCAGAAAATCATTTTTTTCCTACGAGAATAATTAATGACACTTGAGCAATTTATCAGTTGCTTAAACCATCAATATTCCACTCCTAAAAAATCCAAGAACTCTCAATTGCGAACAAACCCTCGCAGCCACAAAGTCAACAAGGTATCACCGGAGGTTTAAACATAATACAAACCATAGATAACAATGCTTAATAAACATGAAGATACATTGTATTTATCTTGTATATCTAATTGGCTAATAAATTCTAATTTAAAAAAAAATTTGAATACAGATATATTATATGCATCTATGCATGTGAATCTACATGTGTAATGTGTTTCATACCTACATGCATATAAAAATCAATGGCATCTGTATACCCAGACTTACCTCATTAAATGTTGTATATAACTGTACATAATTTGATATTTTTCATATATTTTTATTTACAATTATTCAAAAGTTTAAATTTTGTGTAACAACTTTTGGTTTCATGTCTATTTTTTTTCATCAAATTATTTGTTTTTCTGGTTTCTCTATAGAATAAATACATGTTGGGTTTTTTTAAATTCTAAAATTAAATTAAATGGATTTATGGTTTTATTTTGTTCATGCTGTTTATCATTTACTAAAAAAACTAATTTCATTGATACATATCAGCTTAATAATATTTTTTTTTACTCCAGTTTTGCCATCTATTGTAAGCAAGAGTAGTTAATAAACATTCTAGGTTAGTTTCTACTCCTGTTCTGCCATCTATTGTAAGCATGGGTAATCAATAAATATTCTATAGTTTCTACTCCTGTTCTGCCAACTATTGTAAACATGGGTAATCAATAAATATTCTACAGTTTCTACTCCTGTTCTGCCATCTATTATAAGCATGGGTAATCAATAAATACTCTATAGTTAGTTTCTACTCCTGTTCCACCATCTATTGTAAGCAAAGGTAATCAATAAATATTGTAAAATTAGTCCTTACTAAATTAACATCTAGTACTATTCTACACATATTCCTAATCTTCTATGTTTGAGAAGAAAGAAATACTTATTTGATCGTGAAAAGCATTGTGTAAGCTGGTGTCATATAATGTTTATTATAAACAACTTTATTGAAATTAGAATATTGTATAATAATTATTTTTTACAAGTATATATTTTATATGATGAGGAAGTCATTGTCTTGCCAAGCTATAATTGATTGTTTAAAATATTATTTGTCAAAGAAAGATTACCACCACAATTTATCAGCAAAAGGTAAATAATTAAGGGAACGTTTTTATTAATCATTAGTGTCATGTATCCAAAATTATTTTCCAAGGATTGTGAATGTTGTATTGGATCTTGACTGACTTCATCTTCTATTATTTTTATTTTCATTAAATATTTAAATTATATATTCTTTATAAAATTATATTACTTTTAATAATAATTTTTATTCTTTTTATAAGCACAATAATATTTGATGTTTTATCAAATAATACCCTTTGTTTATATTCGCCAAATTCGAGTACTATGTTATGTGTAATATTATATATATATAATAGTTTATAATAATATTTGATGTTTTATCGAATAATACCTTTTGTTTATATTCACCAAACTCGAGTACTATGTTATGTGTAATATTATACATATAATAGTTTATAGATTTTAACACAGTTACAAACAGTTTAGAAGCTTGTTTTTAAAAATATCTCATTGTAAAGCAAAGACCTCTTTTAATAAGCCTTATAGAAGAACCATAAAGAAAAAAATAATATTCACCAATTTTTCCAATTCATGGATGATGACAGTTAAGTGATTTTATATTATTCTCTCATTCTTTGATTCAGATCATCCAAATACCCAATTATTGACCAATGTTGAGCTGCTTACCCAATTACTGACCAATGTTCAAGGATTATTTGAATTTGCTATAGAATAGCTATCTGAACAAAAATCTCCAGTCTCTTAAAAATAATTTATCTCAACTGTAATTTAAAGCCCAGGACATGGTAGAATGGTGGGCTATCAATAATTTTCAGTATATGTTATTGTCTTCTATGATTTGATCCAGTAATAAAGTTGCAGACTCCGTTGCTCGGAGTCCAGAGATTGTAGCCTACTTCGTCATTTACGGTGCTGAACTTCTTGTGAATTCCAAGCAATAGACCATTCCATTATGTTTTATTTTCAATATTTCTTATTGATTTAGAACTGAATGTTAATTTTAAATAAGAGTAAAGAATAGCTGATAATTATAAATATTTTACATAGAATTGTTATCAAATATTTAATATTATTTTCAAAATTACCTTTATTACAAAAAAAAAACAAACTTCAAATTGCAAGCACTCACATTAATTAAACTGATAAGACGATCATGAATTTTAAGTGCATTAAATTTTCTTTAAATATAATCTCAATCTATTTCATATTCTAAAGAAAAGCTGACCTTAATTATTCCCATTGTGACAACAAACAAAACCCAATTATTCTATATAATATTTGAAAAATGGAAAAAAAAAAACTTTATACGGTAATTAGGATTTTAAATTTAGAGAATTAATTGGATTGTGATAGCGATTGCTAATATATATGTATATAATAATGATATGAAGGTATTGTAGTGAAACAGTAGCACATCTACTTGCCGTGCTTTAGGATACTTGGATTTGAATCTAGGGTGATCAAACGCTGATAGATAGCCCAGCTAACTATGTAATATTGGTTGAAAAATAGATATCTAATTATTCAGTATGTATCAAGCTTGGCAAGCCCTTTCTTCTTCACTGTTGCTTTTTAAGGAACTGTTGAAAAGATCTTTGCTCTGCAATGGATCAGTTAAAAGACTGTTTACCTTTAATAGAACTAAAAGATAACTACTGCTATTATTTTAATTTAAAAATTGTATTTACATTTAGCACTGCTTTTACTGATTTGTTACTAAAATGTAAGCTTATGGTTAAGACCTGTAGAGGTCCCTACTATCGCATTTTTACGTGCACATGCTTGAGGTTACAGTCTTAGTAAATATAACCATATTTCTATAAAGACAATGTTTGACTAATCTCAGAGGGTTAACATACAATTTACATCGCATTTATATCACACCCTGTCACCATGTTTCGTATATGCATTGCTGTGATTATTATGCTGATTGTGGGATACTGAAAGACTACTTAGCAGATTACATTAAGTGTATAAAAATCACACTCTGAAGGAGTTATATATCTTGCTTCGTAGTAAGAAATTGTCAAGCTTTTCTTAACTAGCACCTTCAAGCATTTATTAAACATTATATAAGAAATAACATTTAAATAATGCATGATGTAGGGCAAGAAAAGCAGAGAATGCATGGGACATACAAAAATAAAAGCAAAAAATGGTTTAATCTTCAGACTTCCAAATCTTAGTAAAAGTAATTAGATCCAATTCACTGGCTCTTTTTTTTGCCTATAATGGTCCATCGATTAATTGACTTATTATTAAATGGTTTTCAAATAAATTCTTCTAGGTATTTTATAAATGTCTCTCTCCAGAAATATCCCACTTATATATTACATGTTTAACTTTTCAGTTTTCTCAATGATTCAGCCATCAGACTACTGTTCATTTTAAGATTTTAACATCAATCTTTATGTATACTACATAAAATTTTAAAGAATTTATATTTATTCATAATATTAAAAAAACTAAAATAAATATTATCAGATTTAAGGGGTGGCTAATCTTGTTCACTTGTAGGCCAAGTCAAACTTGTCTGATATCAACAAGGTTTATAATTTTTAGAATTTCAAAATAAAATATATATATAAAATTATTAATTACTGCCAATAATGAATCCAGAATTACTATTGACCCACGTTAATTGATGTACTGCAGGTGTCATCCAGAAAGCCCAATTATCTGTGGTGTTTATCACTGTGGCTTGGAAATCATTAGAAATATAGGATGGTTTTTTTCTAACTATGAAGGCTTGTTAGCTCACTATCAAAGACAAGTAAATAATTAAAATATTGTATCAAAGTGTGCATCATCATATCTGGAATGAGGTCATCATGAATAGAAGTCTCACAAGAGATGAATATTTTTGTAAACACTTTGTAAAATAAAAATGAATAAACATATTATACTGAAGATTGTTTTAACTACTTACATTTTGAAAATGTCCACATGATAAATTATGGGTTTTTAAAAGCTGGAGTTAGCCTTAGATTGGAAAACTTCATCTCTAATCTGATCAAATATCATATGCCCTTGAAATATTTTAGTAATATCACAATACAAAAATGGTTTATACATGTCTCATCTTATTTATTCAATGTTCACAGAATAGAATAATTTGTTCAGCCGTGATTCTTTTGTGTAAAGTTGAAAACATATTTGAAATATTTTTTACATTTTTTTGTATTGCAACTTTTCTCTATGATCTATAATAAACTCTTTAACTATTGGAAAGATATTGATGAATTAGTCAAAATGGTGCTAATTACATCTAAATTGTCTTCTTATTTTCAGCTATAATCTCAGAGTTTAATTTTTTCAAACTTTCTCTAATGTATCTTCAGATTTTGTATATTGTTTAGCTAAAAATATGAAGGTCATCAAAATAACTAAAATTGTGGGTGTGTTTTTCCTTCTCCTCCTTTCCTAATCCTAAATCTGCATTTGTCTTTCTTCATTTTAGCCTCAAAATATAGATTGAGTAAGCAGTGTGGCAAAGTATTATTCTGTTAAGACTTTTGTACTAATGTAAAACCAATTTCTTTATCATAATTTGTTTTAATGGGAACTTGTAGATTTATATAAAATCTTCATTACAAGTTAATTAGATATTTTTCTAGAAATAATATTATAATAAATGATTGGTATGAAGTCTTTTGTCTGACATTGCCTGAATTTTTCCATTATTCAGCACATTGTAGCAATAATGTTTTATTCATTGACTCCCACTTGATTTCTATTTCAGTTCTCATTCAACTTAAGGCTCTACATTCTCCAGATATGATATAACAAATTTTAAATGATAGTTTATACAATGTCAGGACAACTTTTATTGAAATAAAAATATAAACAGCTTTTTTTTACAATCTGTAAATTATTGATTAATTTCACAAACTAATTATTATAATTTAATTAACATTTACACTGATTCAACTTAGTGTTTTATAAAATGTTTGATCACAAGCTGTTAAAACAGTAGCAAATTCTCTGTTCAGTAGTGCCAACCAGTGGTAGCTTTAGGGAATCAATGAATGTAAAAAGGTTTGAGCATAAAATCCCTATCCAGTGACCTACCTATCCAATATCCACAGACTAGTTTCTAGCTTGTGATTTTCATCAAGGAGTAACCTTGGATCTGAGAACACTACACCTAAATTTTAGAAAATGTTTAACCAAGGCATCAATATGTAGCTGGCAATAATATTCAGTTATTGAATCTCTCCTTATGTAATTCACATTATTACAAGCACTCTAGTGATTAAATCTCTTTGTAAAAATAGATCTTATTTGATTACAAGTATAATGTATATACTGAACTTTAGATGTAATTAGAGAATAGTTGAACACAGACTTTCAAGCTTCCTCAGCTATCAACTCTATCTTACATAACTGATACACATGACCTCATATGAAAAAGATAAATGATCTCTAATATACATATTTTGTGGTGAACCAGCACTCATCAGTTGAGCACTGATTAAATATGTGTAGGAGAAGATGATCTGGACCAAATGATGAGTGCTGGTTTAGCATGAAGTACATATATTGGAGATCATTTATCCTTTTCACATATTTGACATCATGTCTATTAATATATACATATATATAAGAAGCGTATATAAAATTTTAAAAAAATTATATAGGCATTTTTAATTTTGTAGAGTTATTGTAGTGTATTTTGTTAATTGGTTATATATGTATCACTAATTAATATTTGTATACATACACACATAGGTAACTACAAATAATTATAAGTGAACAATATAAAATTGAAATGAAAATAACTTTTACTCCCATTAAGGCTATAAATAAATTAATTACCAAATATCAATAAAGTATGAAAAAAATGTAATGATAATACAGATTCTTTTAGTTTTATTGGTATTTAAGTTTAGTTTACTGATGTTTTAAATCTGAGAGTAAAATCTATCTATTAGTTTAATGGTCTGAAATCACTATTTAACTATAAACAGATTTAAATACCAACGAAAATAAAAACTGGTGATAATCTTTTTTTTTTTCAAAGATCTTTGGTAATTGATTTATACATAGATTTATTGAAAACAGCAGCTGTTTCTGTTTCAATTTCATACACATATAGTGCATATAGCTAACTGACATACATTTATTTGGTGTTTGCCTGAAGGTTTGTGATGATGGTGTTTTAGTAGCTGGTTAGATCGTTACCTTAAAATTCAATACTCAAGGATCTAAGAGTCCAGGTTCGAATCACATGCTAGTACTGTCACTGGTCAGGCTAGCAACACCTGAAGAAAAGGAGAGAATAATACCTTTGCTTTGCATATATTAACCTGTTTGTTGTGCTATTACTAACAGTTGAATGTATTTGGAATATTTAAATAATGTTAAATTTTTCTAAAGACATTCAATACTCATATTAAATGATGGAAATAGCTCAATATAATATATATATATATATATTGTAACGCTATATAAATATGTCATTACATTAATTTAAAATAAAAACTTAAAAGTTCGCAAATAAAAGTAAAAAACTAAACACTAAAAAAAAAGTACAAGATTTAAAAATAAAAACAGGTATTAATTAATTCTTGTAATCTGTAAATGGAAATGATTGTTTATAAATTGTTTGAAAAGCAAGCTATCCTTGGGCTCTTGTATAATTAAAATGATCTGATGAAAGATAGATAAGAAAATAAAGAGAAATTAGCTTGACCAATGGAAGCACTAAGCCTTGGCTTGGACCCTAAAAAAAGTGATGGATTAGTGATGTTTTGTTGATTGAATCCGTGTGGATAATATAAAAAGGGAAATACAGTTTTTTCTGACAGTTCCAGCATTTTGTGTTTGAGAGATGTGGTAGGACGCACATACCACACTCTATAAAAAAAAATGAAAAGACTGTGATACCTTGAGCCAGCTATTGCCATCTCCAGAACATTATCTTCCAATGGAGGCATCACGGGAATTAAAAGCAGAAACCTGGACTCTTCTACCATGAGCTATGAACTTTACAAATTAATAACAACAACAAAAAAGTAATTAAGAACTTTCGTCATTGTTTTTTTTTAAAAGATTCAGCTAATTTAAATTTTAAAATGAACTCTTATTTGATTTTCAAATTATTTGTAGTAATATTTATTGTAGAAATTATTAAATGCATTACATTTAAATTGGGTATAGACGTTGCATAGATTCGTTAGCGGTTGATTATGTTGTGGTTTTCACAGTCGATTAGAATATATAAGTCAACATGTCACTGCGGTGTCTTATGATGAACACCAAAGGGTCTCCTGTATTCCCTCAGCAATTGACTTTGTATTTTGATCGGTTGTGTTTAATTTGGAATGTTTTTGACCATGGAATCTAGGCAGCTGATCTATACTCGGCATTATAAAACAAATTGTATAAAAATAATCTGTGCGAATGTATTTAAATGTTAAATTTAAGTCGGGTGTGAATGGCTATATAGTTTTGTAAAGTTATATTAAGGGAGGGTAATCTTAGGTTATTCATTTCTTAGTTGAATTGGTTCAATGGATTGGATATATTTGTGTAATTGTAGATGTAGTATGAGATCCGCTATGGGCAGGATTATATATATGTGCCACACACCTTCTGTTTGCCTATGGATGGGTTTGTAAGACGGCAAAGGACCGCAGTCCATTCCTATGGAGTTTTATGTTTATTGTTCTACTCGCCAACAGATGTAACATTCCTGTTGGTGGAGAGACAATGTCTTCTCTAATTCTACTTACTGATCAGGTGTACATTCCGGACAGTATAGTATTTTGTGTTGTCATATTTTCATGCTACATTGAATACATAAATGTATCAGATGGATTGGCGCTGGTATGATTGCGAAATTTGTTGCCTAAGGTTAAATCAGGGAAGAATATTTTCTTTTCAAATGCAGATCTATGTAGTCTATTCATACTTGACTCACTAAATAAATATTAAACTCATGGTTGTAATTTACTTAAATGTAAAACTAAAGATTAATAGAAAAATCAAAAATGTTGAATTTATTCCTCAAAATTTAAATGTTATTTTATATGTGCGTAAATAAATATTTTTATGTGTTAATTTCTGGCAGTGGCTTTTATTTATTTATATTTAAGATATAAATTAAGATATAGATTTTTATCTCTGCGTCTCCACTGAGCTAGTGACTTGGGCTAACGATCTGAATATTTAAATAAAGTGGAATCTTAACAGCGCGTATCTGCCTACTCTACAAATTTTTCTAGGTTTAAATGCCTAGATGGCGCCCATATCGTAGTTTGTGGTTAGATTCGATCTCCAATTTCATTTCGATCGTTATAATATATATATATTTATATTATATATAGATTTGTTTTTATATCTATATATACATCTTATTGACATATTTATGTATAATTATACAAAAAATACATATATACAAGTAATAGATAATATTTATATATTTTTGAAACATCAGAGGCTAATTTTAAAAATATATAATAAACATGCATATATATTTACAATGTATTTTTGTATGTGTTATTTTTTGTATGGAAACTGGATTTTTTTCTAAAAATAAAAAATAATTTTTATTCATTTTTCAGATATTTTTTCATTTAGGAGTGGTCCACAAAATCTTCGATTTTTTTTAAAAATTGGATTATGCTTAAAATAATAATACTTACAAAACATATTTAAAAATCCATTTTAAATAAAATCTTATTTTAAAAGCAGATTTTTGCTCCTTTTTAATAGTATGTATTGACTTCTGATTATTTCCGATAAAAAGTTATGTGATTTAAAAAAATCAAAAGCTAAATAAAAATTATAAAAGAGTTACGTTAAAAAGAATATTTACACAATGTTTAATTTATTATTAAAAAGTTAATTCTGCTCAGCTAGAAAATTCAGTACTTGTCAATTCAAAATTGATTGTTAATAAAATACATGAACAACCCTATTATTCTCTTTTGTTCATCATTTAAATAAACATTTAATGCAACCCATAAATTTTTTTAACTTTGCAAAGAAGTTTCTATGGTTACTTGTCATAACAGTTTCTTTTTATTTGCATTATTAGAAATTATTGTATATTAAGTGGTTCATAGCATCCTTGAATATATTACAATAAAAAACCTTAAACAGTTATTTACTACAGTTTGATCTACAGGTGTTAAATTTGCTATTCCTTTACCTTTGTCAGCATTTATTAATGATTATTATTAATCATTTATTAGGCTAAAAAATATCATATCACCCATTGCTTAGATATAGACGTTTCAAGTAAATGAATTACTCTTTAAAATGAAATTATTAAATCACTTAACTTTCGATAAATACTTTTAATTAAATTTTCAAGTCTGAATATATTGTGTAATCACAATCAAATGTATTTTTAATAGAACCAAAATGGTTACATTATTGTTGCAGAATATTTAAATTCTATTTGTAAATAAGACACTGTTAAATTAGTATCAACTTCTGGTATCCAAAATATCCTATTTCAATGTTTTTGGATTTCTTTATTGAATTTATTGATGTGATTACTAAATTCTAGGTTATTGATGTTAGTTATTTTTGTCTTTATTGAATATTATATTGTTTTCTAATGAATTAAATATTCACATGAAAAATTATATTTTATATCACTTTTGAGTACTTATATTTAATCCATTCAACCAAGCTCATTAGCATTTTTTAAAATTATACAGTTTCAAGACCTTAGAATAAATCTGTAAACCATAAATGGCAAAATTCTCCATACAGTAGAGCTACTGAGTGCAAGCCAGAATAGTCAATGGATGCCAGAAGGCTTCTGCATATTATCCCTATCCAGTGCCCACTCATCCAATATCCCCATACTAGTTTCTGGCTTGTGGTCTTCATCAGTGAGGAGCTTTGAATCTGAAAGCACTACACCTAGATCTTAGGATATAATGCAACCCTCCAGCAGCCACCTTTTATCTTTACTTAACTACAAAACTATGAGAATAAAGTTGAAAATACAGTATTTTCAATCCAAGCTCAGTAGTTTATATAGTCATATAGGTCTGAACTCAGTTCAGTACCCATATATTTTGGTGTCTTTGGTTTTTTAATAATCATAGCCATCACTATCCTATTATGCAGGATTGGTGTTAGTCCACTAAACATCACATGATCACAATTTCTTATGCTTGCTTATAACTGTTATTAAAACAGGCAAAACTCTTCATACAGTAGTGCCACTGAGCACAAGCCAGAGTGATCAATGGATGCCAGGAAGCTTGTGCAAAAAATCCCTATCTAGTGCCTACTTATCTAATATCACCAGACTAGTTTCTGGTGTTGAACTGAGTTCAGACCTATATGACTATATAAGCTAATGAGCATGGATTGAAAATATTATTGTGTTTTCAAATTTTATTCTCATAGTTTTGTAGTTAAGTAGATATAAAAGGTGGCTGCTGGAGGGTTGCATTAGATCCTAAGATCTAGGTGTAGTGCTCTCAGATATAAAGCTCCTCATCGACAAATGCCACAAGCCAGAAACTAGTCTGAGGATATTGGATAAATAGACAGTAGATAGGGATTTTATGCACAAGCCTTCTGGCATCCATTGATTAATCTGGCTTGTACTCAGTGACACTATTATATGAAGAGTTTTGCCTATTTTAAAAACAGTGATTATGTGATGTTTAGTGGTTTAAACCAAAATGGCTGAGAAGAAGCAATCTTATTTAATAATTCCTTGTTGTTGCTTTATTATTATTATTATTGCTATTTTAAAAAAAGTCTATTTTCTGCCAAAATTATTTACAATATTTCCCCTTAATTTCATGTAAAAATGAAAAAATATATAACAAATGCAAATCAAAAACCTCATTCTTTATTTATAAAAAAGGATAATTGAGACTTTTTGGGAAGACAGGATTCCATATCTTTGGAAATACTCCACTGCATGCTGTTTTGTTTGAGAAAGATCCATATTTTCTGCATTTTTGCTAAAATGACAGTGACCAAAAGAAAGCTGCTGACTTTAAACAAAGTAGGAAAATGGTTTGAGCATGTCTGCATTTAGATATTAGAATATTAAAAAAAATAAAAATTGAAAAAAAAAACATAGGGAATGGAATTTTTACTCAATGGTTCTTTAGTATTATCCAACCGATGACGTATTACCCTGAAGCCATATCAGTCTGATTTTGCAATTTTTAAGATAATGTCTCCAAGTGATTTGTGGACAAATTAATCGCTAAATTTGTCCCCAGATCACGTGGACACAGTACATTAAAAATCTCAAGATTAGATTGATATGCCTTCAGGGTAATACGTCATCGGTTGGATAATACTAAAGATGCAGGTCACGTGATTAACACGCCTTCTTGGAATAAGATGATCGGTGAAAAAAAGTCACAGGTCATGTGATTTGGAATAAGATGATTGGTGAAAGACAGTCGGGCAGATAACAAGCACCACCATGTTTGTTGGTCCTGAAAAAAATATGAAAAAATAAAAAAAAATGCAGAAATATTAACAAAAATATCAAAAAAATAAAAAAATGGATTAATCATGCCAGTGTCTTGGTTTCCATGGCAACGTTGTTATGTAAAAATCGATGACGTCTACCGGAAGGAAAGTCGGTAGATGTAATACGTCATCGATTGAATAATACTAAAGTACCTAATCAATTTATTAGTTTTTTTTTAAATTTAACAACTAACACATATTCATTAAAATAAAATTGAATAAAACATAAATAATTACTTGTAGAGCCTTTGAAACTCTATAATTAAAAAAACATGCTGCTCCAGCTTGATTGACTGGGTTTTACCAAAGTACTCACTTTTGTTTTAGAAAAAGTTTATGAATTAGTTTGATTAAAAAATTACTAAATATCTAATATGTAATCAAATAGTAGATTGTCCTGGAAGTCATATGGAAGATCACATGGTATTTAAGAACCAACTGAGACAGAATTTGATTTTGATCTAGCTTTTGAGTCCAATACTGTACAACTAACTGCATTGATCTATTTCAGTATAAAAACTTACTGTCTCCTCTATTTTCAAGCTTTTTAAAAGGTGACATAATTTATTAATGATTTACAGTTAACCTGTTACATATGTAAGGAATTATTGTGATTTGTTCTTGTTATTAATAAATTGGAAATCCTAATTTACGAATTATTAGTTGTTTAGTTCTTTGGCGACAAGGATTTACAAACACATACATACGAAGCTTTATACATACAATTAATTAAAAATATAAATGATTGCATAAAAACATACCTTACAACTTTTTCGAAATAAACTAAGATAGTTTTTGTTTAATTCTATTAATTCAATTTATAGTGAAAGTTTTTTAGAACAAAATTAAATATAAACAAATTTGTTAAAATTCTATATAATCATTATTAACTGATTACTGTGGCTGGCATCACAGTGAGTACGTTTTAAAAGGTTTGCTCTATTTTTGAGTTTAACCTGCTCTATACTGGCAGCTAAAAGTCAAATGTTGTGAGTCTAGAAGTTAGCTTCAATTTTTCCTTTTCTAATGGTGCTTTCAAAATATTAACAACTTGTTCAATATCCTTTCTCGTCTATTAAATAACATCTCTAGGTCAAGAAATTCTTTTAAATTGAAGTTTGCCAGAAAAAAAAAGACAGAAAAGAAATAAGAATAATGAAAGACCACAATAGTTTCGATCATATTAAAGTTTTTATAATAGACACGAATGCAATCCGGAAAAGGAAATTTATCTTTATGATTAGCAAAGTTTATCTTTCAATTAAAAGTAATGACAAATAAAAAAAAAATGTTTTATGCTGAAATGTTACTTCAATTAAATATGGATATACACATCTAAACACACGCGTGCATATATATATAACCAATGCATATATATATACGCACGATAATGTATAAAAAATATTACAACTTCCAAGCTTTTTTCGTAGGTATAATGTTCTCTATGTAGAGTGCAGCTGGTTGTTTATATATTCAAAAGCTAAAGTCCATGAGTCATCATTAAATGTTATAAAATGACCCCCCCCCCCAAAAAAAAAAAGATCACTCGATTACTTTACTGGAATTCATTAATACGCTACGCTGCTTTAAAAGTGAGTATTTAAATGCATTATTTGTTAATAGCTGCTTCTACTCCATGTTATCAGTTATAGTTTAAAGGACTTTGCACCATATTGAATTTTTAAAAAACTGACTTGAGACACAATTTACACAATAATTTCTCTTTAAACAAAGTTAGAGCAAAAAACTTTACATTGATAGAAACTAGAAAAACGAAGGAAAACAATAAGGCTAAGACAAGTAGTGATTACCATTAAAAAAATAAGGGAAAAAAAGAAATTTCAACATCCAAAATAATTATTACTTTATTATTTGTTCATAATTTCTAATTTATCATTAAGTTTAAATTACATCTTAATTGATAATTTATTTATATTCCTCACAAAATTTTCATTCAAACCATATATAATACTTTTTACGTGAGGTAACCCATAACTTCAGAATCTGCAAAAAAATAGTTGCATAAGAATGCTTCATTTTTATTTTGTACCCCAAAAGTTAACAAATCTCAAGGTGTCTGTAAGAAAAAGATTTGTCCTAATAAAAGATTCAAAACAAATCATTTCTAGAATGTTGATATGCATTTATCATCATAGAAATATAGGCTACTATCTGTATCAATGATAAAATGAGTTTAATCTCATTTTATATTTTTGTACACACCAATGATGTTTATATTCTTTATGTACATCAATGATGCTATCATGTTATATTTATTGTCCCACAGAGATATAATTTATTTGCATATAGCTCATTTGCTAGCTATAGACTTGAAAATAATCTGATGGAAGATGTGCCAAAACTACTAACTCCACAGCATAAGCAAGAATCAGGATTTGATTCTTTGCCTGAATACAATTCCATGTGGTATACATAATCATTGTGGCTATCACTACACACACCACTTGAAACTTCTCTTTATTGGTTTTAAGAGTTTATATTTTCATATAGTACTATGCCTAATAAATTATGAGATTGCCTTATCAACTGCAACCTTTCTGTACATCTGATAATAAGTCTTAAAATTTACATTACACTGCTCTATAATACATAATTTTATATATAAAAATCATTATTTGTTAAACAAACACATACATCCAAGTGCAACCACAAACACATTAATACAAATATAAACACACTAATAAATTATTAAACCTTTTGAGATCATTACAGCTATAAAATAAAGTTGCCTCAAGCTTCGATCAGAGCCCAAAATTACATTGTACATAAATGACTTTGTTATATTTGAATACAAAGCATAATTTATATACTGTATAATTTATATACCACACAAGCACACCAATAAATGCAAACACATTAATAAATTGTACCATTTATCAAATAATTAAAAAAAATTTAAAATAATGCTATTAAAATAATTAAAAAATTAAAAGTGAATACTTACAACTGATATTCCATGATTACATTTTTGTTGGGATAAAGGCCTTGAAATTAAAATCATAATCCATTTCAATTAATATATATATATGCTCTGCACACAGATAATCAAGCTATGAAACGTAAGTAAAATTATCAAAAGTTATTGCCAAGCACTTTTGGGACAGTTTATAGTCCCATATTCATGGTTACTTATGTTTAGTTAAGAACTAAACACAAGTAGCCATGAATATGGGACTATAAACTGTCCCGAAAGCACTTGGTGGTAACTTTTGATAATTGTACTTACATTTAATAGCTTCATTATCTGTGCGCAGAGCACACACACATATATATATTAATTGATTTCAAATGCTAATGAAGTAAAGCCTTAACTAATCCATTTCAGTAATGAATCTGGATGATAAGAAAATTTTGCCTTTGTCTTTATTGTGCAATCTAGTAAACTGAGTAGAAAAAAAATGTGTCTATTAATAAAAATATTAATAAAAAATTCAAAATTTGTCCAATTTTAACATGAGATGCCATTTTAAAAAGGAAATAAAACAGCAGTGACATCTGGAATTTTTCTAAACACCATGCATATAGTTTTTCTGTAATTTTAAAAAAGAAAACAAAATTTCAAAGAATCAGCTGCTGTTAATGGCTATCACACTACCAGCAGTCAACTAATTAAAATAATTTTTTTACAAAATGTTTTTCTGGAAGTTCAACATTATTCTGAAGATGAATCATCAATGTTAACAAACACAATAAAATAAAACAAAGAGAGAGAAAAATAAAGAACATGTTTGAAAACAAAGAGAAAAAAGATTAGAATTGCTTTGCTTAAAATAAAATTGGAAATGTTGTTGTACCAATGTAAAAATACCATTATTAGAATTAGTTTATAAATATGACATATAGAACAAGAGGTTTGTGGGAAATAAAATAATAAGAAAATGAGAGAAGACCAATTCAATAATATTATTAGTATATCAAATCTAAAAAATGGCAACCTTTCTTCATCTTTCTATGCAAATAATTACAAATTTGTGAATTCTTCTACTTCAGTAAAATAATAAGAACAATGAAAGATGTAATGCTGTTCTTTGGCTTAACATTCATAGCAATCTATACTGGAAACATAGCAAGAATTATTTCAGATTTATTATTTAATATATAAATATTAAATTAAAGTTTTTAATTAAATTAAATAAGAGACAGATATATATAAAATACAATACTCCTTCTACAAACCGTTATAAAAGAACAGTGAAAAAGAAGTCAATATTTTCTAGACTTAGCAAATGTTGAGCAGTGATTTTTGAGTGATTTTTTATCCTTGTTTTACTTTCTAGTTAAGGATAGCTAGATACCCATTACCAATGAATGTTAGACAGTTATTTGTATTGGCTGTAAGCCAGCTAACTATCTTAAAGAATAATTATAAGTCCTTTGAAAAATAACCCAGGCTTTAAGAATAGTAGATGGGTGTGAGATGTTTACACTATGAGATTCTTCTATTCCAACTCTATACATAGATCATAATGGACTAAAATATTAATTAGCAGAAAAAATGAAAAGAATAGTCTTAATTGCCTGAAATATATATCAAATTAGAGTGATTTTATTTAAAAAAAGTTTAAGACACCTACTCATCTGCATGCCATATTAGGACATGGATTTAAACTAGTGTTTAATATATTGGGAAATTTAATCAATAGATTTAGGATGTTTTTAAGTAATAAGTTTGTGGCTAATCCAAATTTTTATTCAATATATATATCGTTTGCATTCATAAATGAGAATAAACATTAACAACTCCAAGAAAAGAAAGTAACTGCTCTAAAAATGAGTTTGCAATGACTATATAAACTAATCTATGAAACATAAATATACCCATATATAGATGGAATGTGCTGGCCCATTTTTCTATTAATTTGATATTTTGTGATGCTGCCTTTTAACCTCTTCTGCAGAACACTTTTTTATTTGAAAATCCTCCAGCACCATATCCAATTGTAAGTTTAGCTCTCCAATGTATTCTATTCTCTGTCATCTCTTTCCAATGGAAACAATTAGTCTTATGATTTCATTAGATAATGTTCATAATGTAGACAAGGCATACCTCTCCCATATAAACCATGCTCTACTTATTACATTGTTCATTCATTTTACATGCTCAATCCAATGAAGATATTATTTTACAATCATGGACTTTATAGTAACACAGATTTTATGATCTAGCTACTGTATTTTTAAAAATTTTAGGGAACATTGTTAAATGAACTTTATATTCCACTGATAGGGCATTCAGGTAACTCTTCCATACCACAAATTAGGTAAATAACAGCTCTATATACTGCTAATTTGTTGCAGCAACTATTGTCTTTTAATTTGTTAAAAGTGGCATTAGCATATTGGAGTCTATGCTGTATATCAGTTTCACTTTTCTACTTCTCAAGTTAATAATCATCCAATCTAAGAGTCGTGGAGGATTTCCTACCATCAAGTGATAAAAAATTTGATATTTTTAACATTAATTATTAAACCAAACTCTTTAACTTTTGCATTCAAAGCATTAAGAATATCCTGTAAAATACCTTTTGTCAACTTTAATCTTGGAAGATCCTATATTGGCATAGCTCCAGTCTGGTACTTAATGTGCTATGCATAAGTATAGCTTTGAAGTAAAAGAGTACATATTTCTTTTTTTTCCTCTTATAAGAGTATATATTCCATCAACATCATTACCCTACTAATATGTATATAAACCAAATAAAAACACCCAGTATAAATTTTTAACTGTAATAATGATAAATAAACTATTATATATTAATGGTAAATATGCATAATAATTATAAAAATTATATTTCAGTTACTACAATTTCATAGCCATTCTAAACTGTTGAACAATGAAATTTAGGGAAATAAATGACATCTTATGATATCCTAAGTTCATAAATTTTAATATTTGCAATTTGCCTTATTGGAGATTTCCCATTTCTGTTTATAAAAATTGCTTTCTTGATTTTTCTTTTATTGTGGCTATATAATCCGGGATGGATATAACGTGGACAAGTTTTAAAATTCAGAAGCAATCTTAAGATTTTCCTTTCACTGAACTAACACATAGTTATACATCAGGTAAGGCTAATTGTAGTTGAAACATATAAAATATGTGAGTTAGTATATTTTGTTAACCACCAGTCAGCATCATATCATTCAAGCTAGAGGTCACTAAATACGTTTCGCATATATTACAATTAATTTCATATTATTAAGATATATTAAAATATGAATTTTTTTCTACAGAACCGGCTTTTTCTTACCTGCACTTGTATATGTAATATATAGGGGGTTTGAACTCAGACTCTCACATGACCCTCAACCATCCATGCTATCTCATACCGCTGATACACTTGATCATACACATGTCGAAAAAATAAATTATATTAAGATATGTATTGTACCCTCATCTCCAGAAAATATATAATTATAATCACTTGATCTAGCTCAGATAAATAACTATGTTTATTTATAAGGTATCTAAATTAACAATAACTATATTTTTAAGAATATCAATGATTAAATTAACTTAATTAATAAATAATAATATAGTTCTGGTTTATAAAATGAAACAAATCAATATCTAATCAAATCATGAGACTATGAAGTGAGTTTACAAGTGGTAGAGTGAATACATTAAGATAATCTCCCCCTGGATATCGCCTTAATGGCATAAGAATACTATCCTTATTCCTATTACTTAAATACTACATTTATAGTACTCTTACATCTTTAATCAAAACTAATTAAGTAAATTACCTTTAACAAATTAATTTAAATATCTTTCTCAAAACTAATTTAACTCAAATTATCTCAGGTTCTCTTAACATAATGATAAATTAATTATAACTTTTGTAATCAAGTATGATAAGGGATTTAATATCATTCCTAACTACAATTTAATAATATTAATAATAACAAATAGTAATACTAATCTTTAATCTATAATTCACTCTCCTATCTTTTTTACTTATAATGTTGTTCTTAGATATCACATAATCAGATGTAATGTAATTTTCTATTATCCATATGGTATCTTAGATAATATATTTAGTATGATATTACAATCTGAGAATATGTGGCAATCATTACTAAGATAATTTAATGTAAATCTTTGGTAATTATTCCATGACCATCAAAATAATACCATAAGTAAAACTTCTTAAATAAAATATGTCAATAAAATATAACTCCTAAATAAAATTTTATTTATGATGTGCAAATATTATGTCTTCATTATAATTATCTGTGATTATGTAATTGTGATGTGAAGAAACTGAGTCAACACCAAGACTTATAAAACAATTTAACAATTTTATTAACAAACTTAACAATAAAATTATTTACATTATTTACATTTTGATAGAATTCTATTTATATTCAGGTACTTTTCAAGACAAAACAAATGACTTAAAATATAAGATACAGAACATTTCTTAAATAAAATATTTCTTATTTTTTAAAATATCATTATATAACTTTTTTATTACAGTTAAAAATATAGGTAATACTTTTACTATGAACTTATCCTTGTTATTTAGTTTTTAAAAATTATTTATTATTCTGTATAGTCATTTTTCAATAATATTCATGTGAACAACCTTAATTCATAGCATACCATTAAACTAAGCTACTTACTAAATATTACTTTAAACTTTAAATATCATGGATGTTATAAACTTATTTTTTGTAAAACTTATGATTACTTTCATTCATTCAACACGATTCAGTCCATTACCTTTATCATAAATAAAAATATGCATTATAAGTATGTCCTTTTAAAAAATTTTTAATAATGAAGTAATATCATTATAAATTCTTTTAAATTATCAACTATTTATTTCATAAAAAATAAATAAATATTATTTTCAGCTATAAAAGTTTTATGATTCTTTCACTGATAAAATTATGTTCTTATAATTTTTTACACTTATTTTACTCTAAGCAACATAACTTATCTTATCCAATTTAACAATTCTCTATTTCCAAACTCATTTATTATTTCCAATTTTAAAACAACCATCTTTTACAATGTAATCCAATAAATTTCAATAACACATAAACTAGTAGGCATATGGGGTAAACTATAACTTCAACTTAACACCTTTATCAACTAACCATCATGGGCACAGTGTACATGAACTGAGGTATAACTTATTTGTTTAATAACCTCTTCTACCAAGTATAATGTCCAGACTATTCATTCAGCACTATGGCACATTAAGCTTTAACACATAGAAAATAAACACTGCCATGAATATAAATAAGATATAGGGCTATGTTAGCTATACTTGTATAAACATCAATATAGTATATTCTTCTTCCCATATAAATAAACCCTACATACAATATTATCCTGGTCTTATATAACCTAATACTAAGATATTAGCATTTAAAATTCACCAATTTACATCGCTAAATTCATCTTCTCATTTCTATAATAACAAATAAATTCATTTTTAGAATAACAGTCTAACTAACTAATAAGACAAGATTATTTCATTCTTTAATAGTTCTCAAACTTTAGCACAAACAATCAGAATCAGTGTCATATTTTTAACACTTTAAATTATTCAACAAAACATCCAATTCAGTTTTAATAGAATCATATACTTATATTTCTTTTATGTTTAAATATCTTTACGATATCATTAAAATTATGCATATTCTTAAATAACTAAACAAATGATAAATTATGTGTAGGTGTGTGTTTTATATATGCATCCATCTGTACAAAAATAACAAACACATTTTAAAACTATTAATAATTTACATTATTACCATAAGTAATTTCTGTTGGCAATTACTTAGTGATGTCATCTGGAGTACGATCTAAATAAACATTTTATTATCGTTTATTCCACATTATCACACTTTAAAATATACTAAGTTAAAGTTTTTTTTTTTTTTTACAATAAAATTTAATTACTAAGTTAGTAAATAATTTAATGTTTTCTGTTTCTACACTATATTTATACTATGAATAAATATTACTATAATTGTGTTAGTAAAAAATTAATTTTAAAACCATATTTACAATAATTTTATTAGAATTTCTTATGATGAAATGTTCTTTTCTTGATAATAAGTTCATTACAGGAAGTATCTTTTCTCCTGGTAAAAAAAACATCAATACACACTTTTGACATCAATAATCACGCATGCTCCGGTTCTTAATGTTGTAATATATAATCCAAACCGACAGTTCAAGTTAAATATGGTACGTTTACTTTTATTCTATAAGACTTACACTAATATAATTAATATTTTTCTTATCTCCAAAACTTTAAATCTTTCAACAGGTACTATTAGATAAATAACTAATTTTAAATACTCTTCGTCAAGATAATTTTTCAAATTCTTGTAACTTTTCCATATTTACTGAGGTTTAATATCTTCTGATACAACCAATACTTCTCCCAATATTTTCAAATACCTTAAATTATTTTCCCAAATAATTTAAATAAACTTTTGTATGACCCACATACCTTAATGACTAACTTGTAATATTTTTTAAAATAGGATATAAGTCACATACTCGCAAATGATCTTATATTTTCTAGGAAAAATTCAATTTTAAAATATTTCCAATATTTCTTCAGAAAGAAATATCTCCACATTCTAAAATAATTGTTCGGTCATATTTAAAAGTTTTTTTTTCTTTAAAAGTATTTTTCCATTGTATTTTAAATAAATTTTCTTCATAAAACATATTGTCTCATTTAACTTTATATCTTTTAATGAAAATGTTTTTTTATATATATATATATTTTCCGTGATATTCTTTTTATGAAATTTAGTCGTAAATCAATATGACTTATCAACATAGGCAAAATTATATACTTTATATGATAATAATATTTGAATACTTCCATTAATTTTTTTTTTTTTTTTATATTTAGTGATGACCTTAAGTTGATGACAAATTGAACGAAAACAAATCATCCAAGTAAGGAATTATTTAAGTTTTAGCCCTCTTCCTCCATATCACGATCTTGTAATAATAAACTGCTGTATTTTTATAAAAATTGAAGCTAAATAAAATGGATTATTACACTACTAAATACTTTACCGAAATTGTTGAAATACTAACGATGTTATATAGCATGTCGGTAGAATGAGGTAACAGCTCAATAATCATCTGCCAAAATGTAAACAGCTCTTAAATACTCCAGCTGTTTCCAATTTTGATTGGTCCGTTAAACAATCCTGGTCTCAAATTATCCGGGACCACGAACATTGGTTTAAAGTTAAAGTTAATAATAATTTACTAAATATTTATTTTTATTATATTATTCAATTCTTACTTAATTTTCACATTTTATTTTCACTTACTAAAGACTCTAAAATAATTTTTAAAAATCACATTTCAATATTTATTACCATTTCTACCTTTATTTTGAACTTAACGTATTTATTTTCAACAAAAAACATAAATCTGATTTTATTTATTATATTCACTTTTAAAATCCAATTTAACATTTATAACAGATAATATTATTCTATTTTCAAACACAGGTGTGTGTCATGTGATTTACAAAACTAAATAAGGTGCTAATAATAATTTAAATCGAACTAAAAATAATTTAATTTATCAAATGTTACATAACCACTATTATAGCACAATTTTAAAATAATTATTTTAATATTATAAAACCAAAAAATTACACTTTTCTTCCACATTATTATTTTTTAATCAAATGATTTTAAAAATATAGCCATTAAATACAATTATTATTACTAAATCTATTCGTTTAACTTTAATGCATTACTTTTAAAATTTACCCTAATTATTATTTATAAGACATTAAATCAGTATTTATTATGGCCAGTTCTCCCAACCATACAATCTTATAATGATTTTTAGTTAACTGTTTTCTTAAAAATACCAACCCAACATTATACATCAATTCTTTTATTTGCCTTAACTAAATTATTCAAAGATTATTAACACACAACATACATCATCCCTTATCCAACTTCAAAATTTAAATTTTTTCAGTAAATTATTAGAAATAATCCATTCTAACCTAAACAAAAGGGTACAGTATATATATATACTTTTATAATAATCAAGAGTTGTTATTAAATATAATGATATGTTTTTATTACGTTTAAACTTTTAAATCTTTTTACCTTTCTAGATCATACTACGATTATAAAAGATTGATTTTTCACTGTTAAAGCGTTTAAATGTTGAAATTTTCTGGAAATTTATAATAATAAAAAATAATCTCAGAAACTAGAACGTTTTTAGAAACTTATTTGCAAACATTTAAATGGAAATGAAGCAATAATATGTTTCAATAGCCAATTTTTCTCCAGGTGGTAAAAAATTTCAGTTGGGAAATTTTTTTTTTTTTTTTTTTTTTTTACAATCGTTCTTTTGTATATTATTTTTAATAATAAAAAAATAATTTAAGAAGCTATCGATTTTTAAAAATTGAAATGCATTAGTAAAAATAATCGAATAGTCCATTACTCGAGAGGTCAGGTGATGTTCAAGCACCGGAAGTGTGTAGATGAATTATTTCTGGGCCTTTTTAATTTCTAATTTTATCGATCTTCCACTGCGCTAAACCTCAAGGGCAATCAGATATTAAAGAATCTGATAGAATATATATGTGTGTGTTTTAAGAACGCTTAAATTATTTAATATTTTTTAAAACCATTCTAAAAATTCTTATCTGCCATTAAGCACTATGGTATATTTTAAAAGATTATATAAAAATTTTAAATAATCCCATTCAATTTTTTTTAATCAAATATCATATAAATATGCAATAATATTAATTATTACCTAATATTAATTTTAATTTATATTCTTTGTAGAAAATTTTACTATCATTTCATTGGCACTGTTTGATGAAAAATAACCGATCTCATACATATATCCAGCAAAAATTGTTTTTCTTCAAACATTATATATTAAAATATTTAAGTCAGAGTAAAATGTAAAAATTATATTTCACAAAAGTGTATGGATGAAAAATAACTGATATAATAATAAACTTTGATAAAGTCGTTCTGCATTAAAAGTCTGGTTTAGCAGTTTTTTTGTAAGTTTGTTGACATATTTTAGTTTGTTGTCCATATACTCTTATGGAATATATATATTCGCCAACATTCTTTTTCTGATCGCTCCCACATGTCGCCGTTCCGTATTTAATATTTTATATATCACCACCATCATCATCATTTTAAACCATTATCGATTCACTGCAGAATGAAGAGTTCTCCAACTGCAATCTATATTCTCTAATCTCTAGCCTCTCTTTTTCATATCAGCCTCACATGTCCTTATTTCATTCAACCATCTCACATGCGGTCTCTTTCTAGGTTTTTTACTATTTTTGGAACCCACTTTAAGATTTCGGCTGTCCCTCTATTATCATCTCTTCTAGCAAAATTATTCACATTTTCTTACTTTTTATATTTTAATATTTTGTTGTTGTTAATAAAAGACTTTTTTATAATTTACTGACCTTATTATAATTATTTTAGATTTTACCTCAGTAAATGTTTGTCTTTTATTGAATTTTACCATTTAGAATACGTTATTTGCTTGTATTTTTTTAATAAAGAAATTTTAAAAAATATTGCCTTTTCCAATTCATCAATGACCTATTATTTCTTTTTTGATACAGTGTTTCCTGTTCTTTTAAAAAGTAAATTCAATTCTACAATTATGAAATTGAGTTTTGATTCATAACAATTTCCAGATATACATATATTTTTGAGTATTATTTCATCACCTACTTTGAATCAATGCATGATCTAATTAAAATCTAGAAGTTTTTACCTTTTATAAATGATTTTACATTATATTAAAATAAAACATCACTAAGATAACTTTTAAAAAGATTTAGAGTTTTGTTAATCTTACTCCAGTTATTCCACCTGATGTTAAGTAGCAACAATACATCACATGACATTATCACCTGACTAATAACATATACTTTAAAGGGCTACTCTCTTTACCCTACTTTGGAGTTATTTACTGTAAGCTGGGATAATCATTAGATAATAGATGGTATTCCATAATATCTCTTATCTCATATCAGATTCTGGATTTTGCTTTTAGCCATTTGGTCTTAGGATTTAAAACCAGAACTAATGCACATTATTATAGCAATATTTTATTCCTTTATAAAATTCAAGCTTTAAAATAATAGTAATTTTTTTTCATACAGTAATGCTACCTAATGCAAACTCAAATAATCAATAGATTCTAGAAGGTTGTATATCATAATCACTATCCAATGCTTTTCCATTCAATATTCCCAGATTACTTTCTAGATTATAGTTTTCATAGCTCATTAATGTTTTAACAGTTTAAAATTTTAAGTTATTAGCTTGAAAATTCAGAAAAATACTAGTAATTGCAAACAAGCCAATTAATTACCTTACATGATTATATAAATCTAATATGAGATCAGTAATTATATATTTTGTAGATCTTAGTTTTATTCTAATTGTAGACTTTTCTACCCTTCATCCAAAAAGATTACTTACAGAAAGTATGTCTCAAGGATATTATTATTTCAATTCCAGACAGGAGAGCAGGAAGAACATCAGTAACTCTAAATAAAGTCAATATAATTTGAAGTAACAAAACAAATTTATTCAATGGTAAATTTTAAAAAAAGAAGAGTAAATAACAATTAGAAATTTAATTAGAAATCTCTAAAGTTTATAAATAAGCTTCTGCTTGGGCATGCCAATTTCTACACACACACACACACACACACACAGTATAATTATAATTCATATGATCACCATTTCTAGTGCTAGCACATAACTTATTAAACAGGCAAAACTCTCCATACAGTAGTGCCACTCAGTGCCAACCAGAGTAATCAATGGATGCCAGAAGGCTTGTGCATAAAATCCCCATCTAGTGCCTAGTCATCCAATATCCCCAGATTAGTTTCTGTCTTGTAACCTTCATCAGTGAGGAGCCATGGATCTTAGAGCACTGCACCTAGATCTTAGGCCACAAGCCAGAAACTAGTCTGGGGCTATTGGATGAGTAGGCACTAGATGGGTATTTTATTCACAAGCCTTCTAGCATCCATTGATTACTCTGGTTGGCACAGGGTGACACTACTGCATGGAGAGTTTTGCCTGTTTAATATAATTATAATTCATTACATTGTCTTCATGCACCTATTCTGGTATGACTACTATATATATATATATATAAATGGCAAAACTTTGGCAGTTATCATATCAGTACTGTGAAGACAATCTGCCATTAATCTAGTATGTGAATATTCATGATTATTCACTTCCTTTCACACACTAATGCTTCATGGTGGGGTTTTTTTAAAGAGTCCAATTTTGCGCTATTTCTGGAATATCATAATTGCTCATTAATATACATTAAATGTATGATTATCATATGTAGATTTTCTAGAGAAACATGATAATAATAAAGGAATATTTTATTTATATACTGTCTATGTGTATTTGTACGATTAAATAATAAACTTTATTTACATTAGTATAAATACAATACATGCACAGATAGTCCACAGACAAACTATCACATGACTTTTTTCAGCTTACTCTTAATATATTATTTCAAGAACTGTTGTCATCATTTTATTTATAGTCATTTATTATAAGCTTTATATATCCTTATAATTATTACAGTCATATAAATTGGTTAATGCATTACCTATTTTTCATTATTGATAGTTGTTGGACATTAAATGAAAAGCAAATAAACTTATGATTTTATCCAAATCTTTATCTTATTAAATTGCTTGAGAATCTCTTGGAATTTTAATAAGATGTTGTGTACATAAGTATCCCATTAAACTTACTATTGAGAGATAAGTGATAAAAACACACTTCTCATTATGTAATCTCCACAAATGCTTTATTGACAGAGTTTTGAGTTAAAAGAGATCTTGTATATCTTTGATGATATCTTTCTATTGCTACGATACTATCAGGATATGAAGAGCAATCATTAGGATGTTTATATTTGGTATTTTTGTTTCAAATTCAGGAGGTACATGTATTAGTAGTACTTTTAATCAAGCAAAATGCAATCTTTTCATTTTTCTCAACACTATCATCACTGTAAAGTCACTTTATCAATGTGTTTTCATATGTCATGCTATTATTAATTATAAACAATATGTTTATTTCTATTACATTTGAAATAGATCAAATCCTATCCTTTAAGATTGATAATTTTTGGCATCTACTTCAACATATGCCAACAAAAATATATTTGACTTTTCCTATCTTTCAATTTTCAAAACTATTCTAATGTTACTACAAATAATTCCATATAGCTCATCATGTGTTCCTTTTTAAAATTAATTAATTCAGAAAAATACAAATTTTGATTGAGATGGGAAAAAAACTTTATTAAAAGCTAGTAGTGTCTGTAAAGTTTTTCCAAAGACAAAAACTTATAACTCATTTGTGAGTTAGTAGTTTGTTTTTACCTTAAATTTCTTTTACTGTATGTTCAGCTACATTGTAATTGATTTGATTGTGGTATTTCATAAAGGTAAAAAAAACTTTTAAAAAAAGATGTGGGATATTTTAAGATACCAATGATAATTAACAACACTTTTTTACAAATATTTATCAGAACTTAGTAGTTTGATAATGCAGGATAGTTATAATTTGCATCAATTTTTTAAATTAACCTGATAATAAAAGAGCATTACCTTAAATTCAATATTCAAGATTATAAAAGTTCAGGTTCTATTCCCATGCAGTACTGTCACTGGCCAAACCAGCAATACCTGAAGATAGGGGAATAATACCACTTGATACATTGTGTATATACTAATCTGTATGCTATTACTAATATTTGAATGTATTTAGAATAATTTTTTCTAAAGACATTCAATATTTAATATTAGACAATGAAAATGGTCCAACATATAAATAAAATTAAGATACCTTCATCACAAACCTTTAGGAAAATGCTAAGTGCCTTCTGTTTATTAGTCATCAAATTTAAGAATAAAATTAATAATTCATCATTGTTCATTTTATGTAGATTCTGTCAGTTGATGTTATATTTCTCTTTGATTGAGTATTTTTTCTGTAAATCATTGAAGCACAATGTTATAATCTGGTAAAGTTTAAAGCTTTATTGTTGTCTCACTGTTCTATTTAATAATTTAGTATTTTATGACTCAGGATAAATGTGCCTGGATAGAAGTCACCTCACCATCATTATCATTAAATATTCTATAATAGCTTAATTTGTGTCAATTTTCCAATTTTAATTGTTTAAAACATTTTTTCCTCTCTTTATCACTTTCAAATTCTAACATTGTTTTGTCAATACCATTCTTAATATATTGAAAACATTTCATAAAATATCTTTATGAATCTTTCACCTGATACATTAATGAAAAGTGACACAATATAATGGATTGTGCCAATAGCCTGCCAAACTGTTAGACTCCAAATCAAGTATATCTTTAAAACTTCTAAGTCACAGGAAGGTTTAGATTTTTTGAGACTTATGTATTACTCTGACAACCAACCAGTTTGATCAATAATTGGCTATTTATTAGTTATTGGTTATTAAATGTTCCAGGCTAATATGTGTTGTTCAGATGAGTACAAATTTATAATTGTAATAAATATAATGCACATTTCATAGCTGATAAGAGTGATGATGTACATATATTTTCTCATGGTTTATAGTTACTTTGTTTTACCTTTGTTGTATCTCTTTATGATTAATGTTATCCTTACTGGATAAAGAAATTATATGTTTGTCTGTAATTATTTTGATTCTTTTCTCATTTTTACTAATTTTGTCCATGTTATTTTTAATTTAATTTTTTTTTTTTACTTTTAAACTATTGGTTCAAAGGTTTTAAAAAATATATTAATTCTCTTAAAGTGAGGTTAGCATGCTGTTAGCTCAAGGCTTTGTGGGTAAAAATGCACTATTGAACTTTTAACTTGTGTAATTATTCTTTGTATTCATATTACCATTCTCATTTATTTACTAAATAAAATATTTTATATTATATCATTTTAATAAATTGTAAATCCTCTTGATTTTATGCCAGAAGATCCTGTATTATATATATGCGTTCTTGTAAATAATGTGCAAATATGTGTGTTGTGCTTATTTTAATAAATATTTTAATGGAGTACAACTCTGTTGACAAAGGATCACGGATAGAATGGATTCATTCTATTCTTAGCCCTTTTCCATCAGAGTGTTCTTTGTTTCTAACCTGAAGAAGAGAGTGGTTTATTCCATTATTTACTTATATATTGAGTTATGTTAATTTAATAATTCATATTTGTTTATAATACCAAATATATAAATTATAAATTAATTGTAGAAATTAACAATGACCTATGGATATTATAAAAAAGTAAAATTAGATTCTTCTTGTAATATATATAAAATATACACATATATTCACAGATAGAAGAACTACATATATATATAACACTGAATTGGAATTTAAACAATTAATTTCTACTTCAACACTTTTGACAATCGAGCTATTGAGTTTTTTTCTCATATGTCAAAGCATCTGCCGTGAGGCGAACCCACAACCGTCTGCAACCAACTATTTGCTTGCAAGGCGGCTGCGCTGCCATCTCGGCTGAGTTTGATTCTTAAAATCAAACTTTAAAATCGCTGTATATTGTAAAAAATTATCTAATCTCCCATCAGACCAATCGTTTCTGAAATGATTTATTAGTTGGAAGAGTAACTATTACCTATACAAATCTCACAAATAATATTATAAGCTCAGAAACTATTCAATGGTTCTCTTTTTACTTTACATAGTAATTTGCAGTTTGATTTAACAGTTAAATTAATTGCCTGAATTATTCTTCTTTTTTTTGCAAATAATTTAAATAGCAGAATGTACTGTGTATGTATATAAATATATTTCAACCATTATCAAATAACTGTGTACTGCGATCATAGATATGGCAATTGTGGGACGGGTGATCAGAAAATCAGAAAAAAATAATGGACTAACAGATTTAGACTAAATATAATCTGTTGCTTATTTAAGCCAGAAAAACAACAATTTATAAAGATCAAATAAAGGTACTACAAAACGAATATTTATATACATAGGCAGGGTCGGAGGATAATTGGCGACCTCCCTCCCCCTTCAACAAAGTTTTAATGTTTATTAGAGATAACAACGAAAAAAATTACTATTTCATAATTTAAATACAAGTATATTATTATATACCGGACTTTAGATCTAATTAGAGCGAATTTGAACAGAGGCTTTCAAGCTCCATTCAGCTATCCACTCCATTTTATATAACCGATACACATGGCCACATATATGTAAAATGATAAATGATCTCCAATATACATATTTCATTCTGATTCAGCACTCATCAATTGATCCAGATCATCATATCCTACAAATATATACAATCAGTGCTCAGTTTATATTAAGATATCAAATTTTCAAACTTTAATGGACAGGCTTCAATCTTTTCCACTCGACAATTCTTCAGCTCCATATGATGCAAGGCTCAAAAGATCTTGTTTATGCCAATATTGTTCTCATTTCCATGTTGACTTTAAGTCACTTTGACCCCTCATATATAGGACCTTAATATGTCCATTTAAGTACACAGAAGAGAGATAGAATCCAAGCTGAATCTGTAATATTTTAAGTACAAGTATATTATATATAAAGCAAAACTCTCAATACAGTATTGCCACCCTGTGCCAACCAGAGTAATCAATGAATGCCAGAAGGCTTGTGCATAAAATCCCTATCTAATGCCTACTCATCTGGCTTGTAGTCATCATCAGTGAGGAGCTTTGGATCTGAGAGCACTGCACCTAGATCTTACGATCTAATGCAACCCTCCAGCACCCACCTTTTATCTCTACTTAACTACAAAACTATGAGAATGAAATTGAAAACACAAAAATATTTTCAATCTAAGCTCAATAGCTTATACAATTATGTGCTAGTATAAGATAGTGATCATGTGATGCTTAATGGCTTATATTATATATACTGAACTTTAGATGCAATTAAAAGAGATTTGAACACAGACTTCTAAGCTCCTTTCAACTATCTGCTCCATTTTATATAACCAATACAAGAGTTGGAGGATGGAGAAGATTGAAGCCTGTCCATTAAAGTTTGAAGATTTGTGATTTTAATATAAACTGAGCACTGATTTTATGTATGTGTGGAGGATGATAATTTAGATCAACTGATGAGTTCTAGACCAGCAGGAAATATGTATATTAGAGATAATTTATTCACATGTATGTTGTCATGTGTATTGGTTATGTATAATGGAGTGTATAACTAAAAGGAGTTTGAAAGTTTGTGTTTAAATTCCCTCTAATCATTACATAATTATAAATTTACTCTCCAAGCTTTTACAGAACTGAATTTAGAAACAATATCATCAACATTTAGAGATGCATATGTCATTCTTTGTAACTATCATTGACAGATTTTCCAACCAATGTGTTATTGTCAAATGTAAATATTTTTTATGATTTTTAACTTCGAAAATAACCTCTCTCCACCAGCTATACTTGTAGGAAGAATTAATAGTATTCTTAGTAATATGTTCAAATTTGGGAATGAAATAGTCAAATCATATTCATGAATATAACTTAGAACATCCAGTAAATTTTTGAATTGAGATAATTCAATTGAAAATAAGTTTTTAAACAAACATAGTTCTTAATAAAATTGCTTTCCATTTAGGTCTTTATTATTATCACTGTTGCTTAACTGAATGTGTAAATTTAAATATTCTTTAAAATTTTTTAAAACAAGTTTCACTGAGTTTATTTATAGTTGACAAAAGTAATTAGTTATGTAAATATTCATTATACATTCTTTAATATGCCTACATTAGCATTAACTAACAATCTCCACACCAAATTATACACATACTAAGTTATCAATATTGAAATAATAATAATATATATAATTTAAATTAAATTACTTGTAGAACTTCTTTTTTACTCCATCTTTTCTCTTGGAAGAACTTTAAAGCAACTACATTATATAGTCTATATATAATAAGTAAAAACAAATATCCTTTATAATCTAAAGTTTATCTAAAGTCTTTAAGTGTTTCAATTATTTTTTAGCCCAATCAAATCTTTTAGAATGTTTCTTTTTTAAAAAAAATGTTTGAAAACTTTATGAGAAGACTAATTCCTGGTAGAACAATAAATGCTGATGAAATTTTATGTTTTGAATTATTTCAGTAGCATGGTAAACTTTAAGTAATTTGCAACACTTTTTTTTCACTTTTAAAAATGCAAAGAAGATAAATAGTGATTTTTTAAGAAATGAAATTCACTAGTTTTAGTCATTTCTTATTTAATGGTTTATAGAGTAATTGAATCAATTTTAAAACTGTATTTCAGATTTCAAATAATTTTACCTAAATATTTTAAAGTGATATTGTTTTATATTTAAATATATCAAAAAAAAAACATTCACACACCACACATCTACACATTTAATTATTGCATTAAAAGTTTGTCACTAGTTAGCTTTATCAAGATGTGTACACTAATACTAATTTATCCACATATATAAAATATAATTTTATTAGTTTATTATACTTTTTTTACATGTGTTTTAAAATTAAGCCAAAATTGGGACAAGAATTCCAAATGCTATAAACATATGGGCAGACATCTTTGATTTTTTTTAAAATTTTGTTTGACACTGTAAATTTAAGGTACCCTTATAAATCAATAAAAAATTTGGAAGTTATGTTTATTATTATTATATATATATAATAATTCAAACAAATATATTTAACACAGTATTCAAAATTAAATAATTTATTCTTTACCAGAAGTACTTTCAATTGTTTCACTGACAATCTTTATCAACTGTTAATATAAACGTACTGTTAATATAAATGTACATTTATATTAACAGTTGATAAAGATTGTCAGTGAAACAATTGAAAGTACTTCTGGTAAAGAATATATTATTTAATTTTGAATACCGTGTTAAATATATTTGTTTGAATTATTATTATATGATTTAAAAATAGACATTTAATGGTTATAGTTATATATATATATATATATATATATATATATATTACAATATATATATATATATAGTGGTGTAAATTGTTGTTATCTAATTTTTCAGTGTAGAAGTTAGATCTATAAAATATTTTAATAACACTTTTAAAGTTTTCAAACATCTTATAATGACTATTTTCCATATAATTGTAATGGATTTTTAAATATATTTATGCAAACTAAATAAGATCATCAAATGCAAATCTACTCTTACACTACTGGAAAATGTCTTCAGGGATAGAAAAAATAGAGTTGTTCTTGGCCACAACAATAGCAAAACTTACTCAACTAAAAACAATCTACTGCAGAGATCAATTCTCTCCCCAATCCTTTTCAAGTAATATAGTAATGATATTCTTAAAATAACTTCCAAAAAGTTCATCTATGCTGACGCCATTGTCCTTGCTTTTAGGGGATACACTTTCAGTGATACTTAAAGTAACTTAAGCTCTGATTTAAAAGTACTTGAGGATTATTTCAGGTTTTGGCACCTCAAGCCTAACCCAGAGAAATCAATTTCTAATGGTTGTGACCTCAATAACAATCTATGCAAAAAGTCTTGATGTTTAATTTATGCAACCACAAAGTTACACATCTATCACCCCCAAAATGCTTGAAAATTAAATTGGATCAAACTCTTTTCCTTAAACCCCATGTTACTGATATAAAAAAGAAACTTGCCACCAGAAATAATATCATCTCCAAGCTTGCAGGTATCACATGGGGTTCTAATGCTGACATCCGTAGAACTTCTGAACTAGCACTAGTTTACTATGTGATTGAGAACTGATCTTCGGTATGGTTCAAAACTACATATACTAATCTTGTGCATCCTTAGATTATTAAAAGCCTTGCATATTATTTTAGCACTCTTAAATCAGCACCAGTATAATGGTTAGCTGTACTCTCAAATATCCCTCCAGATAATCTTAGATAGTTTGACAACTATCAATGAATTCAACAAGCTTGTTGAGCTATCAAATCACCCAATTAATCTCATTCTGAACAGTCCCCCAAACTTTAGGCCAAAATCAAAGCAGCATACTTGGTTTATTGGTAATTCTCAGAAGTGACCCACATTAGATATCAACAGAATATGGATACATGACTGGAATAAATTCAATATAAATAATTGTATTCTAATAGCTAATCCTACTCTCTTACTACCTGTTCTCTCTCTTCCATGAAAAGTCTGATTAAAAATTAACAGAATTAAAACAGGCCAGAGTAGATGTTGTTATAAGTTGCATAAATTCTCCAAACTGTAAGTGTGAAAGACCACAAACTATGATTCATATTTACAGTTTGTATCCAATTTACCAAGCTCCTGTTGTCCTGTTTGCTCTGTATATCTTGGAGGAGTTGGTATTTGGTGTTCAATTTTAATGTGCTAATACCATATACTAAATAAATAAATAATACATATTTTAAAAATTTCCTGAATAAAGATAGTTTCATAACATTTCCTTTTTAAAAAATGTTTCATATATTTTAATGCTTGATTGTTTTTCTCAATTTTATTTTATGATAGCATCTAAAACATGAATACATGTTCCTGATTTTGTATCTTATTTTTTAATTACTTTATCATATTCCTTATCTCTTTTTCAATTTTTGATATTGCAATGATTACAATTAATTTTATAAACCATCCCTACTTTATTTTTAATATTATCAGTCCTTTTAGAATTATAAATCCATTTGCCTAAAGATTTATTATTTCTCGTTCTATTTTAATATCAACTGGCAAATTTTTTTTATCAATGTCTTTTCTATATCTACTGAATATGGTGATGAACATTTTATTTACTGTATTATTTTAATAAACTAATATTCTGTTTTGTAAACTAATGCACATGTGCTTTGTGAATCTTAACAATAAATGAATACACTCATTTTCCAATACAAGATAGTCTTTCTGAAAGAATAGAATGAATCCACCTATTCTTTCAGCCCAAACGTTTAAGTATGGGCAAATCTTAAGTACTGGAAGTGAGAGCATGAAGATATTAAATAATCACTTTAAATTACTTTAACTATGTCTGAATGAATGACGCTGGCAAAATTTACTAGAATTTACGATACGTCATTCTTAAATGAAATTAAACATATGTAAATGAGATATTTATTTTATATTTTTAAAAAAATGCAATATATTTTTTATAATCTATTTCTATAGTTGTTATTTTCTGATACTATAGTTGGTATAAATTTGGATCAGTTATTCCTCTTTTTCTTTATCTTTAATATAATGTTGGGAAAATATTTTTCCATTAATCTGTTGTTTTTTTTAAAAAAATCTTAAATATTTTAATTTTTTGTTCATTTTTCATTGCAAACCTAATATTGTATTTATTATTATTCAATTCCTTAAATGCACTAACAATACTTCCTCTATTTGTCACTACAATTATTTCACCATCTCTATAATATTCTGTAATTTCTCAACTGTTTATATTTTTATCAATTACATTTTCTGTTATATATCTAAATTTAATTGATGACATAATTTCATTAATAGAACAATCTGTAATCCATTTCTGTATTATATTCCCAAATTCCTTCTTATAATTAAATTGGAAAGCATTACTAATCAATAATAATGCTTCTTCAGTAATATTTATCTAAGATTTTATTAACATTTTAACTTTACATAGGCTGTTATATTTTTTTCAATATCAAATAAAGCAATTATTCTATTTCTATCTAATTTTACAGTACTTAATTTATCTATAATCTCTTCTCCAATCTTAATACAATTTTTACAAAACTCATTTAGTGACAATCTTTCCATATATTACATTACATAATTCCTTAAGATTATAACTGTTTAAGTCTAAAATAGGCTTAATGGCACATTTTCCTTATCTTTTCAAACTTATATGATTATTCAAATGCTGTAGGATATAAAAGCCTACATATTTTTTTATTAATTGTTTAATTTTTTTCTTAATAAAAGTTTATACTCTGTTTTAATTCCTTTTACAAATTTTTATTAATTTTTTTAATATGCTTTTTTTTAATATATCTTCCTTATTTTTTGATTATATTTCAATTCATCTAAAGTAACAAAGTGATTTCTTATCGTTATTTGTTATTATTAAATCTTCATTATTTACTTTTTTTCACAATTTGTTTTATAATTGACTTATCATTTCATTCTTTTTTATTATACTTAACGTTTTTTACTATTAACATTATTGATTTTTCACTGTAAATAATTTGAAAGCTTTCATAATATTCTTTTATTCAAAATAAATTTTAAAAATGTAAAGAAACCAAACTTCAAAATATCCAAAGATCAAAATTATTTTTTAATAAATTCATATCAATGATGAATATTAAAAAAATGACAATATTATATACTTATATATTTTTTTAAATATATATATAAGTCTTTGTTAAAGTACATCATATAAATAATTATATATAAGAGATGAATCCAGAAAATTAATTTGCATGTTGTATTATGTACACAATATTATAAGCATATATTTGAAATTTTAGTTTATTACATACATTTTAATATCATATTTAAAAATAAGTACAATAAATTATTTACCCATTGTTCATATAAGTATAACTTTCTGCATTCCCCATCTGGTTTCTTTGGTTCAAATTCAGTACCATAGAAGTGCATCATTTTTTGATAGATTTAGCATTAATAATTCATTAGACTAGAGATTATCCAATAATGAATAATCTTTTTATAGTATAATTTCCACTACAAAGCAGATAGAATCCAGTTCCTACCTTGCACGAGATTGGTGCAGTGAAATTACACTATAGATTTTTGCATTTATTGCTAGAAAATCAGACTTTGATGCAATATTTTTAAATGTAGATAGCTTTTACTTTACTTTCAAACAATATTCTTAATATTTTATTTGAAAAAAGTATAATTATCTTATTTTTGTGAATATTTTTTTTATTTAAATATTAACTTCACTAATATCTCCCTTCCCATTTTCATTTTTTTTTATTTTAATCTCTTTTGATTCAGTACTTAAGATTTCTTATGCATATATAACTTCAAACGTTTGCAAACAAATAATGTTCTAGATTTTGATAGTTCATATGTCTTAATTTCATAGAATTTTTTTAAATAGAAAGAATACTCATCTCAATATCTCCCTAGGTGTGTCTGTATTTTTCAAAAATCAAATTATTTTAAATTTTTTGAATAGTGTAAGTTTTATACCACATTTTGGGGTTTAGCAATATTTTATGCTGCTTTTAGTCTAAATATAAGTAATTTTATTTCTCTATTTTTTGTGAGCCATGATTATTTTTTTCTATCTTTTTTATACACATATTGCAATATTTATTGTAAATAATGCTTTCAACAATAAAAAAATGTATTTATTATATTAAATTATTGTTTTCCTAAAAAAAAACAAAAAAAAACAATTCCAAATAGAAACTATTTTTTTGTGTGTGATCTGTGGTTATATTTCTTTTACTTTTTTTATACAAGTATCATAATATTTTTTATAAATATTTCTTATAATAAATAAAAATCAAAGGTATTTCATTATAATAAGTGATTCATAAGAAAACAATCAACTGATGCCAGTTAGAAACTATTCTAAATGAAAGTAATTATTTATTTTTATTTTTTATGGTTATTATAAATAATGGTTATAATAAAATAAAAATTTGGAGCATAATTATATCATAAAATAATACATTTCCTTAGTAGCTGCATCAGATATAGGTTGTAATATTTATATTATAACATCATTTTATATGTATTGCAGGTGAATTTAAGTTGTTGTTTGTTTTTTGTTTTGTTTTTTTTTAAATATAAGTGAAGATAAACAATATTATTTTTTTATATAATAAAATAAATGATCAGATATAATTATTTATGTAAAAAAATATTCTTATCTAATCATGATCATTAATATTAGCCTGTTTTTAAGTATATATATATAATTACTGTGATGTTAAAATTATATTGTATATACATTATGCTGTATACATATCTATTTTGCAAATTGTATGTATGGGATATTTTAAATTACAATATTAAGCTGTACCTTGTACTCATAGTATTCCAATGAATAATCATTATTAAATTGTTTTGTTTATATAACCTTTTAATAGGCTTCCATTCAATCCTTTTGCTATTTTTTAAAATTCTCCAATTTATTAGAAAATGAAAAGATTTATTGTATTGTAATATATTTCCACTTTTAAAAGAAAGTGTTTGATATTTAAATATGGTATAAATATGTACGACATGATCTAAAATAATATATGATGTAATGCAAAGTGTTAAAACTAGGATAGAAATATGTGAATTTAAAATTTTTATTGTAATTTTTTAAATTCCAAAATTTTATTCCATTTGAATATTAAAAAAAAAATTGTTGTAAAAAAGTGTTAATAATAATAATAAGGAATCAATAAAAAAACATTTTTATTTTCAAAAATGTCATGTGATTTCGATATGGAAATTTAAATCAAAGTAAAAAAAAAATCATGACAATTTATAAATATGCATACTTATTAAAAGTTTTTAATTTTTTAAAAATATATATTCTGTTATATCTAAAAGAAATTATTTTAAACATCATAAGAATGGAAGCTTTATATTACATTTATCTTCTAGAATTTATATTTAATCATCATTCTTATTTATTATTAATATATTGTAATTTATTCTATTCCTTCTTATTCTTTTATTTTGTATACTATTTACAAAGTTTTATTTTTTTTTCAGGTAGATCTTTCAAAATCTGTCAGAATTTAGTTTAGAATTCCAGTTATCTATTTATTACCATCATTTTTAGTAACATGTTTAGCATTGTTTCATTTTCAGTCTCTCAACTTTTGTACTAATATCAGTGATGTTTATTTGTTTTTTCACCAATATATTTGCTTACAATCCCATCTTGTTAATTCTAACATACATATCTTCATATTACATCTTCAGTTCTACAATCTCTGTACTGCTTTTCTATGAACATAAGACTCAGAAACTTATATAAGCGGTAATAAAATATTTTATTTTTAAATTCACAGGCATGATAAAAATATTATTGTTATTTTTATTCAAAGTACTCAATGCAATGCTGATTAAATTTTATCATTATGTTTTAATCTATATTAATAATTATGATGAAATATGTATAATTTCAAATGTATTTTAATATGCTACTAAATAAATAAAATAAAACAGATTATAAAATATCAAATATTAAATTTTAAGAACTGTGAATGCTAAATAAGAAAAACTTTAGTGTAGACATATCTTAAAACTAAAGCTAAGCACTTTTGATATCTTGGTTATAATATTACATTCATAGCAAAGAGAAGGGGAAAAGAGGGTGGGGGTTTAAATAAGATGTATATTTATGTAAATATATGCAAATGACTTAGATAACCCATATTTTAATGAGGGAGAATCAGGATTCATTTATAGAGTTCAAGTTATTAGTAATGTACCATACCTCCTTTATTTTCCACTTGAAATTGTTTTGTTTGATACACATGACACTGACTTATGTAGACTCAAATGGGTGACAAAGTGTGTTTTTGATGCTCCAGAGATATTGATTTGTGTTATGGATTGCTTTTGGCTCTTTTGTAGAAATATTGATGTTAGAATAATCTTGTTGTAAGGCTGGATCACGATTCTCCATAGTAGATTGCATTACAGTTGGATTGAGGGTAAACAGTCTTATAAGTGGCGTGGACAGGTATGTTCAGTGAGGACTTTATCTTTGGAGTTGTTGATTGATCTGTTTATAGAGGGTGAGGTATGGAAGCTGTCTCTGTATGCCTCTGAACATATTTTGTTTATGTTCCTGGAGACTTTAGGGATATAAGGGAGCAATATTCAGTGGAGGATTTTTTGCTCTGATTTTGTTGTAGAATTTGTCGATAATGTTAGGAGTGATTTGTATTTGCATCCATTGTGTAGCGGGTGTACTCGTTACCATTGAGACTTAAATCATTAATATATTTATTGTTGTTGGACTTCCAGTCTGGCTCTAGTTTGCTTAGGTGTCAATTTCTATATAGAAAAAGTGTTAGACTAGCATATTTATGTGAGGGGGGGATGAAATCAGGGTGTATATAGCCTTTGATTTTAATGGATTTAATTACCATTTTATAATTTAGATGGACACTTTACCTTTGAACATATGCATTGGGGTATTTTATTATTTTTTGAGTCTTCATGATCTAAAGTCCATGTTATATTGTATTTTCTTTTGAGAATGATTTATTGTTTTCTTCAATGTAACATATACTATTGAATTTATTTACAAACCATTATATTTAGTAACATCTAATTTTTTTTTAAATACAAATATTCACTTTATCTTTTTTCATTTTCTTTCTCTATTTTCTCATACAACTGTTACACATATTATGATGCAATGAAAATATTATTATTATTATTATTGAGATGTCTCTTGCATTATGTCCTGAAGCTTTGTTGCATTATTTTTGAAAACAACTACATCATTGCAAAGTGTATATGGTAGATTCCATTTTATTTTACATCCCTTAGTCTTCTATTTCAATGCTCAAATTACTTCCTGTAAAAATATGGTTAAAAGTTGTGAAATTATTCTATATGTTCTCTTACAAATATTATTTTGGTGTTACTATATATGTTATCACTATGCTTCATCATCATCAACTAGTATCAATCCACTGCAGGATGAATATCTCTCCAGGTTCAATCCATTTTCTCTAATTTTTAGCTTCTCTTCTCCACATTACCCCTGCACACTTTCATATTTCATCCATCTATCTCACATGTGGGCTCTTTCTGGATCTTTTACAATCTCTTGGAATCCAGTTTAAGATTTCAATTGTCCATATATAAATATTCTTTAAAATTTGACTCTATTTCTATACTCAGTTAAGATAATTCAGAGATTTAATCATAAGTAAAATAATTTCAAAATCAACTTTTTTAAAAAACAAACTATAAACTAGCAATTCATATTATTTGATTTATTTTATAATTTTCCTTAATATTTAATTATTAGCTAATGTCTTAAAATTATTTTTAAATCTAGTTGCTACCTTTTTTTATTTCAGACTCTACAGATGATTTATAAATTATGAATATATAATGACAAATATTTGACAGATATATAATGTTAATATTTTTTAAAGATTAATACTGCAATAATATTTTTAAGTCATGTTAAATATTTTTTTCTACTTTGGTATTTTGTTATTAATTTTGATATTTTTTTTTTAATTTTTCACTTTTTTTTTACAATATCTTCATCCATCATTTCTTGAAACATTTCTCTTCTTCATAGATTTGATCTATTTTTTTATGAGCTACTTTGTTTTTATGTTTTATTGCTATAAAGTTTTATTTTTAATTCTGCAGAATGCGTGACGTCATTCCTGTTTTGACATATACTGCCTTTTTTGTTAAGATTTTAATGATATTTATTAAATCCAAAAAACTATTTACAAATATTTTGTAGTTTTTTTTTAAACATTTCATTTTATATTTTAACGTTATTATTTTTTATTGTGACATTTAACAGAAATTTAAATACTATTTTTATATTAATTTTTAGTAGCAGACTTCCCCCTTAATATAAATTTCGCAATTAACTTAGTGTTTCTTTTCCTGTTTATGTTAATATTAAAATGTGTAATGATTTGCTAATAATTTTATTTTAGACTAACTAATTTAAAAAAAAAAAATTAACATGCTAAACTGATTTGTTTGTCATTAAATTTACAGAATTACTGAATATACTTACTAATAACATCTGTAATTATTGCCTTTATTATTAGCTTTTGTCTTTTTTGATGTGTTTGTACAATTAATGATCTCTTCATGTCTTGAAGTTATTAATTGCATATTAATCTAAAAACTCATATTTTCTGTTAGTCAAAATATAACCCAATTTTTCTATGTTTTCATTTTGAACATTGTTTTGTCCATATTCTTTTTAGACACTTTTCCTTTAAAAAAATCACAATGCATCATGTTTTTTTTCTTAAATATCATTTTTTTTTATTTCTCTATATCTAAATTATTACTGCTCTTTCATTTGTGAAATGTTTTTTTACTTCCAATTCTTGTAGTAAAATGTGCTGTGATAATTTTAGAATGTTGTTGATTAATTCAGTATAATACAGTGTCTATTCATTGCTTCATTAAAATAGAAAGCTTAATTGTTTGCATTTGGTATCTTCCATGAAGTAAAATCTTACTTTTATGGAAAATATGCTATCATCAGTTACAATATTTTTATAAAAAATTAATATAATATACATTAAAATATATATAATCAATTTACACTAAATAACAGTATATATGCAAACAATAAGAAATATATAAACTAACTAAACATTTATTTTATATTGCTCATGTTTACAATTGTATTACATTCAAATATCAGCCTTTCAAGCTAATTGTGCATGCGCTTTGTGAGTGTTAATAATAAATGAATACTTTCCCCTCCAATACAAGATATAGTATTTATGCAGAAATAAAATGAATCCACTTATTCCTACAACTCAAATGCTTATATATGAGCAAATCTGAAGTACTGGCAAGGAAAGTGTGAGGACAGACCACTCACTTTAAATTACTATCTATGATGTCTGAATGAATGACGTCGGTGAAATTGTCTAGAATTTACTAAACATCATTCTAACTGAAACTTAATCATATGTAAATAAGCATTTATTTTATATAGTGCATGTTTACAATTGTATTACATTTAAATATCAGCCTTTCAAGCTAATTGTGCATGTGCTTTGCGAGTATTAATAATAAATTTCACCGACGTCATTCATTCAGACATCGTAGATAGTAATTTAAAGTGAGTGGTCTGTCCTCAAGCTTTCCTTGTCAGTACTTCAGATTTGCTCATACATAAGCATTTGAGTTTTAGGAATAAGTGGATTCATTTTATTCCTGCATAAATACAATATCTTGTATTGGAGGGGAAAGTATTCATTTATTATTAACACTCGCAAAGTGCGTGCACAATTAGCTTGAAAGGCTGATATTTGAATGTAATATAATTGTAAACATGCGCTATATAAAATAAATGCTTATTTACATATGATTAAGTTTCAGTTAGAGTGACATTTAGTAAATTCTAGACAATTTCACCGACGTCATTCATTCAGACATTGCAGATAGTAATTTAAAGTGAGTGGTTTGTCCTCACGCTTTCCTTGCCAGTAATTCATATTTGCTCATATATAAGCATTTGAGTTGTAGGAATAAGTGGATTCATTTTACTCCTGCATAAATACTATATATTGTATTGGAGGGGGAAGTATTCATTTATTATTAACACTCACAAAGCGCATGCACAATTAACTTGAAAGGCTGATATTTGAATGTAATACAATTGTAAACATGCACTATATAAAATAAATGCTTATTTACATATGATTAAGTTTCAGTTACAGTGACATTTAGTAAATTCTAGACAATTTCACTGACATCATTCATTCAGACATCGTAGATAGTAATTTAAAGTGAGTAGTCTGTCCTCACGCTTTTCTTGCCAGTACTTCAGATTTGCTCATATATAAGCATTTGAGTTGTAGGAATAAGTGGATTCATTTTATTCCTGCATAAATACTATATCTTGTATTGGAGGGGAAAGTATTCATTTATTATTAACACTCGCAAAGCTCATGCACAATTAGCTTGAAAGGCTGATATTTGAATGTAATAAACTAACTAAAGAAAATGTATAAATAAATAAACAAAATACAATTACTTGTCTACACAGCTGCTAGTTTTCATTTAAAAAATACTAAATAGCTTCTCTTCAAAATTTAAACATTAAAAATTATTTGCATACCTGATATAATAAATTATTTTTATATCAATCAAAAGCTGATCTATGATAATAAATATATATATACAAAAAGACAAAAAAAAAAACCTATTTTCTTATGAAATTTTATAAAAATAATAATTAAGCCATGAATTTAAAAAAAAAACATATATAACCATTAAAAACCAGTCAACACATAGACAATGCCAATGTAGATAACAATCAAATAAACTGTTGGCAAGGCAACCATCTTTTAGCAATAGAGGTGGAATCCCTATGTAGACATTAAAGATTGCAACTTGACCACAGAGATTGAAATTATTGATAGAAAGTATATACATACATTCATTAAAATCAATCAACACTTAGACAAAGTCAATATCAATAAACAATCAACAATATATACATAGATTGAGATTGTTGAATGCTAATGATATTGGTATTGTTTAAGTGTTGACTGCTTTCCTGTATTTACATATATATGCGTGTGTGTCTGTGCAGAAAATTTATATATATAATATAAATAAAATGTCCGTTAATTAAAACAAAATTGTAATTATAATAAAAATAATAAATTTAACGATAATAAACTACTAAAAACAGTCTTTAAATCTGACAGAGTACTTTCGGTTAGACTGTTTATAATAGTTTATAGTACTTTTGGTTAGACTATTTATAATAGTTTATAATTTATTACCTTTAAGTTTATTATTTTTATTATAATTATAATTTGGTTTTAATTAATGGAAATTTTATTTATATTACATGTTTTTGTTATGTTATTTAATACAATGGATCTAAGTAATATTAAGAAACAATGGATCGATAAGGAATGGCGGAAGCAGTGTAAAAGAATTATTAAGCTTAAATGCAAACTTCGAATTGTTGTAACATAAAGTTAAATAGCTGTATAAATTTAATACCGATATGTATGTGCAGTATATTGTTTTTTGAATTACTGCACACAAAAGTTAATTTGTGAACTCGTTAGTTTAATTCTCAAAACAGTTCAATGCTAACTAATTTTCAGTTGATACAAAGTTCTGATTCCCGCCGAGCTGTGTTAGAAAAGTAGACTATGTACACACGATAATGAATAATCACACTATAATTCTGAATGTATAGTTTCTACGTCTAACTTCTCTTCTTTCTCAATGAGGGTAATTCGCAATTCCCACGCTGTTCTCTTGCAATGGATGCTCTGCTCGAATTCACTGAAAACGCTCTGTACTCACTCTGTTGATCTTTTCAAAATGGCCCACCTTTTTATCGGTTTGCTTTCTTTTGTTTTCTAGAGTAACTCATAAATTAAGGTGGGATTTAATTAAATTGGGTTTTGCTAATTAAATTCCTTCGTTATCTATTTAATTAGTTTGGTACAATTGATTGTATTTTAGCCGAATCAGACAACGACTAATTAATGTCTGATTAAAATATTAGAAGCAAAATTTAAAGATTTTACAATAAAATAATATTTCAGAATAAGACACTTTCATATGTACGTTTAATTTTAAAATGCATATATTACAATACCTCCCCTTACTCCAGAAAACCCATCTTGCGACTCCTCGGTGCTTTTTTTTTCCCCCAAACTGGAGAAAAACTTTATTTTTACGATTAACCGATGTAACCTTGAATTTTATGCAAATTCTTTTTCCTTGCTGCCCTGAGTGCCTTTTTCTCCTGCTTGGAGTCTGATTTTTCCCTTGCTCTACAGTTTTTGTATCTGGCAGCTCACTGGTCAACAGTAGCAACTTTTCCACATAATAGTGCCAGAATAAGAAAAAGATGTTCATGTAATGTTTAATAGTTTAATACCAATTCCAGTAAAGACACTAAAATATATAAATACTGAATTGTATTCAGGTTTGTATGGTTATACAAGCAAAGTAGCTTGGATTGAAAATATTATTGTTTTTAATTTTGAGGTCATAGATATATAATTAACTAAAAAAGTAAATGGTGGGTGCCAGAGAGCTGCATTAGATCCAAAGATTTAGATTAATAGCTCTCAGATCCAAGGTTTCTCACTAATGAAAGTCACAACTAGAGACTAATCTGGAGATATTGGATGAATAGCCTCTAAATGGGGATTGAATTTCAGAACCTTCTACCATCTATTTATTAAAATATCTTGCATTAGGTGGCCCTATTGCATGGAAAAAGTTGATATGTTATAATAATAAATATTAGCAAAACTTTTCTTCATGTAATAGTATCACCTAGTGTAAGTTTGTGCAAGCATAAAGAAATGGTGATTATGTGATGTTAGTAAAAATTATTCCACTAATAATTAATACACTGTACAGATTTGCACACACCTGCACATATATAATGTAGTATAAGTGATTCGAATTCATACTTTCACACAACCCTCAACTCTCCATGCCATCTCATATTGCTGACCCACCTGATCATATCACATGTTGAAAAAATAAATAATCACCAATATATGTATTTCATGCTAAACCAGCAATCATCAGTTAGTCCAAATTAATAATAATAAAATTGAAGCATATATAAAATTAATACTATTCAATTTGTAAGTGCATCATTAGTTAAGTAGTCTCATTTCTGATAATATCATCTTGAATAAATGTTAATGGTTATTATTAATCATTTTAATAGACCAGAAATTATTATTTAATTTTTTAGCTCAGATATAAACTTTAAAATCAATTAAAGATTATATATATTAAATATTAAATACCAACATGAATATTATTCGTTTAATTCGCTTTTTTTTTCTTATCATGCTGGGATTTAATGACTGATATTTTAATCTTTAATTGATTTGAAAATTTATGCTTGGGATTAAAAAAAACTAAATATTTGTTTATAACCAATAAACATGATTAGTAATAATCTTTAGTAAAGAAGATTCCATTAAAAGCAATAGAATCAAACAATGTCACTCTTGTAGTTTATCATGAGTAAATATTAAATATGAGGATGATGATGAGAATCGGAATCAATGGATGATGACCATTTTTTCCAAAAAGACATCTTGAGTATCATTTACTTGTTCTCTATATCTTTATCCATCTGCTTTAGGAATAAGTTTTACTGTACATAAAATTAATTTATAAAAAAAAGCATATTTCAAAGATAATTCTGCTAGAAAATACAGAAATAAACTAGCAAACAAAATATAATATTTCTCAACCTGGGAAATATTTTATATGATAGAAATTAATATTAAATAATAATAATAATAATAATAATAATAATAATAATAATAATAATAATAATAATAATAATAATAATAATAATAATAATAATAATAATAATTTGTATATCTATCTAATTTAGTTAGACAAAAGAAAAAAGCTTCTACTTGAAGAAAGAGTACTTTAATTAAGAAATACTTTAAAGCCACAAAAACACTTTTATACAATGAACACAGTAAGAAATCAATTACGTATGTTATAATTGTTGATATATGTTATTGCTTTTACATTTTTATTAATAATATTATATAACTTACAATTTCAATGGAAAGCAGTATATTTTTATTGCAAATAATTGTCTTTGACTTATGCACTTGTGACCAAATACACACCAGATATGTTGTAGTAGTCAACATCTAATCTATGCATAAAATCCCATAAGTAAATATATAAAATAATAAACAATTTTTTAGTCTTTTTAAATATATGATATTAAATCTTCAATCTGCCACAAACTGTGCATTGTATATTATTTTATACATTATCACATAATATAAAAAAAATCAGATAATTTCCACAGAACAACATTAGTGTATTGATAAATGCTGAATATTTGCAATTAGATTTTTACTAATGTACATATTTGTAACATCAAGTCAATAGTATTAAAATTATTCAAATATGAATATTGTTGCTATTGTCATAGGATATTTGCCACTTCAAAGTTAATTGGAAAAAGCAATTAGTACTTAAAACCTATGGCTTGTGAATATTGGTTATTTCCATCACATATCAATATATAAAATGAAATATAATAGATAGTAAAGTTTAATATTATATATAAAAGAAATAAATAAAATTACTTAATAAACGTATTGATTTATTGCATTTATATTATACATCTTAATTGTATAAAAATTTAATAAAACTTATTTATATACCTGAAAATATTAAGAGCTTAAAATAAAATTGTGTTAAGATGATGGTGAACAATGAAAGACCTTAATCAAGTTATATCAGTTTGTTATAGGGTTTCAAATTAGTTATCTCCATTGTCTACTTTCAAAATCATTTATTGATAATTTATATCTTTCCATATTAGTTCAATTAACCTTTTAATAAAGTTTAAAGATTTTTTTTACTTATATCATTATAATTTTATTATGGTTACTGCATAAACTTATCTAACCAATCCTAATTAACTGGACATTTTTGGCCACCTATCTCACATCAAGTTTAAAAATTGAATATTATTAAATGACTAAATAAGTTGTCCTCAGCGTAACTATACAAAAAAGTCCTAACTTTCTTAAAAATTCTTATTTATCTGAAAACAAGTGCCAGGTTTAAACCCCACATCGTGAGTGTAACAGTCATAAAAATGTAAGGATAACTTACAATCTTGTTAAGCACAATTATTTTTGTGCAATACCTAAACATAAACTTAAAAGTATAATTGTAAGTTTATAAATAATAAATATGTTATCCTTTACATTAAAATACATATATATATATATTTACGTATATTATTTTGAAGAAATACAGACATCGATTTGTAATATTATATATATATACAAAATAATCCCAGTGCATAACACTATACTGAAATAAATATACAAATATTAAACATTAAATCACCAAACATGGTTAAGAAATCCAGTACCGCCCTCTGTGAACTAATATATAAATACATTAGAGTTCGTATTTCAAAATAGCCAGTTCAAAATGATACCGCTTTGAACTGTCTGCTATAAGATGTTATATATTGAAATACGAACAAACTCAAACAAAGAACTTGAAATTTTAGCAAGCAACGATCTTAACTTATTGATACAAACAAACATGTTTTACTATTATCATATAAACACAAACTAAACTTTAGTAATTTTAATCTTTAAACCACCTAACACAAATGTATAGAAAATAATCCCAGTACATAATGCTATACTGAAATAAATATACAAATATCAAACATTAAATCACCCCACATGGTTAAGAAATCCACTACCACCCTTTGTGAACTAATAAATAAATACATTAGAGTTCATATTTCAAAATAGCCAGTTCAAAATCATACCACTTTGAACTATATGCTATAAATATTATATATTGAAATATGAACAAATTCAAACAAAGAACTTGAAATTTTAGCAAGCAACAATCTTAACTTTTACCACAAACAAACATGTTTTATTATTATTATATAAAGACCAACTAAACTTTAGTAATTTTAATCTTTAAACCACCTAACATAAATGTATAGAAAATAAACCCAGTGCATAACACTATACTCAAATAATTATACAAATATTAAACATTAAATCACCCCACATGGTTAAGAAATCCAGTACTGCTCTCTGTGAACTAATATATAAATACATTAGAGTTCATTTGAGTTTGTTCGTATTTCAATATATAACATCTTATAATAGACAGTTCAGAGTGGTATCATTTTGAGCTGGCTATTTTGAAATACAAACTCTAATGTATTTATATATTAGTTCACAGAGGGTGGTATTGGATTTCTTAACCATGTGGGGTCCATTTAATTTTTAATATTTATATATATGCACATATAAAACTTAAATGTTAAACTATAAAACTTTAATAACAAAAGTCAAGTCAAATAAATAATTGTTTTAGTAAAATCAAATATTAAAATGATTATTTTTCAATCATTCATAAATATATAAAATAATTATTTAAGTTGACTAAAATCACTAATCAAGATGTAAAACTTAGAGATAACTTTAGGTCAAAGTCATATTTTAGCAACTAAACATGAAGGAAATAAAATTAGAATTCAATTATACAATTATTAATTATAATTCTTTTAACAATAGAATACAAAATCATGAAATCAAATAGTAATTTTAACACAAGTTGATTCTACTATAAAATCTGAAGCAAATAATTTCCAAATTAATTCTTTTACAAATGTACTAGCAACTATGCTTACTTATTTTACTGTGTTCAAATTCCAAAAACATTAAAAGGATGGATCAATAGTTTGAATGAATTTTCCTTGTTTATAAAATCTTTATGAAGAGAGAACTCTAGTGTCACTCAAGAAATGAGTAAATAAATTACTCTTTAATATTAATAATAATTTCAAAAAAGTGAGATTATTGTTAATAGAGTAATTAGAGAAATTCTTAACAAGATCATTCTAAACTTGAATTTTAAAGAAGATAAATATCAAAAAACATTTATATATTCAAATAAATTTTTTTAAGATTTCATTTTTTTAAAAATAAATTGTGAGTAAAGACAATTTGCCATAGGATTCAATGCTTTTATCTTAATAAACCGAAAGTAATGTAATTACTTATTCCTACTAAAATGTCTAAAGTATATATATATTTCATCCATATAATTCAAAATGCAATTTCAATTTATATGGAAATAATTTATGGAAGAAGACCTCAACATCACACAAGAGGAATGTTTAGGAACAATGAAATAAGCTGTTTGCCTCATCGATGATTGATGACCGGGGAATAAAGAACTTTATTCTTAATGAACATTACTTTGCAAATTATGGAAATGAATAGCACAGTATTATAAACTTTTAATACATCATATCATCTTTGTGTATTATTATCCATAAATATCTAATTTTATTTTCTTTGCTGCCAAAATCTACTTACATTGGATAATCCAGTTTAGAAAATTCTTAGATGAAAAGAAATGGAAAGAACATTGGTAAAATATTTTTTTTGTTTAATAGTATTTAGATCTTTCTTGTAACGTGACCTGACCAGAATAAATAAATAGACTTAATATGAAGGTAAGATTTCATTATTTTTCATATTAAATTCATTTACTTATGAGAAGACAGAATTTTTGTTTATTACTAACTGAATTAATTTAATATTTGTTTATTTATTCTTTGTATAAATGATTAATATCCTTGAATGAATGGTATATTTTTTTAATGATAGGGACCACATATAGAAGAGTGTTCTTATAAAAATCGAATTCCCTCAAATGGATTAGTTATTACAAAAATCTTCATTTATACCTATATTGTTTAAATTAAATTTAGATAGTATTATTATAATTTTTGAAATTATAAAATTTTATTTATTGTTTTATAACTTATTAAATATTGTTTGTGTTATTGTACATGTTTACTATGGGGATATGGGAAAGTATCATTTTAAATTTATATATTAATATAGTAGAGATGTATGAAAAACACTCATAATTATAAATGTTGATATATATATAAAGATAAATTTAAATTATTGTCAGTTAATAAACATTGTTCAATTTTTATTATTTTAAAAACGTCTCTGATTTATTTAAATTATTTATTTTATTTTCATAATAAAGTAAGATTAAATACTCCTACCTAATTTGACATCATAACTTGGTTGAAAGTAATTTTGAGAATCTATTGATTGAAATTATATTAAATATTATTATTACTACAGGTTATTAATCGAACCCATGAAGAGAGTTAATTGCAAAATTCACCCTGAGTTTGAATACTGAGCATAATGGAATAATCAAAAGAGGTGAAGATTGGATGAACTGGTTTAAATTGTATCTATAGTTAATATTTAGATATTAAATTATCTTATTTGAAATAGATGCAATCATAGATTTAATTTTTATCATGTCATTCATGACAATCCATATGAAGACCCTAAGCCTGACTATAGTTAGATGCATTCACCGACATTCCTTAAGGGAATGTGGACCATTATGAAAGTAACCAATATATGATAAATCTCTTTATTTCTTATAATCTTTAAATTTTAGTGATAAGAGTTTTTTATAGATAATTAAATAAAAAATATGAAATTAAAATGTTAAAATATAAAATATTTTAATGAAAGAATAATTAAAAAGACTCTACAAATTAAATGAGATAGACTTATTTTAAATAGAAAATGAAGAAAAAAATATGATTTGTATTATATATTTAAAATTGTTTAAATATCTAATTAAATGACTAGGTGAGTACACAAGTTTTTTTAGATAAATTGTAAGTTTTGTATATAAATTATTGATTAAAATAGATTGCTTTGACAACAGATTGATATTGTTAATGATAATGATATTGTTTAAGTATTGACTCCTTTAATGTATTTACATTGGATGCCTATCTGAATTTTGAGCATTGTTAGGTTTATTATATAATAAATACATGTTTGGAGTGCAATTTGAAAGTTATAATTGACTATTTGTTAGTCTGCTTTCATAACAGGTTATATTTATCTGTTTAATGAGGTTTATTTAAACTTCTTTGTATTAATAATTTCACTCTCTGAAGTCAAGGTGCAATCTTTAATGTCTACATAAATATATTGAATCATAAATAAAGATGGAATTCCACCTTTATTGTTAAAAGAAGGTTGCCTTGACAACAGATTGAGATTGTTGATTGTTAATGTTATTAGCATTGTTTCAGTATTGTCTATTCTAATGTATTTACATTGAATAACAATCAGCCTTGAACATTATTAGATTTACATCACATGATCACCATCTCATGATAGGCACTAGATAGGGATTTTATCCACAAGCCTTCTGGCATCCATTGATTACTCTGGTTAGCACAAGGTGGCACTACTATATGGAGAGTTTTTGTCTGTTTATTATTAGATTTATTTTATAGGAAAAATAAAATATTTTTATTTAATTAATTTTTTTTTTAAAAATCATGTTAAATGGATAAAATTAAAAGACAAAAAAAATAATAATTTAAATTTTTATAACTGATTTAAAGAATGTAAAATAATTAGTAATAAAAGTAAAATATGTCTTGCATTGGTGGTCGAGAGGTCAGCATGACTGCCTTGCACTTGCAGGTAGTTGCCCGGGTTGCGGGTTCGCATCCCGGCTGATGCTATGACACTTAAAAAAAAAAGTAAAATATTTTTATTTTCATTTTATAGCAGTAAATTATATTTTTTAATTTTCATAAATAATTGTATTCTTAAATTGATTAATTTTTGTATATGATGACAAAATACATATTCCTATTTAAATATCTAGAAATACATTAGAACATTAGTAATAAAATTTTAACATTTCACTCTTTGTAGTGATGAAAAAAAATGGCTGAAATTTTGAGGGATAAATGGTTAATGTTATATATTTTCATATACAATTGAACAGTAAATTCTATACACAAAAGTTTATTTTTATAATTTGTCTTATCTAATAATATTTTTTTCTTTATTTTTGTCCTAATTAAATAACTATATAATACTTTAAGAAATAAATGTCTATAATAATGTTTTATTGTTTGGGCTTACATTGCTGTGATATTAACTTACTTTTAGAGTCAGCAATAATACTGACATGCACATTTAATATATTCATTTATAATTTGTATTAAATAGATATTATACTATATATGTATATATTATTGTAGATGTACATCTATAATGTATTATAAATCTACAAATGAAGTATGTATGATAATATATATATCAACTATCTTGATCATTAAAAATCAGTCAACACCTACACAATCCCAAATATCAATAATAATCAATAATCTTAAACTGTTGTCAGAGCAACCTACTTTTGCTTATAACATAAATAAGATCGTATGTATATCCAAATCTAAACATTACAATTTAGAATGATTTTTATGCTTATATTTTAAACTTTATAAAAAGTCTCTATTTATATACACTTTATAAACTAAACTTTGTTTTATTAAAACCAAATTTGCTTTTTTTCAAGGTTAATGATCAAAAGATAAAGATGACTCATATTGAAATTAAGTGATAATTCGTAGACTTTTATTTATAATCATAAATTTAATGTTAATGAAATATCCATCATAAAATAATATTTATAACATAAAATTTCAACATTTATCAGTAGTAACTTTATTATAAATATATAAGCTATTTAAATTTTAAATCTATTAAATTTTAAACTACCATCTTTTTTAATACTTGATAAATTTATTTTTGATTAATGTGATGTGTTTCGAAATTCATTTTTTATTAAACAAAATCTTTATTAATTTAACACACGGGTATTTTATTAGTAATAAATGAATTAAATGTGATAATATGTTGGATTATTTCCATTATTTATCATTAAATGTTGAATGTCTAGAAAATTTTAAACTTTATTTAAACTTTCAAATAACTTTTAGTAATAACACACAAATAGACAACATGGGTTAGTAATTACACAATATTTCAAGTAGTATTGTTTTTTAATCTTTTTCAAGTGTTGCTGACCTGACCAGTGACAATTCTAGCACAGCCGACAAACTTATAATTTTAGATTCTTGAATATTTGACAGAATAGCTCAGATGGTTAGTGTTGCCTTAAAATGTGATATTCAAGAACTGAAGATGTAAGTTTAACTTCTATACTAGTATTGCCATTTGTTAGGGGAGAAACAACTGAAGAAGAGTGGAGAATGATATCATCCAAAACATTGTGTAATCTACTAAACAATGTTATCTATTTTTGTGTTATTACTAACAGTTGTTTGTATTTGAAAAATTTAAGTAAAATTTAAAACTTTCTAGATATTCAACATTTAATGATAGATGATGGAAATAGTCCAACATATTATCTCATCTAATTCATTTATTACTAATCATTATTAATTTATTTTAATCACATATAAGTTTTATTTATGACTTCATTTTAAAATATTAGCCATTTTAGGAGAGAATCTTCATTCATATTTTACCAGAAGAAACTAGTGTCTCTATTCTACACTTATCTACTGTAATCTTAGAGTTATAATTATATTTTATAGAGTGCACACAAAGTACATGTAAACACTTAAACAGGCCTTAACCTGTAATAAATGCACCTTAAATTTCCAAGAGTCAAGCAATATTATTTTGTACAATCAGTTGTTACAAATAATCTTCACCGGCAGATTATTGTTAGTTTTTGTCTTTAATTTAATGGTTTTATTCCATGAGAGTTTGTAAAAGAAAATACCAGCACTGGAACCAATTCAAAGATCTCAAATTACTGCTGCACTAAATTATCTAAGGCAAACTTTCAAAAAGGCAGAACTTCTCTTGATCTTAATCACATGAAAAGATGAAAAGAGGGTTACATCTTAATAAATCATTAATACGCTGGCTACTCTTCCAACTATGATAATCAAATCAAGAATAAAAACATCTACAGATAATTCTACATTAGAATGTCAGTGGCATGATTACTGGATATAGGCAGGAAAGGACACAACAATTACTGTTGCTGTTGTTGCAAAATCAGTTGAGCATCTGCCATAATTACCTGGTGCATGGATTGGTACTTCTTGCAATGTAGATCCACTTTAAAATCATTGTCATATTCTGCTGAATGTGATATCATACACCATCATTTGAAAAGTGATGATATGAACAAAAATTTCTAATAGTCACTATTATTTTTTTTAATTATTATTAATCTAGTAGCTTAGAAATTAATAAATCTTAAAGATCTGGTGACAATATATTTTTAATTATATTAGTTATAATTGGTTTGTAAATATTTTTGTTTTTCTGACTAGTTTTATTGATAACAGCATAATATTACTTCATTTTTTCACTTTACCACTAATCTCTCTTTATTTTAGTGTTTTGGAATGTCAATGATTAGTAGATATTATTATATTTAATGCCACTACTCAGGACACTTTCATTTCAATTTTATTTTTTATTACTACTTTCTGGTAACCACTGATGATTAACCAAATATACAATAGATGGTGCTAGAGTCATGATAAAGAAGAAATGCTTTTTATAGTACTATAGTGATGTTATACTGATGATAACATTTCTAGCCTAAAGAAAAAGTTGTTTGTACTTAAAATAGTATTATCGTTACTAAAATATATAGCTATTTATTTTGTGTTAGATGTATATAATTGTACAAATAAGTTTGATTAGGTTCAAGCCCTCGGGGCTTTTTAAGTTTTCAGGTTACAAATTTGATAATAAAAACGAAATTAAAGAAGATTGGCAGATGCTTAACTGTTTCAATTTGCAATCCCAAGTTCTCTAGAAATGGGTATGAAATCGCACTATCATTTGTTGCTGCTGATTGCTCAAGTTCTCAATAGATGTTGCTAGAGTAGGAAAAGGAGAATGATCTTGTTTATGGTGCTACAGTAAGCTAAAAGTATTAAGTAATGTTATGTTGGCACATATTTCTGCTCTAATGTGTTTGTGTACTTTTGAAAATTAAGAAAAGAAATATAGATTTATGGCCTTCTATTTTTTAATTTAAAATGACATTAGCAACACATTGTTTTTAAAAATCTATATTATTTTATATTTCCCAAGAACATAAATTTTATTTGATATTAAATTGTATCATTTTCATTGATTTTCATATTTTATGTCAACTGAAAATGTTTACATTTTTTTTTACATATGTCTTCACTTTTTTAATCCTTTTCTTTCTCACATTAAATAGGTTTTTAAAACTTACTTTTTATATAGCTTTAAACTTTTACTTAATTAATTATATAAATTCTAATTTATATATATATAAATTAAATAAATACATGAAAGCAGTCAACGTTTAAAAAGTACTAATATCAATAACAATCTCAATCCGTTGTCAAGGCAACCTGTTTTTAACAATAAATGTAGTATTTTTTATAGAGAGAGAATTTTGTATTTTTTCATAAATTATTTTTAATTTCTTTTTATCCAAATAGATAATTAATGTAAAACTTTTGTTATTAAATATAATTTATATTATTGTAATTATTATTTTTCTAATCATATATAACTAATGCTATTAAAAATACATATTATATATTTTTCTGTAATATTTTTAATTGTTTGTAGCTTGTTTTACTCAGCTTTAAAAAATGTAACTTTTAGCATTCAGAAGTTGGAAAAAAATTATATCAATAACTTGAACCATTTATGAAAACACCTTTGTTAATTTAAATTGAGTACTAAAAAAATAGACATATAGCTTTATTGCTCAGGAGTTCATAAGAAGTTTGAGCACCAGACTTCTGAGAGCCATAATCGATCATGGGATGGTCTACCAACTATATCAAACCATGCCAGGCAATTGAGTACCAACCTGGCAGTTCTAATCAATAAATAACATTAGCATGTATTTCTAAGTCAGTAAATATACCTGTTTTATTTTTTTCTTATTAATTAAAGAATTAACCTATTCATTCAGTATACTAAATGTTTACTATAGCAAATAGAAAAAATTGAACTTAGGAAATTTTCAGCCTATATTCATATTTCACTCCATTTCAAACAACAGATACATATGACCAAATGCATGCAAAAAAGATAAATAATCCCCGATATATGGTATTTCATGCAGAATCAGCACTCATCAGTTGAGCCAGTTCATAATCTCCCACATGTATGTAAAATGGATTGTTTAATTGTTGGAAGGGTAAGAAGATTAAAGCCAGTTCATTAAAGATTAAGGAATTGCTATTTTAATATAAGCTGAGCACTGATTGTATATAGGTGTGGGAGATTATACTATGGCCAACTAATAAGAGCTGGTCCTACCCACAAAACATATATTGGGGAACATTTCTCTTTTTTTGCATGTGTGTAGTCATGTGTATCAGTTGTTTGTGATGGTGTAGAGTATTAATATAGATGGAAAATCCTAAATTCAAATCCCTCACTTTACTATAGTAAACATTCAGAATATTGAATGAATAGGTTAATTACATATTACCTTGGAAATAGTTTTTATCATAGTATAAGTCCAGCTTTATCATTCTCCTATTAATATAAATAAATATGTAATGGTCTGATAATATGAGGGTTTGATTGACATGTCTACATGAGTATGACTACAATATCAAATCCACTGAGTGCTTTGAGCATTCCATCATTGGTTTTTGAATGAAATGGATGATAGAATGGTAAGAAAGGTGAGAAGATTGAAGCCTATCCATTAAAGTTTAAGGAATTGCTGTCTTAATATAAACTGAGCACTGATTGTATAAATGTGTGGATCTGATGTAATGTGCTGGTTTTGCACAAAATACATATATTGGGAATCATTTATCTTTTTCACATGAGTATGTTAATGTGTATGAATTGTTTGAGATGGGATAAAGGATGAATATAGACTGAAATCCTAAAGTTTAAATCCCTTCATTTATTAATTAAATAAGTTTAAAATTGATAGAAAATGTTTTTATAGAAATAATAAACACCTCCATACTTCCCCATTCTTTTTTTAATTCATATAAATAAAGATACAATAAAAGACAATTGACCCCCAAGATGCATTTCGTGCTGAACCAGCACTCATCAGTTGGCCCAGGTCACTATCTCTCATATATATATATCTTTATTATATGCAAAGTATTTATCTAGAGTAAATTGTTACTTTTTCATTTACCATTGTCAAACTTCCTCCACTCACAACTTTGACGCCATCCATTTCTGATAAATATATTAATGATTATTACTAATCATTTTCGAAACTAGAGATTATCTCTAGCACAGATATAAACTTTAAACCTCAGTTAAAGATTAATATATCTGATTTTTTTTTTTTAATTTTTACACACACGGAGTTATTGATAAAAGAAATGTCAAAAAAAAATATATTAGCATTAACCCTAAATTTACAACTCATTAACATTTTTTCTATATTTTGTACTTTATTCTCTAAGGATCCCTGCATAGTATTTTTTTTCCATATGTCAAAGTATCAGCTATGAAGTGAACCCGCAACAACTGTCTGCAAGCAATTGCTTGCAAGGCAGCTGTGCTGACATTTGGGCTACCAACGCTTGACTAGTATTTTAATTCTTATATTTTGTTTTATTCAACATTAACAAATTTAATTGTTTAATATTTATTAGAAGATAAAAATTGAATTAACACCTTGGAGCAACTATATAAAAGCATTTTCGTGAACTTAAATTGAATATTGACCTGGCATATACTGTTGAAATGTAATATTAGCATCTAATTTTAGTCTGGTAAATATTTCAGTTTTTTAATTAATTAAAGTTTTTAAATAATGTACAATATCAAAATACTTTGCCTAAAATTATTTTCATTATCTATATATAGCAAATTAAAAAACGGTAAGAACTCGTAAAAATCACAACTTACTACTTTTTGAATTTCTTCAGTTTAAACATTTTCATATTTACTTTAGATCACATGACTAGAGTTGATATTTTAAAGCACGTGATTAAAGGTTGACATTGTTAAAACATTGCAAAATAAAATATAGTTTTTACTGATAATATATGCACAGTGTGTATACATTTTTTCAATTATCAGACACATAAATTGAAATGATGTCAAATCTTCAAAACATTATAATATCGCTTCAACCTATGTAAGTGCTATACAATAAATAAATAATATAGGTGATGTTTCGAATATTCGATATGATATCTAATTTACAATGCTGTAGTTTATTGAACATGAATATTTGAATACGAATTTAATTGTTCAAGATTGTTATACTATAGGAGTATTATGTAATTCTATCTTGAGCTTTAATTATTTATATTAAAATAGAGTACATTAAAATATAATTGCTAAATTAACTATTCATATCTTAACATCAAATACGTCACTTTAGTCGTATTAATATAAGACTGAACTAATTATATTGGTTGGAAGTCAAAATGTTTCTCTAAGCATGTTTTCTCAAATATGTTCTGCAGAGTAATTCATTAGAATTTTATCATTTAGAGATTGCAGAAATAATGCAGATGGTGTTTTTCAGATTTAATATCACTTTAATTTATTTACATTGTCCTTGTTATTTAAAACAAATATAAGTATGCTAAATATTTTGTGCAATTATCATAATAGTATACTGTCAGACTGAGACATAAAAGTTCCAGGATCCATTCTCAGATGAGCACAGATCAATTATGTGGAAGTGTTATTTGCTCAATCTGCATAGTTTTTGAATATTGTTTGATCTCATAAACAATTAATAACATTAAACATTATTCTTTTTTATATTGATTTTTCTGCATTGACTATTAATATTAATATAAATAATATAATTGAGAAAGTTTCTTTTTAAAATAACTTTTATAGAGAGTTTTGCATACAAATATTTTTTTTATTATTCATCCAAACATTAGGACCATTATATAAATTAACATATTATTATTATTATTATTATTATTATTATTATTATTATTATTATTATTATTATTATTATTATTATTATTATTATTGTTATTATTATTATTATTATTATTATTATTATTATTATTATTATTATTATTATTATTAACAAAAATGAACAATAACTATTAACATATTCTTCTAAGTATTTTACTCAATGCAAAAACAATATTTTATTTTATATTTTCAATAATAGCTGACAATTTCGATTGTCCAACAATCTTTTTAAATATAATATATACATTATGTATATAAAGTATTAAAGATTTTAAGACTTCTCATTCGATAATTTAATATACAAAATTAACAAAGCGTATGCCACACTTGAATGAGAAGCTATAAAGATACACAGAAATTATTACACGCTAAGCGCTTTCGAGGTCTTTTGCCTCATATTCATAGCGGTACTGTGAGCTGCAGAACGAAAAAACAGGGCAAGGGAAACAAAACAGTATGCAAAGCATATGCAAATGAACTAGATAGTCCAACGTTTGGAGATGTATATAAATATTCTAGGATAACAAATTAAACATAGAAAATAATTTTTTTGCACATAATAAAACAACAAAAAATTTAATTTTAATAATTTAATTCCATTAGATATTTTTTATATTAATTTCAAAAATATTGAAAAAGATTGGATTGAATTAAATTATTAAAATTATTTTTGTAGTTTTATTATGCCAGTAAAATATCACATGACCCCCATTACCTATGATTACACAAGCTGTTAAAACAGTAGCAAACTTTTCATATAGCAGTGTCACCTAGTACAAGTCATAGTAAACCATGAATTCTAGATTTTTGCATAAAGTCCCTATCTAATGCCTTAATCATCCAATATCCTTAGACTAGGTTTTAGATTGTGGCTTTCATCAGTGAGTTTCCTTGGATTTGAAGCACTATTCCTGCTTCTTATTGATGAAAACCACAAACTAGAAACTAGTCTGGGAATGTTGGGTTAGTAGGGATTATATAGGAATTTATGCACACACCTAGCATTTCATTATGATGGCTTGCACTGGGTAGCAATACTGTATGGAGACTGTGGTAGGTTTAATTATGTATAAAAATCCTTAATTTATTATATAGGATATATATAGTGCATATATTTCAGTATTTAAGGAATTGTTGAACAATAAAAATTCATTTATTTTTGAAACTGGAATAATTAAGTTGTGATACGTAATGTGCATAGAAAAATGTCTTCATAATTATTGTTTACTTTTATTAATATCAATAATATTATGTTAATTAATATACACTACAAGATGTTCGTAGAAAAAAATAAAAATGTTAGATTGAAGTAATAAAAAATATTTGTATATTATTAATTAGTTTGAAGAAATAAATGCAAATTATTTTAAGAAGAAATTTTTTAGATTACATTATTTGAATGACATATAACTTTTACTTATTTTAAAATTTATTTATATAAACTTTTTAAAAGATTTTTGTGATGTTGTGGTTAACATAACTTTATGACCCAGAGTTTTGATATGGAGTGGAACTAGAAGATTTTTTTTACAAATAATTATAGTTATAGTTATGCCAATGTATTTGAAAAGGGAGGCTTTTAATAAATGTGTTTTACCAGTTCTTACTTATGGATATGAGACTTGGACACATAATAGAAGAGCAATGCAGAGACTTCAGACCAAACAAAGAAGTATGGAGAGATGCATGTTAGGGGTAACAAGAAGAGATCAAAAATGCAATATATGGGTAAGAGAACAAACTGGTGTTACTGACTTCATTGAAAAAATTAAAAAACTGAAGTGGAGTTGGGCTGGACATATTTCTAGAAAAAATGATAATAGATGGACAATTGAAATCTTAAACTGGATTCTAAGAGATTGTAAAAGACTCAGAAAGAGACCACATGTGAGATGAATGAATGAAATAAGAAAGTGTGCAGGGGTGATGTGGAGGAGGTTAGAGTAAATGGATTGAACTTGAAGAAACTTTCATCCTACAATGGATTGATAATGATTGAAGATGATGATGATAGATTTTTCATGGGGGTCCAAAAATTTTCAGATATTTGATTTACAGACAATCCATTAATTCATATTAATACTAGTTATTAAGAACTATAATAAATCCTAGGACACCCTGTGTCACTCACATTAATGTTAGTTAATTGATCATAAAAGAAAAACATGATTACAAAATAATGGAGATTTCAAATATTATATGACAACTGTTTACATACACTGTTAGAAAAAATTCTTTTCACTACAAAACAGAGCCAGAAATTATTTAAAAATGTAAATGAAATAGCACTAGTAACAATACTGTATAGTCTCTATTCATTACTCAATTTTACAATGTATAACATGGAATTGAGTGAAAAGAAAAGGGAAAGAAAAAGAAAAATCTGGATTAGAGATGGGAAAAAAAACAAATAAAAAATTATTTTTTTTATTACATGTTGAAAAAGGTTTAAGAAAAATTACACAAAAATAAGAGATGACGATCTGGACCAACTGATGAGTGCTACTTCAGCATAAAGTATGTATATTGGAAATCATTTATCTTTTTTACATATATGTGGTCATGTATATTAGTTATATTAGAGTGGATGATCGAAGGAAGTGTGAAAAACTGTATTCATATCCCTTTCAATTACATCTAGATTAAGTATATACGCTATACTTATAATCAAATATTATATTTCAGCCTGTATTCTGCTCATACCTCTTCTGTATATTTAAATGGACATATTAAGATCCTAACTATGAGAGGTAAGAGTGACTTAAGGTCACTAGCAAATGCTTTGAGCATTCCATCATCAGATTTTCAATCATATGGATGGCTGAAGAATTGGAGAGTGCATAGAGATTAAGCTTATCCATTAAAGTTTGTAGATTTGCTATTCTAATATGAACAGAGCAGTGATTATATATTTGTGTGTGGGAGTTGATGATTTGGACCAACTGATGAGTGCTGGTTCAGTACGAAAAACATATAATGGAGATCATCGATCTTTTTCACATGTATGTGGTCGTCATGTGTATTGGTTATATAAGATAGAGTGGAGAACTGAACAGAGCTTGAAAGTCTCTTTAATTACTTCTAACTTAAGTGTATACATTGTACTTGTATTCAAAAACAGAAGAAATAAAATTGAATAAAATGAAAAATGTGGAACTTGTTTGTTTTTGTTTTGTTTTTGTTTTAGATCTTTATGACGGGAGCAATAAATCCAAATTAGAAGTATTGGAATAATGTGAAAACCTTTATTAACATAGCATGAGAAGAAAAAGTAATGCATCAGTTCTGGAAAAATGATGTTGTCATTACTGTAAATTACAAAAGCGTAATAGAGTTGGATGTCAATGGGATTTTTGTTTCATATATAGTTTTCAAAGAGCGAAAAGATTGAACTTGGATAAAAGGTCTTATGGGTATATGGATTATATTCATAACTTCTGACTTCATTTAAGAAGAAATCATTTTACATTATGCAACATCAATGATAAAACTTTCATGGTTAATGTGTATTATATATATAAGAGCAGAGCCTAGAATTTAATTTTTGCCTAAATTAAACTTTAGCACATCGTTTGTAATTGCTATAGAGTTATAGTTATAAATGATAAATATTTTTATTCATACTTTAATGTACTTTTATAAAAAAAAATTCGAACAAGTGCAAATGAACTTTTTAAATTTTTGCTTAATAAATTTATAGCCTCATTATTAACAAATTAGTGAATCCCTCGCTTTAACCTTATTAAATATCTTTAATGAAGATAAAATAATATTTTTGATGATAAAACGTTGTTTATTTTGTCACTTTAAATTTAATATTTTGATGATATTTTATTATATTATAATGAAAACCATCAATAACAATTTATTGTTAACTCATCTGTGGTTTCTGACATATTAGTTAATAAGGAAAAATTATTATCTAAAGGCATATATATTTTAAATACTCTTGCTGAGGAGTTTATTCAATAAGTGACGCTTTCTCGTATATGAATTGATTTATTTACCTTTCATCTTTTCAATATATATATATATATTCAGTTAGTTATTTCATCATAAATTTTAATATAAAAAGTTATAAAATGAAGCATTTTTTTCTGATATTTTAGAAAAAAAATCACCATTAAAGAATAAATCTGACAAATAATTTTTATATTATTTTAATTTTTTTAAAAATTTAATAAAGTATCAATAAACACAGGACGAAGAACACAACAGCTCTTACATTTCTGGATTAAAGCTAAACTCTGTCACTTTATACATCATGTGACCACCAGAGAGACAATCATTTGATTATTTGCTTTGCCTTGCACAGTTAAGTGATAAGGAGACAGTGATGGATCCAGGAGCTCAATATCCTTAGATTACAGCTCTATTTTGTCATTTCTGACATTCAAGTATCACATGATCTTCCAAATGACAAAGCAATTGATTAATTTTAACTCTTCATGGTGTAGTGCAAAAAGAAAGTTGTGGACTTAAGTGCTAAAGTTGTTAGATTATAACTCAATTTTAGGATTTTATGTCACATGATCTCCCAAATAACAAACCATTTGGTTATTTCTAGTTCTTCACCATATAGCACAAAAAGAAAGATGTGAACTTAAATGCTAAAGTTTCTAGATTACAACTCAACTTTGGTATTTTTAATACTCAAATATCACATGACCTCCTAAGTTACAAATCATTTGATTGCTTTTATTACTATAATTTCTATTTATAGAATATGAAAATATGCTTCCAACCTTAAAACATTAAGGTGGTTTTCAGGAAGCATAATGTCAGAAAACAGAAAATAAAAAAAAACTCAATATTAAAAACGAAATTTAATATTTTGTCGAGTACACTTTGAAATATAACTAATTAAAAATAGAAGCATATATTTTTTACTGTGTATTTAGTGTGTAAGATTTGCATTTGAAAGGGTATTCTGTATTGAAAATGCATTATTATTATTAAATATTGTTTATATCATCTCCATTTGAGAAGCATTTTTATAATTGCATATAAAAAATATCTTTTGTTAAAGTGAATATCTGAGTGACAGTTAAAATTTCTGGTTAGAAAGTTTCCAGTATACAGTTATCAATTATAAACATCAAATAAAATTACAGCTTATGAGAAGTATTAGCAAAGAGATTTATACCACCTGCATCCTAGATGCCATTATAAATTTTCAAGCTTCATAAATCCATAATTTAATCTTAATAAAAGTGAAAAGCATTATTATTAAATGGGAGTTATTGTACTAATTGGTGAAACTGGTTAGATTCTGCTTCTATAGCAACATTGATTTAATAGTTTTGTAAGGATGAAGAGATTTGAATGTTAACACATTGCTTTCTTTATATTGTCATAATAAAACTATTGATTTTGTGAATGGATATGATCACAAATGGAAATTATACTTCATATGCAAATAAATTAGGGCCTTTATAACATGGTGATTGCACACCCAATTACCATATTTTTTACCTGAATTAAAATAAAAGTTAGATACAATTAGAAATCTTTTTTATACTCCATTTCAAGCTTAGAATTTTGCTTTTATGTAGTCTGCTCATAGGCATATCAGTTAACTATTCACAAATGAATGTTAATATTACAAGTTAGGGGTAAATCAAGAATGGGTACCGATTCAAATCTTGCATAACTATCAATTTGTAATGCTAATGAATATTGCCCACTTTTTTTTAGAAATCCTCTATAAGTGATTATTAGAAAGGTTTTTGTCCTGAAGTGGATTATTTAACAGCTATTTTATCTTTTTGAAAATATATGTGTGTGTATATGTGTATAATTTACATGGAAGAAAACTTTTTTCACTCACACACTGAATAAACAGCATTCCATATCAATAAAGGTTTTAAAATAATGTTTATTGATATTCAGTACTGTTTATTAATAGTGTGTGAGTGAAAGAGTAATTTTCTTCCATCTGAATTACATATATAACAAGGGACACCTCATGCAAGTTGTGTGGGGCACAAAATTGCTTCATCACAGGGGAAGCAAGATAATTAGATAATTAATAAAATTTATATGTAAATGAAAATGTTTACATTTTCAAATTACTGCACTGTTATAAATACAGTCTGAGTTTAAATATTTTTAATTTAAATATGAGAATACTTTTATACTTATTGTGACAATTGCCTAAGCCTCAAATTTTGAGACTTGAAACATATTACATATATATTATCATTATACTAAAGTGAACAAGCTGATGCTATTTTGTCACAATAATTAATAAAACTCATATGTAAATGTTTAAATTTCTGATTCACTTTATTGTTAGAAACGCATTCTGATTGTAAATATTTTTTATCTAAATATAAGAGGAATACTTTTTTACTTAGACTTGTTATCACAATTACCCACCCCTCAAAAATATTTTATATATATTCCATCTTTGCACAAAACTTAATAGGCCAATGGTTTTTATAGGTTGCATGCATCTTTCAGTTTAGATGAGTGATAAAGTATCTACCTCTAGAATGTGAGATCCTAGGATCAATTCCGATAATGTCTTGTGCAAAGTTTTTTTAATAACAATATATTTTTCTATCTTTTTTTTTATTGTGGCTTATTATCTTTTTACATATTTTACTAAACATCTTTTCATTACACACCAAAATATATACTTTTTAAAAAATTTCATAATAATGACATTATTTAATATAATTCTCTTATTATAATAAAACCTCTACACAAGTGCCTTATTGACATGGTCTTAAAATGTATCTAATGGAACAAACCAAGTGTTTGATTTTTTAAATAGTTATCCAGCATAACCCATGAATAAACAAAATAAAGTGCAAGGCATTTTAATGGTTTCTAAAAATGTATTGAAGTTATTTTTTTTCTTGCTAAATCACTAATTCCCAAACTATATAATAAAGTATAATATTTTGAGATTATGTGTCTTATAGCATACAAAAAAATAGACACAAACAAATTTTTATGGTAGATATTTTCTACATTACATGGAATAACAGTTAAGGATTAAATAATATTGAATTTAAATTTTTTTATTATGAATTAAACATTTAAAAAAGTCTAATTAATATTTTATTAACTCTGATTTTGAAATAAAACAAACATGTGTTATGTTACAATAGATATACTGGTAATTATAAAATTTCAGTATCTATTTTGATTAGCAAATTTTTTAAATTAATATTTGTATAATATATTTTGATAAAATTCCACAAAGTTATTTTCAGAGTATAAAGTTAAATTAAAAGAGTTATTAGCTTTTTTCAATCAAGATAGAAAAAACTTAATTTTAATTATTGTATTTTATTTATCCTGACTATAAAAATGTTGGGAAAAAAATTAAGAGAATTTTTTAGAGTTTTACAGATGGTGGTAGCATAACTACCATGAATTTATAACTGAAAGCAAGAGAGTGCAAGTTCAGCTGCTGGTTCTAGTTCACTACAGTAGAATTTGGATTCACATGGAGGTAAAGGGTCTGCTTTCTGTGTTCTCCATAGCCTGTATATATGTGTGTATTAGACAGTATAGACTGAAGAGATATCACTGTAGGCCAGCAATTATGTGGATTATACATTTTCCAATGATGCCAATAAGCTAGTCAACTGTTTAGAAGGTACCAGATTACCCAAACAGTCCATCAGCTTGCAAAAACATGAGGTTGTTTTTATACTGTTGTATCTGTATGCAAACAGACATAGATATGAGTACAGCATTATATAAATATAAAGTATATCTGGTGAATTATTTTAAATAATTCTTTGTAAAAGACATTTAAAATCTATAATTTAAAAGTAAAATAAGTAAATTTTTACTTGAATTAAAAGTCTAAAAAACAAAAGATTTATTCATAGACAATTTTATTTTGAAAAAAGAAAATAAAGTCCAAAAATCTTTTTAGATTATGGAGCAAAATAAAACATACTGGAATATTTTTTTTTAAAGAGATGTTTATAATTAATCAACAGTAACCTGTCAAAATATAATATTACCTTTTAAAAACAAGAAAAACTTTTTTTTCTATTAGGTAATGAATGAATTAATAACTGATTCATATTATTTTTTATATATCCACATGTATGTGTGATTTTTTTGTATACTTTCACATGGAATTAATTGTGAAAAATATATTTTTAATAATTGTATTACTTCAACAAATTAAAATGTCATATGATATAAATGTCAGGGTGAACAGCATTTCCATGTGCACAGACATGTGTTAAATCAGTCATATTTATGTATCATTAAAATGTGATAACTTATTATTATTATTATATGACAATTCCTGTATGTAAAGGCACATCTGTGTGATTGTGTGGATGCAAGTCATGTAGACAGATAGATGTTAAATTTAGTCATATTTTTATTGTATAATTCAAATATCTTAATAATTATACTGTATGTCTGTGTTATTATACATGTATGTACTATTTAAACCTATTGAGATATTTATAAATCACAATGTGATAGCTAATTGTATATTAATCAAAATCAGAATGCCAAGTTTATATTTATGGCATACTCAGAAATTTCATTTCAATTATAATTAATGAATTGACATTTGACTGGTAAAATTATTCCAATGAATTTATTTAATCCTAAAATATTATAAATTATTATATATTGTATTATATCTCTTGTTCATAATAAGTTATAGAGCTTTTGTTCTCTGAGCTAGATTTGTGCATAATAGTCTGTTATACAAAAGAAGTTTATATAATGATTATAGACATCCAGTTGATGATGATCCTTTATTAGTGCAAATGGGATATCCTTTAAATGCTATGCACTATATTTTATTTAGTTTAGTATTTATTAGAAATTAAGTTTACAGTTGGTCAGTATATAAAGGTATTAAATGACCAGAACATTGAAGAATTATTATTATTTCATATTTAATTAAATAAAAACTCTGTAAAAAAAAACAAATATAATAAAATTGATACTAGCAATAATAATAAAAAATTGCATACTTATAATATATAAAAATATGAATGGATGGATTGGTGTTTGTAGAAGTAATGATGAAAATTTAATTTTAATATTATTATTGTATAATTTATTCTATTTGTTTAAATTCTAGGAAGAATATAATTTTGTTATGCATGTATTTTAAAATGCTGAAAATGACTATATACAAAGAGGTTGAAATGTTGGAAATTTATATTTATATCATTAAAATAAAAGAAAACTATTGGTTTATAGAAAGTCTGAGAGAAGCAGAAGTTTATTAAACAAATTATTATATATACAAAAACATCTGGAATAAATTTAACCATACATAAAGTACCAAGACATAAAAATAAATAATAACTATAGTCAGCATAAGGCATGACTGATGTTTTGTAAATTGCAGAGGCTATTCAGATATTTGTATTTATTATATATTATTTTATATGATTTTATATATTGTGCCATTACAATTTGATCACTAGATAAATTTATAGTAATGTGCATGTAGAAAAGGTAAACCAAAAATCATCATCACAATTTTATATAACCATAAAAGAAGCTGTAGGGCATCCAAGTTCAAACCCTACCAGATCAAAATTCTAAAGGCTTTAAAACAGAGAAAGAATGGGTCAACAATTACATGCTTTACTTGTTTGTGTGTTGATAGAAAGGTAATACACACATTTAAACTATTTAATATTTAATTTTTTTTTAAAAAGCAAAGTTATAATGCATACATATAGGCAATGTATGTGTAAATTATTTAATTGTTCTATATTTCAAATATTAAACATTTTAACTTTCTTTAAAACTAAGCTATGCTTGATCAATTCTAACATTTTATTCTATACTTCTATTTTGCTTTTCTTTAATTATAAGTGGGATTTAAAAGTTACAGATTTAATTAAATAATTGGGTTATAATTACTAAGCTAGCAATTATGTTATTTAAGGTTAGTTTATGAATGATTTGAAAGAATGAAGGATGTGTGTACATTACATACAAAATTTTACATTTCCTCAATATTGAAAGAAAAGGAAGTATTAAATCTGTTAAATTATTCTTTTTGTACAATTGTTTGTTAAAAGAGGAAATCTGTTTAATCAGATATCGATCTTTGTAGTAATTTTTTTTTGTAAATGATTGTCACTTTGGAAACTTATAATGAGTCAGAGCTCTAAATTGTGAAATTGTCTTATCAAGATCTAAAGAAGGAAGCTCAAAGATTTGAAGTGTTACCTGGATGTTAAAAAGAAAAAAAAACAAAAGAAAGGAAATAAGAATTGAGTCTATTTTTTTTTTTTTAAAACAAAAGTGTCTGGAAAAAGGATTAAACTTTTCAGTTGAAAAATACTTTGGTTGAAAATAAATTAGAGATCTAATTAAAACAAATTTGTCCAAAAATAGCAAGTGATGCTATCTCTGATTGGTTAAGGTAGCTAAAAATTGGATATAAAAAGCTGTCTTGAATTATTATTGTGATTGATTCAGATTATTAAACTATAATATTGAACGTTGAAAATATAAGAGATGGCGGGCTAGAAAAATTATATGTATATTCCATTTGCCAGACCATCTGGAGGAAGCTGCACATCACATAGGAAAGAAAAGATGTGTCTAAAATAATATTCTACACCTTTCAACTGACCAGATAAATAAGATGTTTTTAATAGAAGGAAGAAAGCATTCACCTGCATTCAAAGAAGATGAATTAATCTACTGATAAATATTAATCATCAAGTCCAATTAATTGTTCCAACAACTGATTTTAAACTCAAGAAAATTTACAAATGGGAAAACAACTGCTGTATTTCATCCACATGCTTGACAAGAAGAGAAGAAAAATTTACTATAATGATTTCCAAATTGTCCACTAAAGCAAATAACCTCAATAGAGTCATCATCATCAAATAGTTATCCACCTCAAGAAAGAGATTGTTCCCACATAGTAGCTGCAGAAATATAGACAAGTTTGAACCCTTGGAAATTCGCCACAAACAAAAGATCGGTAATATGACTTTTTATATCTATTTTCTTTATGATATCAGTCTTAATAAACATTTTAGCAATAAAGTGGTATATTTTTATTTAAAGAACTTTTAAAGACTATTCAGATCGATTAAAACAAGAATGTCTTACTAATAATAACTTTGAGCTTCATAAATGATCTTGAATGTATAAAATGATTTGTTTATTAATTTTACAATATTAATATGTAAAACAATTTTTTTTTATTTTTTTTTTATGGTATTATGATTTTAGTTTTAACTAATATATTATTATTTTGGTTTTAAATAATATTTTGTTATCATGGGATAAAACACGCACATACATAGTGATATTTTATATGTGTATAATTGTGAGTGAATAATGAGTAGTATTAGAATATTGGATTATTTTGTTTCAAGTTAAGTATAGATTTCAGCGCTTGGAAGGGAGGGGGAGAAAATAATTTAAGACTCTTTTCTAAAAACTTGCTCTTTCAATTTTACTAACATTTTTTTTTTTTTTACATTCTATTTACATGTTGGATTTTTAAAGTATGTGTGTTAATGAGCAGATAATATTTTTTTGTCTTGAAATACTTTTCATGGTCAATGTGACGTCCAACTTAATACAAAATACATTTGAAGGGAAAGGGGGAAGAACTTAAAATTAATCTGAGGATTGTTATATAACCAATTATTATTATTATTATTCATGTCAGTTTTCATATTTATCTAGAAATTTTTATGTATATGTTAGAAATGTAGTAATAAATATTAGTTTGTTTTATTAAACGAGGCGTATATATTTCATTAATTGTAGTCTTTGTTAAGTGTGATTATTCATCATCATCAATGGTTGAATATTAGTTATTTAAGATATAAGTAAATATGCTAAAATTAAGCAATAATTAGGAATTTCTTCATAAAATTTAGTTTTATGTTTAGGCTTAGTCCTAGAGCTGTAGTTGAAACCCTTGTCATTATTGTTATTATTATCATCATCATCATCGTCATCAACGTTTTAATTAATGAGCTGTTTAACTGTTTAAAGGCCATAAATAAATATTGATTTTATAATATTTAGTGATTTCTTAGTATTATTATAACCACATCCCATCATCTATTTCATGCAAGGATGAGTGAATTGCCATCCTAAATTAGTTATATATAATCTGAGCTAGTGAACTTATAAAATATTAAAACACATTTGTTATGTTAAGATCTGAGAAATGATTTATGTCTAATATACTCCACTTTGGTTTAAAGATGTTTTACTTTTACCTAAATATTAGTGCTTATAGTGATATGGCTCAAAAAGCAAAATCTTCCATTTTATTATAAATAAAGTACCAAGAAGGGATTCAAACCCGGTACATGTGAAAGGTTATTGGATATAACCATGTCTAGATTCAGATAATCTAGTGGCGCCCTGCTAGACCATATTCACTTAGTATTTGTTTAAACATGCACTTAACATCAAACCAAGAAATGAAAGGGGATAAGATTACTGTCTGTATACCTGAGTTATAATACATTGTTACAATACTGGTTATTAACAATTTCCCCATAATTCTTGATAGTGTTATATTTTGAACCTTTACTCAGATATTATATCTTTTGATCATCATTTAATTTTTGAATTTACTTAGTTATATCTTTTGAACTCTTTAATTAGGTTACAATATATATTATATTTAATGTTTTCACAGTTGTATGATGTAGGTAAATTAGTAGTTTTTGGTCTAAACTGTGTATTATTTTCCATTTCATACCGATATTTTGGCGGATTAGCATCTGCCATTATCAAGGTTAACTTTTGAAAAATTGTTAGAACTACTTCAAGTTGAATCTCATTTCTCATCTCACACTGAGTCATGTTATTGTTTGAAATCTAACAATTTTTCTTTCAAAAGTTAACCTTGCTAATGGCGGATGCTAGTCCATCGAAATAGCGGTATGAAATGGAAAATAATACACAGTTCAGCCCAAAAACTATTAATTTACCTATATATATATATATATATTTGGCTGCAGAAAGTAGTTTGCTTTTAACTGAAAAAAATATTTCATTTCTTTTGGGGTCTTAAAGAAACAAAGCAATGTGATTTCCTAATGTCTATTCCATAATGTTCAAAGCATAGTAGCTTTCAGTTAATATATGTGATTATTCATATGGTTGAACTATTCATCAACATGCATTAACCACTGTGATAAATTTACTGACTTTTTGCTTCTGAGTTTAAGAGCAACAATTCTTTTTAACAGAAACACTAAGCATGGTATAAATGTATATGAATGATCTCTTTTATCAGATATATTAAATCATACTAACAATAATTAAAGTATAGCCCTTATTGCCAAAGGGGAGCAAAAGCAGTAGTTGGCAGCCAAAAATAGAGAATGGTAGGAAACTCCTGATTGTAGACTCAATGTAATATTTGAAGATGACATTTTTTTTATCTAGTAATAATTGCAGATTATTTTCAAGTAAGGAAAGTTTAGATCAAATGGAAAGCAAACTAAATAATATTAAATGGGATATTACTATACTTTGGGAAGTTAAAAAAAGATGAAAAGGCAATTGGTGCAAATATTAATATTGGAAGCACAATGTTAATAAGATTTATTATAATACATTAAAGATCAGCCTTTTCAAGCTATTGTGCATGTGCTTTTTATGAGTGTTAATAATAAATGAATACTTTCATTCCCAACACAAGATATAATATTTATGAAAGAATAAAATGAATCCACTTATTCTTTCTAACCCAAATGCTTATATATGGGCAAATCTTAAGTACTGGAAATGAAAGCGTGAGGATAGACCACTCACTTTAAATTTCCAGTACTTAAGATTTGCCCATATATAAGCATTTGGGTTGGAAAGAATAAGTAGATTCATTTTTATTCTTTCATAAATACTATATATTGTGTTGGGAATGAAAGTATTCATTTATGATTAACACTCATAAAAAGCGCATGCTCAATAGCTTGAAAAGGCTGATCTTTAATGTATTACAATTTATAAAAAAAGTGAAAAAATATAAAATTGTAAAGATTAATGATGTATTGATGACAATGGTAAAGCTAGATTAATTATTCAGCATAATAGAAGACACCAAATTCAGATTTATGTGTTGACACATTTTTTTTATAATAGATTATATATAAATATAAGAATATATTCTACAAGAGTATGTAGACAATTGTAAAAAATAGCAAAAATTATTTAGATTTATTATCATAATTTTTGACAATTGTCTACAATCTTTTATAGAATATATTCTTATATATTATCTGTAGTATATATATATGAAAAACAAAAAGCAAGTTAAACTTGCCAATGCTTGTATTTATGATCAATAGATGGCGTTTTACCAAAAACACCGTCAAAGTGTATGTTCGTTTACATAAACGTCAGAGCAAGCATTCACTATCTCTTCCGCTAGTTCCACCCTCAGATCATGATAGCAAATCAGCTTGAAATCATGATCTGAGGGTGGAACTAACAGAAGAGATAGTGAATGCTTCCTCTGAGTTTATGTAAATAAACATACGCTTTGATAGTGTTTTTGGTAAATCGCCATCTATTGATCATATATATATATATTGTTTATTATATAGGTGTGTGTGTTTGTGTGTCTTTGATAGATTAAATATTTTTATGGATTTAAAATGTAAACAACTTAATGTGTGGGGTCATTTCCATAAAAATGAGCTAGAAATGTGTTTTATCAATGATATTGTTCAGAAACTATCAATCATCATTGATAGTCTATACATTTCTTTAGATTTTCAATAATAGCATTTTGTTCTAAATAAGCCTAGAGCAAAAAAAAAATGTTTGGAAAACTAGAGTAAAAATGATATAGCCTTTAAAGCTATCAGTGGAGAATAATAGTTTCCCTACAACATTACTGCAAAAACATTTCTCATTTCCCTCAAAATTTTAATTGCTTCATATATAATTATATATTGCTTAACACTATATTAGTAACAAATAGAAACAGAAAATTATATTAAATACTAGCAAAGTAAGAAATGTATACAAAAATTCTCTCATGACCATCATTTCAACTAATTACTCATGAAGGTCTATTTGTGTAATAGACAAAAGTTATGATGTTGAGAAAAAAATAGTATAAATTTGCTATTGGTTCTGAACACACTAAAGAATATTTTAAGCATTGTCATGGAAAAATTTAATATTAAAATTAAGACCAATTAAATTCAATGATTAAATTTGTTTATGAAGAAAGAAATGATAGATGCCATAGACTTAAGAAATTTTCTGGAAAAAAACTCTTTTTTTGAGAAATAGGCTAAATGGAAATGAACATAAAAGCATCCAAATGAAAGTACAGAATGTTTGAATTATACTTTGACTAACAGAAAATAAGCATTCCAAGATTATAATGTTTTTACTGGATTCAATATAGAAAGTGATCACCGATTAGTGAGATGTAAGATACATGTTAATGCAAACCTAGAGAAACAAAAATTATTATAAAAACAGTATTCATAGTTGAAGTTCATACCTTTTAAAAATTACTCCAATGAATTTAAATTAGAACTTGCTAATCATTTTAAAATATTGATAAACCTTAATCATAGGTCAGATTTAACTGTAAACAATAAAAATATATTTGATATTTTACTAAGAACTGTAGCAAAGATAGCTGACACAAAAAACAGCAATTCACCAATAAATTATCATGAGACAGAGAAAGGTTTAAAGAAATGAAAAAATATAAAAATAATTCATTATGAAGAATTGAATATCTGATGTTCTGTAAAATACTATAAAACAGAGTTAATAACAACATAAGATAATATAATTATGAATTGGCAAGAAAGAAAGAATAATACCATAGTTATGAAGAACAAAAAGCAAAGTAGTCATTACCAGTCAAGTGTTGGTGGTTGAGGGGTCAGCACAGCTCCCTTACAAGCAGTTGTCCTGGGTTATCAGGTTCGCTTCCCAGCTGATACTATGACACATGAAAAAAGTAGTCATTACCATTACTACATCATCTGAATTGTCAAACGTTTTAAGTGAAGAGATAAGACATTTAGTTACATATATGACAAAAAAGTAAAACTCTAGGAAATGTTAAATTATTAATGATGTCTTAAAAAACAGAAGACAAAATAAAGACATTGGTGAGAAAACTATATATTAAATTGCCTAAATGATAAAAACATATCAGTTGATTGGAAGAATGCAAAATAAAATTAATGTTCAAGGAAAACAATTTACAGACATCTCAATATTATATATATATTGAAACAGATATTCTGTTCCTCATATAAATATTCAAAAGAATCCCCCCATTCAAAAATGTCTAGCGTGATTCAGTCTAATTGGGAACGCAATAAATTTTGATTTGTTTAAAAAAAAATCATATTTTTAATTTTGTGATTGATGGATTTGAATAAAATGTTATATCGTCTTATTTTACTTTTTTTTTTTTATCTGTCTCAATAAAAAAAAAAGAAATTAATTATCCAATCATTAAAAAGAAAGAAAAAAGATACTTGAGTTAAACTGAGGCAGTATTCAAATTAGGCACGTCGTCGGAAAGAAAAAAAGAACTTTCGTCTTACACAGAGAAGCAGAACATATTGAATTTTTTTTTTTAAAAAAAGAAAGTGTATTACTTAATTCTTTTGACAAATTAAAATATAGCTTTAACTAAACGTGAAAATGGAAAAAGAAAACTTTGCTAGAGGAATTATAATGTCAATGGGGTAATTTAGCGGCTTCATTCTCTCCACGCTGTGCCACGACTTTCCATCGATGAAATAACCCGCCTTCTTTTGAATAAACTAGACTGCAAAACTGGAAGGTAATTATGTTATAAAATATTAAAACATCTTTATCATACGTTATAAAGTGAAGTTATGAAATAATTACATAGAATTTGTTTTTGTAAAATATTAAAACATGTTTATCATACATTATAAAATGAAGTTATGAAATAGTTATACGCAAATTTATTTATAAAAATATTTGAACGTATTTACTATATAAATTAGAAATGCTTTAATTACTAAATGATAAATGCTCCACAAGCCAAACAGAGTTTATGTATATGAATATACTTTTATATTTGACTAAATTATAAATGCTCCACAAGCCAGAGTTTATGTATATGAATATAGTTTTATATTTGGCTAAATTATAAATGCCTCAATTATCAAATGATAAATGCTCTACAAACCAAGAATTGTTGAGTTCAAATGTCTACCAATCGGTAATAATTAATAAAATGATGAAATGCTATATAAATCATAAATACTTGACTGCTTCTAAGCTTCTTATAATGTAACAGAGTTTATGTGTAAGAATATACTTCTATATTTGGCTAAATTATAAATGCCTCAATTATCAAATGATAAATGCTCTACAAACCAAGAATTGCTGAGTTCAAATGTCTACCAATCGGTAATAATTAATAAAATGATGAAATGCTGTATAAATCATAAATACTTGACTGCTTCTAAGCTTCTTATAATGTAACAGAGTTTATGTATAAGAATATACTTTTATATTTGGCTAAATTATAAATGCCTCAATTATCAAATGATAAATGCTCTACAAACCAAGAATTGCTGAGTTCAAATGTCTACCAATCGGTAATAATTCATAAAATGATGAAATGCTCTATAAATCATAAATACTTGACTGCTTCTAAGCTTCTTATAATGTAACAGAGTTTATGTATAAGAATATACTTTTATATTTGACTAAATTATAAATGCTTTAATTACCAAATGATGAATACTCCACAAGCCAAGAATCGCTGAGTTTAAATGTTTACCAATCGGTAATAATTCATAAAATAACAAAATGAACTATTGTTGAATTAGAATATTTCCAAGCTTCTTCTCATAAATGAATTCAAAATGAATTATTGTTGAATTAGAATATTTCCAAGCTTCTTCTCATAAATGGATTCAAAATGAATTATTGTTGAATTAGAATATTTCCAAGCTTCTTCTCATAAATGGATTCAAAATGAATTATTGTTAAATTAGAATATTTCCAAGCTTCTTCTCATAAATGGATTCAAAATGAATTATTGTTGAATTAGAATATTTCCAAGCTTCTTCTCATAAATGGATTCAAAATGAATTATTGTTAAATTAGAATATTTCCAAGCTTCTTCTCATAAATGGATTCAAAATGAATTATTGTTGAATTAGAATATTTCCAAGCTTCTTCTCATAAATGGATTCAAAATGAATTATTGTTAAATTAGAATATTTCCAAGCTTCTTCTCATAAATGGATTCAAAATGAATTATTGTTGAATTAGAATATTTCCAAGCTTCTTCTCATAAATGGATTCAAAATGAATTATTGTTAAATTAGAATATTTCCAAGCTTCTTCTCATAAATGGATTCAAAATGAATTATTGTTGAATTAGAATATTTCCAAGCTTCTTCTCATAAATGGATTCAAAATGAATTATTGTTGAATTAGAATATTTCCAAGCTTTTTCTCATAAATGAATTCAAAATGAACTATTGTTGAATTAGAATGTTTCCAAGCTTCTTCTAATAAATGAATTCAAAATGAACTATTATTGAATTGACTATTTCCAAGCTTTTTCTCATAATTGAATTTGTAAATGAACTATTGATAAAAAAAAAAAAGGAACTGCTTCTAACTCTTTTATAAGTAAAATAAAAATGAGTTATCATGTGGATAGAAATGAATTTCGTTAGAAATTGCAAATTAATTGTTATTTAATAAATTTTTTTTGTTACTAAAAATTAAATTGGTTATCCAGTTGTCCAGTTTTGTTTGTTTTATCGCATCACTCACCAATTATAGCACTGGTTCATGAGAATCTCATGCATTCCTGAGCTACGTCTGACATAACTAGACCCAGGCCAGTCAGGTTGTAGTAAGATGGAACTCTAATGGCGCTGTTTGGAAAACCAAACATATAAATGTTTAGATGTTCACAGTCTCTATGGTACTACATCCTCTGATGAGCAGGAAATATTGTTGTAGGAGGCATTAACATCTGCATTAGGAATGTCAATTGATAGTTCCTTCCTACAGCATGCTCATCAGAAAATTGTTACAACTGATGTGATAAAAGGGTTGTACGTGGGTCCGGTTACATTTGGCGTCCAACTGTGAGGCTTTATCCAGCTAGCCTAACCATAGGCACCTATTACATTGTCATCCAACTGTGAAGCTTTACCTGACTAACCTACCTATAGGCTCCTATTACATTGTCATCCTTACTGTGAGGCCTTATCTGGCATAGGCCGGTTAATTTGCCACCCTATTGTGAGGTCCGATCTAGCTAGCCTACTCATAGGTATAAGCAGATCACGATTCTGTGATATGAACAGTGCATATGATGTAGTGATGTAATTTGTTCAGGAAGGATGGAAAAATAAAAGTCTAAAAGAAAAACACAAAATGAATGGCATAAAGAATGAAACAGGCATTTCAAAGAAGATGGAGTAAGGTCATGGTGTGGATGGAGAGAGAAGCTTACTGATTCAGAAAACAAAGGAAAAATGGTAAACATGGAGGCTCAGAAAACAGAAAAGATAGCTATGATAGCTCAGATAATAGAAATTATAAAAGCAGACCAAAAGAAAAGAGACAAACAAAGAGAAGAAGATAACCAAAAATGGGATAAACAAAGAGAAGAAGATAACCAAAAATGGGATAAACAAAGAGAAGAAGATATCAAACAAAGAGAAGAATATAACCAAAAATGGGATAAACAAAGAGAAGAAGATATCAAACAAAGAGAAGAATATAACAAGCAAGCAATAGAAGCAAACCAAAGAATAGAAAAACGAATTAAAGAAGCATTCAAAAATCAGAATGAAAAGTTAAACCAGTTGATAAAGGAAATAATTCAACCTAAAAAATTGGATGAGGAGGAAACTTTGGAATTTCCAACCAAAGATATTTTAAAGGAATCACAAATTGAATATCCTATTACTGATGAAGCAAAATTTGAGATTGTTAAAAAGGAAGAAATTGAAATTACAAAGAGTGATCTTGAAATTGTCAGTCTACCTTCAGGAAAACTTCTGATTGTGGAATGTACCTCTAAAATTGAAAATAAAGAAACAGTATATACAGAAGCTGAGAATGAAATTGTATCAAATACAGTAAAAGAGTTTCAAATGGATGAAAATGAATCTAATAAAGCAAAATTAAAATCTTCTGATCTTCAAGAAGATGAAAAACGTGAAAATGAACATAATCAAAATATAACAAAGGGACTATCCAATATAGAAGAAAATGTTTCAGAAAAATTGTCTGATATATGCTATGAAATAGTAACAAAGATAGAGAAAGGAATCATAAAATGGAAAGAAAAGTGTGTTAGTCCTCAGCCATATATAAAAATTATAAACAAAAGCTTAATAAACTCAAATCAAAAATTGAGTATAGAAAAAAAATATATAAAGACAGTTATTAAAAATATAGTTGCTTACGCAGGAAAAGACACCAAAAAGGAATCTGAAAACTCGGGATTTATCAGTGTGAAAGAAATTAAACAACAAGAAACCTTTGCAAATACCAAAAAAATAATTACTATGGCAGAAGAACCATTTAAAAAGAAACTTTTATATAAAAATGAAGTACCACCATGGAAGAGGAACAGGAGAAAATTCACAGATGGTGTTCATGGTCCATATCGGACGCGTATAATTAGAAGATCAAACAGTAACAATGATCTCCAAAGAAAATACAGAAGTGAAGAAGCAAGACATCACAGTAATGTTAAACATGATAAATTTTCAACAAAGAGACGATCCAGAAGTATGTCACCTCATAATACAAAAGAGGACTATAGGAGAACTGATCATGATCCTCAGTCTCCCAAAACAGGTTGCAGTTATGATTCAGAATAAAATAGAGATAGCTGATGGAAAAAGTTTGTGAGTGTGGTGTAGTGATGCATGAACTTGTGTTTTTCATGTTGAGATGGTGGATGATTGAGCGGAGCTGCTTGGATGCATTGTGTTATGATGCTCCGAAGTATATGCTCGGCACTATCCAGACCTGGATGTTGTGCTCCAAGAGTAGTCCAGCAGTGCGTATATATAGGTCTCATGTATAGGCCTTGGTCTCATGGATAGGCCAAATGATAGCCCCTAAGACTCACCGAAGCTGAGCAGGGTTGGCTGAGTGCCAAATTGATTTTTTTTCTCTGGCTCCTATTCTTGGTTGGATGATACTTCTAGGTACAAGAGAGGTAGTGCTTAAAAATGAGATATTTTCTCGTGACGTCATGAGGCGGTGTGTACTGGTAGTTTGTGCTTGGCCGTCTACTTATCCCAGCATTGGAGGCTATGGTTCATGTATTCACTTTTCCAGCTCATCTTACCCATTCATCAGCATATCTAAAACCAGGCAGTACTGAGAAATAATGTGTATAGTATGTGGAATGAAATCGTATTTCCAGGCGATTTCATCCCAAAATTTGGTGAGGGGTAATGAAACAGATATTCTGTTCCTCATATAAATATTCAAAAGACCCCCCCCATTTAAAAACGTCTAGCGTGATTCAGTCTAATTGGGAACGCAATAAATTTTGATTTGTTTAAAAAAAAATCATATTTTTAATTTTGAGATTGATGAATTTGAATAAAATGTTATATCGTCTTATTTTACTTTTTTTTATCTGTCTCAATAAAAAAAAAAGAAATTAATTATCCAATCATTAAAAAGAAAGAAAAAAGATACTTGAGTTAAACTGAGGCAGTATTCAAATTAGGCACGTCGTTAAAAAAGAAAAAAAAGAACTTTCGTCTTACACAGAGAAGCAGAACATATTGAATTTTTTTTTTTAAAAAAGAAAGTGTATTACTTAATTCTTTTGACAAATTAAAATATAGCTTTAACTAAACGTGAAAATGGAAAAAGAAAACTTTGCTAGAGGAATTATAATAACAATGGGGTAATTTAGCGGCTTCATTCTCTCCACGCTGTGCCATGACTTTCCATAAATGAAATAACCCGCCTTCTTTTGAATAAACTAGACTGCAAAACTGGAAGGTAATTTTTATAAAATATTAAAACATATTTATCATACGTTATAAAGTGGAGTTATGAAATAATTACATAGAATTTGTTTTGTAAAATATTAAAACATGTTTATCATACGTTATAAAATGAAGTTATGAAATAGTTATACGCAAATTTATTTATAAAAATATTTGAACGTATTTACTATATAAATTAGAAATGCTTTAATTACTAAATGATAAATGCTCCACAAGCCAAACAGAGTTTATGTATATGAATATACTTTTATATTTGACTAAATTATAAATGCTCCACAAGCCAAACAGAGTTTATGTATATGAATATAGTTTTATATTTGGCTAAATTATAAATGCCTCAATTATCAAATGATAAATGCTCTACAAACCAAGAATTGTTGAGTTCAAATGTCTACCAATCGGTAATAATTAATAAAATGATGAAATGCTGTATAAATCATAAATACTTGACTGCTTCTAAGCTTCTTATAATGTAACAGAGTTTATGTGTAAGAATATACTTCTATATTTGGCTAAATTATAAATGCCTCAATTATCAAATGATAAATGCTCTACAAACCAAGAATTGCTGAGTTCAAATGTCTACCAATCGGTAATAATTAATAAAATGATGAAATGCTGTATAAATCATAAATACTTGACTGCTTCTAAGCTTCTTATAATGTAACAGAGTTTATGTATAAGAATATACTTTTATATTTGGCTAAATTATAAATGCCTCAATTATCAAATGATAAATGCTCTACAAACCAAGAATTGCTGAGTTCAAATGTCTACCAATCGGTAATAATTCATAAAATGATGAAATGCTCTATAAATCATAAATACTTGACTGCTTCTAAGCTTCTTATAATGTAACAGAGTTTATGTATAAGAATATACTTTTATATTTGACTAAATTATAAATGCTTTAATTACCAAATGATGAATACTCCACAAACCAAGAATTGCTGAATTTAAATGTTTACCAATCAGTAATAATTCATAAGATAACAAAATGTTATATAAATCATAAATGCTTAACTGCTACCAAGCTTCTTCTCATAAATGAATTCAAAATGAATTATTGTTGAATTAGAATATTTCCAAGCTTCTTCTCATAAATGGATTCAAAATGAATTATTGTTGAATTAGAATATTTCCAAGCTTCTTCTCATAAATGGATTCAAAATGAATTATTGTTAAATTAGAATATTTCCAAGCTTCTTCTCATAAATGGATTCAAAATGAATTATTGTTGAATTAGAATATTTCCAAGCTTCTTCTCATAAATGGATTCAAAATGAATTATTGTTGAATTAGAATATTTCCAAGCTTCTTCTCATAAATGGATTCAAAATGAATTATTGTTGAATTAGAATATTTCCAAGCTTCTTCTCATAAATGGATTCAAAATGAATTATTGTTGAATTAGAATATTTCCAAGCTTCTTCTCATAAATGGATTCAAAATGAATTATTGTTGAATTAGAATATTTCCAAGCTTCTTCTCATAAATGGATTCAAAATGAATTATTGTTAAATTAGAATATTTCCAAGCTTCTTCTCATAAATGGATTCAAAATGAATTATTGTTGAATTAGAATATTTCCAAGCTTCTTCTCATAAATGGATTCAAAATGAATTATTGTTGAATTAGAATATTTCCAAGCTTCTTCTCATAAATGGATTCAAAATGAATTATTGTTGAATTAGAATATTTCCAAGCTTCTTCTCATAAATGGATTCAAAATGAATTATTGTTAAATTAGAATATTTCCAAGCTTCTTCTCATAAATGGATTCAAAATGAATTATTGTTGAATTAGAATATTTCCAAGCTTTTTCTCATAAATGAATTCAAAATGAACTATTGTTGAATTAGAATGTTTCCAAGCTTCTTCTAATAAATGAATTCAAAATGAACTATTATTGAATTGACTATTTCCAAGCTTTTTCTCATAATTGAATTTGTAAATGAACTATTGATAAAAAAAAAAAGGAACTGCTTCTAACTCTTTTATAAGTAAAATAAAAATGAGTTATCATGTGGATAGAAATGAATTTCGTTAGAAATTGCAAATTAATTGTTATTTAATAAATTTTTTTTGTTACTAAAAATTAAATTGGTTATCCAGTTGTCCAGTTTTGTTTGTTTTATCGCATCACTCACCAATTATAGCACTGGTTCATGAGAATCTCATGCATTCCTGAGCTACGTCTGACATAACTAGACCCAGGCCAGTCAGGTTGTAGTAAGACGGAACTCTAATGGCGCTGTTTGGAAAACCAAACATATAAATGTTTAGATGTTCACAGTCTCTATGGTACTACATCCTCTGATGAGCAGGAAATATTGTTGTAGAAGGCATTAACATCTGCATTAGGAATGTCAATTGATAGTTCCTTCCTACAGCACGGTCTGGTTACAATATATATATATATATAATCTTTATTATGAGAATTACATGTGGATTTTGATTTCAACCAGCCAATAGAAGTACTAATATGCTTTATATTTATAGATTATAAAAAGACATTTGTTCTATAAACCTTTCCACTGTGACTAAAACTTTGGACTCTCAAGGTGTAAACCCAAATTATTGTCATATTCTAAAAACATATTCCAAAATGCAAAAGCAATGTTTAAATTTCATCATGACACAATCAATATTAATAGTGATAAGGGTATATAACAGCATGATTTCATATCTTCAAATTTTTTATAACAGTTTTAACTAGTGTAGATTTGAATCAGATCCTAATGGCATCACAGTATTATGAGTTTCATTAACATAGTATATATATATATACCTAACATTAAATAAGTTTTTTACACAAAACTTAATTACTGATAATATAATTTGACAATATAAATACTGACAATATAATTTGGAGAGTGCTTAGGTTCACCTGGGTTTGACTAGAAAGAAGAAGGTGAGAAATGATGTAATATGAGAAAATGTGAAGGTGAGGAAAATCAATGAAAAAAAATGAAAGAATCAGGGTTGAAGTGTTTGGATATGTTAAGAGAAGAGAAGAAAATTATGTCGGAAGGAAGATTACAGAGATGAAACCACCAGGGTATGACCCAAGACCAAATGGATTGACTGAGTGAAGAGGGACATGCATGAGATGTCACTCAAGGAGGCAATGGCTTCAGACAGAGCAACCTGGAGACGAATGATCTGCACCAATGACCCCACTTGAAGTGGGATTAATCAAGCTGTGGAAGAAGAAGATAATTTGGTGAAGTAATAATGTGCTTTCATAATTTGAATCAATTCAGAGTTTTAATTTCAACTTTTTAAATTTTTTATTAATGCAATGTCATCTCAAATTACAATATATTGTAAATATTTACTAGCATAGAAATTTCGGATTTTTATTTATTTTGGTATATGTAGATTACAATTTATATCATTCTCAGACAATGCTTTTGCATACAGATAATTATATATATATATTGGATATGTATATGCTTTAAATGTATGTGTATGTATGTATAGTATATATTTATGTTTACATAATGGAATGATGAGTAATAATTGAACTCAATACAAAATCTTTAACTTATTGATATTAATTTTAATTATTTTGGCAACATTATATGAACACGGATTATAAATGACCTTACTTAAATATTTTAGGCTATTTTTATTATATTTTTAATTTTCTTTTATCTATTGGAATTAGGATTATTAATGTTTAATATAAAAAATTGGGTTCAAATTTAAGACTGATTAAAATAATTGCATTTTTGCAAAATGTATTTTTATAAGATGTTAACTTTTAAATATTTTATGGGTGATTTAATTTACAATATGTATATACATCAAAGGTATATTAATTTTTATAATTGTTCACTTTAAACTTTCATTAAAATATGAAAAAAACCGAAAGAAAGACTTTAAAAATGAATTTATAGATTTTCAATTATTTATTTACAAAGTAAATGAACATTTTTTTAAAAGTTTTTTTTCTTTAAAAAAAAAATTTTTTTTTATCCTTAGGCGCAATGTAAACAAATATTAAAACTCAAATGCTATCTTGCTTGAATATCGCGTATGTAAAAAAGAAAAAAGGCGTTGAAATAAATCCTTTTAAATTTATTACTTGCATATTTAATCAATCATTGGTTTGAAATTCAAAAAAGATAGCATTGATTAGTTGCGTCATAAAATTAATTAAAATTTTTAATTAAATAAATATTTTTATTTTATTTACGATTAAACATTATTTAAAATTATACAAATGTATAATTTTAGCCTTCTAATACTTTAAAGTAAAACGAGAATAATGGTAAAATCTATTGTTCCACTCTAAGACAAAAGTGCACTACGTATTGATTAGTGTTTGCTGCTAGAAGGCTTATTAGACAAAAACCAATTATAGTAGATTCATTATCCTCCATTCATTGCTAGTGATTTGCTGAACACTTATATTTTATAAATTTTGCAAATGTGTAATTGTAAATATAATACAATTGTATAATTTTCACACAAATTCACCGTATTAATTGTAAAGAAGTTACTTTTGATTGGTAACAAAGTGTCATTAAAATTTTAATCGTTTGTAAATATAAATTTCAATGAAGTTTCTATTGAGACTTTAAAGAAAACTTTATTATGAAATAAAACTGTTTCAGAAGAATAATTCTCTATTATTATATATTTAAAAAAGAAATTCCGGTTAATATTTATTTGTTATGAATTAAATAATGTATTGTAATCTGTTTATATAAATAAATTCGATTTGTAAGAATTGCAACGGGAAATAATAAAAAAATACATTTATTTTCAAGTAAGAAATTAAATTGCTTTCTACACCTGAATTTTCTACCCAATTTTGCAGTAATAGGCAGACAGATATAGAAACAGGAGCAATTCTAGGTAAACAGTCAGATAGTTAGATGAGCAGATAGATAGACAGTTACAAACAGTTAGATAGATTAGATAGATAGATAGATAGATAGATAGATAGATAGATAGATAGATAGATAGATAGATAGATAGATAGATAGATAGATAGATAGATAGATAGATAGATAGATAGATAGATAGATAGATAGATAGATAGATAGATAGATAGATAGATAGATAGATAGATAGATAGATAGATAGATAGATAGATAGATAGATAGATAGATAGATAGATAGATAGATAGATAGATAGATAGATAGATAGATAGATAGATAGATAGATAGATAGATAGATAGATAGATAGATAGATAGATAGATAGATAGATAGATAGATAGATAGATAGATAGATAGATAGATAGATAGATAGATAGATAGATAGATAGATAGATAGATAGATAGATAGATAGATAGATAGATAGATAGATAGATAGATAGATAGATAGATAGATAGATAGATAGATAGATAGATAGATAGATAGATAGATAGATAGATAGATAGATAGATAGATAGATAGATAGATAGATAGATAGATAGATAGATAGATAGATAGATAGATAGATAGATAGATAGATAGATAGATAGATAGATAGATAGATAGATAGATAGATAGATAGATAGATAGATAGATAGATAGATAGATAGATAGATAGATAGATAGATAGATAGATAGATAGATAGATAGATAGATAGATAGATAGATAGATAGATAGATAGATAGATAGATAGATAGATAGATAGATAGATAGATAGATAGATAGATAGATAGATAGATAGATAGATAGATAGATAGATAGATAGATAGATAGATAGATAGATAGATAGATAGATAGATAGATAGATAGATAGACAGACAGACAGACAGACAGATAGATAGATAGACAGATAGATAGGCAGATAGACAGACAGACAGACAGACAGACAGACAGACAGATAGATAGATAGATAGATAGATAGATAGATAGATAGATAGATAGATAGACACATAGATGGATAAATAAATGTACAGACAGTTACATGGACACATAGAAATATTGATAAAGCAGCATCTAAACCACTTATCATTGACATATGTTTCTCCAACATTCATTTACAGAAAAAACCATGGTTCTTGTGTATTTGCCAACCAATGACGTATTGCCCTGAAGCCATATCAGTCTGACCTTGTGATATTTAAGATAATGTCTCCAAGTGATTTACAGACAAATGTAATAGCTAAAATTTGTCCGCAGATCATGTGGACTTGGCACATTAAAGATTGCAACATCAGACTGATATGGCTTCAGGGCAATATGTCATCGGTTGACAAATACTAAAAAAAAATATAAAAAAATGTACATGCATGCGGCAAAATAATTTAGAAATTAAAAGTAATTAATATAATAATAATTGTATAATTATTATAGTAATTCTATAATTGCAGAAATATGTACATATTTTTTTAAATTTAAAATAAATATATAAATAAAGAACACTTTTCCTGATTTAATGCGAATCTGGAATTATTAATGGCGAACTGGACATTAATTACAACGGTCTAACAAAAAAAAAATTTAAAAAAATGTACTTGTATGAAAAAATTATATTATCTTTACAAATTTTGCGATGTGATTTAACTCAATTATTCATGTTACAAATATATAAAACAGGTTCTATTTTAAAAAAAAAAAGCTATATTATAATTTATAAAACCACCCTATATTATGCTCAATTATAAAATACAGTGCATAGTGCTGGAATTGGTGGGGGGGGGACTCCCATCTTTTTGACGAGCCAAAGGCTCGGCGTACACCTATATCAGACATTGTATTACTCTCATAGCTGTAATTTTATATTACTCTCATAGCTGTAATTTTTATAATTGCCAATGAATTTACGAAAAAAAAATTTCTGTATGATATAATTCAGAAATTAAAAATAAAATTAATTAATTGTAATTTTTATAATTGCAGAATAATTTACAAAATAATATACATCAAAATGGCATTATTTATTAAAAACAAAAATGAAAATTACTTACAAATAGCATCCATTGCAGTGGACTAGTAGCAAAAGACAGACAAATGACAAAATTTCCCAAAGCTCTCTCCGATTTTTAAATCTCGCGGGTCAAAAAAATCCAAAATTTGGATTAATCATGTCAGTGTCTTGGTTGACATGACAACATTGTCATGCAAAAATTGATGATGTCTACCAGAAGGGAAATCAGTAAGTGTAATACGTCATCGGTTGAATTATCCTTAACTACCAAAACCATTAATATTCAGGTGTCTCTTTGCGAATCTGTATTGTTTAGTTCATTCATCATCAACCATTATCAATCCACTGCAGGATGAAGGATTCTCCAAGTTCAACCCATCTTTTCTGATCTTTAGTTTCTCTTTTCCACATCACCCCTGCACACTTTCTTATTTCATCCATCCATCTCACATGTGGTCTCTTTCTGGGTCTTTTACAATCTCTTGGAATCCAGTTTAAGATTTCAATTGTCCAACTAGTTTCATATCTTCTAGCAATATATCCAGCCCAACACCTCTTCAGTCTTTTAATTTTTTCAATGAGGTCAGTAACACTTGTTTGTTCTCTTACCCATATATTGCATTTTCCATCTCTTCTTGTTACTCCTTTGAGTAGTCTGAAGTTTCTATATTGCTCTTCTATTAAGTATCCAAGTCTCAGATCCATAGGTAAGAACTGGTAAAACATATTTATTAAAATCATTCCTTTTCAAACACATAGGCATATTTCTTTTTAGTATCAAGTTATTTCTACCAAAAGCATTCCACCCAAGTTTAATTCTATGATTAATTGTTTAACATTTTATATAATATTTTCTAGTTACTGTTTCTTGATTAAAAATTGTTATGATCTAACTTTTCTATAATAAAACGAAATTCCAAGTTTGCTTGAAAACACAAAATTTTCAAATTACATTTAATTCAAATATAAATAATGGCTTAGCATGAGAATATACTAATCACTATTCTCCAAGGCCCTACATATTTTTTTAAAATTATTTCGATGTTATCAGTGGCAATACAAATTACTTTTGTATAGCTGTTTTGAGTAATAACTGAATAATCATATTATCTATATTTCAGTAAAATAAATAGGTACAAGATCACAAATATAGATTATTTTATATTTTATATATATATATATTGTTTAATAGAATATATTATTATGATTATCTATCTTAAATAAATTGAATCACCATTCATAAAAAAATTGAAAATACTGTATATTTATGTAAAATATGCAAATAATAAAAAATTAACTATATTTATATATCTATAGGAATTTAATATTTTACATACTCTTGATAAAGATTAAAAGCTTCACTATGTTACTATAGTATTTTTTTATAGTTATGGATTAATTCTCACCAAAATAATACAGTAAAGCACTAAACATCACATGATCACGATTTCTTATGCTTGCTCATAACTGTTATTAAAAACAGAAAAAACACTTTATGCAGTAGTACCACAGAATGCAAGCCATGGATCCCAGAAGGCTTGTGCATAAAATCCCTCTGTAGTGCCTACTCATCCAATATCCACAGACTAGTTTTTAGCTTGTGGCTTTTGTCAGTGAAGAGCTTTGGATCTAAGAGCACTGTGCCTAAATCTTAGGATATAATGCAATCCTCCAGCAGCCACCTTTTATCTCTACTTAACTACAAAACTATAAGAATAATATTAAAAACACAATAATACTTTTAATCCAAGCTTATTAACTTATATAATCATATAGGTCTGAGCTTCAGTACCCATACATTTTGGTATCTTTGGTTCTTTAATAACCATAGCCATCACTATCCTATTAGGCAGGATTGGTATCTAACCACTAAACATCATATGATCACAATTTCTTATGCTTGCTCATAACTGTTATTAAAAATGGGCAAAACTCTCCATACAGTAATACTACACAATGCAAGCCAGAATAATCAATGGATGCCAGAAGGCTTGTGCATAAAATCCCTATGCAATGCCTACTCATCCAATATCCTTAGATTAGTTTGTAGCTTGTGGATTTCATCAGTAAGGAGTCTTGAATCTGAGAACACTGCATGTAGATCTTAGGATCTAATGCAACCCATTTTCCAGCTAATAAAGTTACCTTACTAGTTGCATTTAATGGCAATGTACGTAAAAAAATTCTTAACTCAGTTTACTATCTACAAAGTTATCAAACTTACTTGAATTAGGTTCATATTGTCTCCACAATACCTTACATCATTACAAGTAATGCTTCTGAAAACCTTTAAGTGCTTGTTTGACACAGTTTACCTATGAAATATTAAAGAAAATATTTTAATTCATTATATTTCTAATTTTAAGAAGTCATGACTTCCCCCCCCCCCAAATATTTGTTGGTAAAGATATTTTAAATTGACTGATATTATTAATAGTGAAGCAGTCAGATCTGAGTTCGATCCTAGCTTCATGTTATTTAGTCGTAAATTCATTTCAAACCCTAATACTAACCTTAAATTTCCGATGCAATGGGGCTTTATACGTTCAATCCACACTAATTTTCATAATGAATAACTTATTTCAAATGCGTAGTAAAATTAATTAGTTTAGTTTAAAATTGATCAATTCTCTAAATAAATTCATGATAAAATATTCATGAATTTATATATATTAAATTGCGTGGATTGTGCGTATATATATATTTGTAAATATTAAATATATATAATTGTTCGAAAGTTTCATTGCGTCGGGAATACTTGTTTTTTTCACCTTTAAATAATTTGTAAAGTTTCGTTAATTAAAAGCTACATTCCTTCGATAAGCGTTAAAATTCTTAAAAACAATAGTAAAGCTTTATGAATTGGAAAAAGATAAGGATTCATTTTTCTAATTAAATCATTTTCAGATTTTAAGAATTCATTTTCAATTAGAGAAGGAATTCAAGCTAATTAGTTTGAAAGCCTTATCGAGGGAATGTATTTGAAAACAACTAATTATAAAAAAAGAGATTGATAATAAAATGAGCGCTAGCCGGAGGCATCAGTGAACAGCATATATAGCCCTGAAAAGTGAGGAAAAAAGGCTAGCTTTGTTGTAGAGTAGTGCAGTGAACTCTGTGCATATTAATTTGTATTTCATCATGATAGAGGGCTAGAACATCAGGAATCTGGCTACGGTTCCTAAAGTCCCGAGAAATCTTCAATGGAGCTGCTGAACCTTTTTCCGGACCGATCATTCTGCTAAAATTATGAAAGCTACTAAAATACTGTTCCAGTAGTCAAACAATGATGCCTACGTTTTCAACAACTTGGAGGTGCAACTTAAGGACCAGTGGAAGGGGTAATATATTTCTATAATGAACGTTAAACTTTCTGGCCAGTTCGAACTTTATTTTACTCTCCTCCTATTTAAGAGCTCTTTATTCTTCAATGTAAAAATATTTATAAAATGCTACTGTAAATCTATAGCGTAATTCTTTCAATCTCTAGTCTTTAAACTTTTTCTTTTCTTACCTGGCGGTTCATTTAATATATATATTTGTATGCTTTATTAATGTCGTTTATTTAAAATTATATGCCAATAATCTTTCAACTCGATGAGCTCCCCCGTTCTATTTGCCTCACGCAAATATTATAATATTAATTTCAAATAGTAATTCTCACCCATTAGAACTAAATTTATAAGTTCTATCAATCATCGAGTCGAAAGAAAATATTACATGTTTATGATTTTTATAATTGGCTAATAATAAACTATTAGCTCCGTTTTTCACCTATGTCCCCAGCTCCTAAGTTACAAGTGTTTATATATATTCATATAATGTTAAAATGGTATTTTCTTGCTTCACTAATGTTGATTTATTTATCCATATATATATTTAAAATGTTTTTGCAAAAGGGTCGATAAAGGGTTAAATATATTTTAATTCAACTTTTGTTAGTTTGTATTAATATTCAGGAAGTGCACGATAATTAGGGCATAATTAATATAGTTTATAAATGTTTTAAAATAGTTTGATAAAAGCTTGTTTGACTTTAATTAATTGGTCAAGTCATCACGTAGAGCATTCTACATGGGTTTTATATTTTTCAACGATGACCATCAAGTCATCATCATCGAACGTTGCTGACGCAGGGCAATCTTCCGCTCCGTTAGGCTGGTCGGTGATCATATTCTCTTATTTAAATTTCTCAAGGAAGAAAGTACTTCCTTTCGTATTCATTAGTCAAAGGGTGTAAGACTTGTTAGATGCAAGCCTCCATAGGACTTCGATCATCGACTAGCGATCGTATTTCAATTTTACTCTCTGCCTCGTAAGCCGCCAGTACCGTTGCCTCTTTGTTCCGGTAAAACCTGCTCCATGCTCGTAATTCGTGATGAAGTGATTTAAATTAAAGTCGAACAAATTCTCAAATATATTATTAATTAAATAAGTTTCAAATCAATTTTAAGGTTATGCCCTAAAATTACGTTTTGCTCTTCATGAATAGATTCCCGAATGTGAAATATAAATCTCACATTCCACCGTAATAAAATTAGAGCAATCATTTCCGTTCTAAATGAGTACCTTTATCTGCCTTTATATTTCTCATTGGGGGCATAGACATAGAATTCCATGCTGTGTGATACTTGTTGGCATATGATAAGGACCGCCATTATTATTATATTTGTAAATTCTCTTAAAGACTAGAGATAAGTAATGCATTCTATATTTTATTGAAACGAAACAAATTATTCTTATTAAATATTTTCTAACATACTTGGTTTCTTAGTTCATCATTCTTTTTATAATTATTTAAATGTTAATACTCGCTGTCTGTGTTGGCAACCCGAACATACATATGATTCAATTTATAAAATTATTCAAAGTATATAAATTCTTAGATATTAGTGTTACTCAGGAGTCTCTAGTCCTCACCAACCGTTGAGCTAGTTCTTGGCGCATAGCACTGTGCCGTCGATTTCTGCTATCTGAGCTGTTGAGTTGGGTTTGAATTCAGTTTTGGTTCAGCTGAGTTTGAATCCGATTTGACTTGGGGTGGTGGTGGGTTTCGACCGGTACATGGTTATGTTTTTGGCTGCCCAATCGTTGTGGCTCGACTTAATAAACCCCACACATGCCCTGGAGATTAGAATTGTGATTTTAGTTACTCAGTTAATTGAAATCCCAATAAAGTAAATGTTTCTGTAGAGTGATATTTTTTTTTTTAAAAAAAAGTGTTATATATATACTGAAATGATTTAATAAATTAAAATATCATTTTCTAATTCTTTCTTATAAAAATGTTTTCAAGATTATTTTTTTAAATGTTCATTCAGTAAAAGATCCGTTAGTTAAAATAATTATTCATATGTATATATATTAATTATACGTGTACTATATCAGTATATATATATATATACGTTTGTGTTATACGCGTTCGTGACAATAGGAAAAATATCGTTAGCAAAGTAGTAAGAGTCCATAGATCAAAGCATTGGGGTAAAAATAAATGAAATGTTTTTCTGTGTCAAAATTAATTATGTTTATCTCAGTTGTTATAATTAAAAATATCCAATATGATATCATAAAAGTCTTAATTTCAAAGTATTGCTTGCTAGCATATATATTAAATGTTCGCTCCGTATTTTTAGTAGTCTCAAAGCAAGGCGAAGACCTTCAAACTGGGAATTATCTGTCAAGCGGTCCGATGCAGTGTGACATTACGCTTTAATGACAATAATTTCTAGAGTAACCTCAAAGCAGGTGAAGACCCTTTGTGTACACCAAGCAGCCAGATGCAGTTGGCAAAATGCTTAAATGGTTTGCACGCTTTCATGCTAGCAAGATTTAGAATAATATCACCAATAAAAGTTCTTGTAATATTAATTTTGACATTTCTTTGTGTGTGTGAAGCCTCATGCTTAGTAATATTAAAACTCCTATATTTAAACTCAGGTCAGGAACGCGTTATCTGTTATTCATTAATAAATATTCATCATCAATTCAATTGTTTTATCAAAAATTAAGTCAATCATATGTGGTTTGGGGGTCAATGGGTTATATCACATGCCCTATTGATTTCATTTTGCTCACTGGCGCCCATATAAATAAATTTGTCAGCAAATTTGATTGTCAGCACAGTAGTGGGTCAATCGCCATAATAAAAACCAAGTATGTCCAATACAGAATTATTTGTTCTACCTGCTAATACATAATATTTGTATATCACTGTATAGTTTTTTTTTTTCAGACATGGGAGAACAGAACAGTTGAACAAAGGGAAAGTGAATAATGTTTTTTTCTTATATTTAATATTTTAGAATAAAATACATGTCTCACTCAAAGAGTTAATATAAAGAGCTAACTAAGAAAACGTAGGTAAACCAAAAAAAAGGCAGATTACATAGATTGGGGAAATAATATGCAGCAGCTAATGAAGATTGGGACAATGGACCTGTAGTCAGATACCTAGTTAAAATTACTGAAGAGAAAAAATATTTTAAGCATACAGAGAGTACTCTAAGTGAATTCACGTTGTTCATTATATTGATTGTTTATTACATTATTTTCTTATTTTCAAAAATGGGAAAAGACACTTTACAAACGATCCTTAGAGAAATGAGAGAAGATCGAAAGGTACTGATGATAATGATGGAAAGGCTGGTAAGGCTCGAGGAAGCACAAGGCATCCAAGCCAACTCAAACCCAGAGAATGTAAAGCTTCAGCAAGACATAAATCCCTCTGAAGCCCCAAAAATAGATGATGAAGATGATCAGGCCACACCAAAGGAAGTTGTGGATAGCAAGGAAAATGACAGTGGTGAGGATGAGTCCAGTTATGAAACAGTGGAGGAAGCTGATATAGATACAGAAAAAGAAAAAGATGTTCAGACCACTAGTCCAATGAAACTAAAAGTGGAAATGGGACAGATGATGAGTCCTCAACTTAGTATGAAGAAGTTACAGATGCCAATGCCTGGATCCTTGATACAGATTCAAATTTTCAAAGATGACCCAGGAGAGAACCCCATCGCTCATCGAGATAATATTAAAGAATTGTTTTTTGTGCATTCGGTCGCAGAAAAGGCCATAGAATTAATGACAGCAATAGACTATGGGAACTTGACGACAACCAGGGAAGACCGGGACTATGACCATTACAATGCCAGACAGTTAAAACAATATGTACCACCTGATCCAGGGAAACAGTAAGATAAACTGTAGAAACAGATATATATACAGAAGACCAACTGACATGACCATAGGAAAATGAGACTTGATAAACGGACCGAGTTTTTAAACTTATTATAAGCTGAATATTCAAAAAAATTGATCGTAGTGAGACATGTATAATTGTTGTAGTTGGGCAGGTTATATTATTCACGCTCAGGCTGTTCTCCCAGAGTCTATACACTTATGCAACTATATCCTGCGTAAGTAAAGTCATTTTTTTTTCATTGTTTTTTTTTGAAGTGAAAAGAAATGAAGCAGTCGGATCTGAGTTCGATCCTAGCTTCATGTTATTTAGTCGTAAATTCATTTCAAACCCTAATACTAACCTTAAATTTCCGATGCAATGGGGCTTTATACATTCAATCCACACTAATTTCCATAATGAATAACTTATTTCAAATGCGTAGTAAAATTAATTAGTTTAGTTTAAAATTGATCAATTCTCTAAATAAATTCATGATAAAATATTCATGAATTTATATATATTAAATTGCGTGGATTGTGCGTATATATATATTTGTAAATATTAAATATATATAATTGTTCGAAAGTTTCATTGCGTCGGGAATACTTGTTTTTTTCACCTTTAAATAATTTGTAAAGTTTCGTTAATTAAAAGCTACATTCCTTCGATAAGCTTTAAAATTCTTAAAAACAATAGTAAAGTTTTATGAATTGGAAAAAGATAAAGATTCATTTTTCTAATTAAATCATTTTCAGATTTTAAGAATTCATTTTCAATTAGAGAAGGAATTCAAGTTAATTAGTTTGAAAGCCTTATCGAAGGAATGTATTTGAAAACAACTAATTATAAAAAAACACATTGATAATAAAATGAGCGCTAGCCGGAGGCATCAGTGAACAGGATATATAGCCCTGAAAAGTCAGGAAAAAAGGTGAGCTTTGTTGTAGAGTAGTGCAGTGAACTCTGTGCATATTAATTTGTATTTCATCATGATAGAGGGCTAGAACATCAGGAATCTGGCTACGGTTCCTAAAGTCCCGAGAAATCTTCAATGGAGCTGCTGAACCTTTTTCCGGACCGATCATTCTGCTAAAATTATGAAAGCTACTAAAATACTGTTCCAGTAGTCAACCAATGATGCCTACGTTTTCAACAACTTGGAGGTGCAACTTAAGGACCAGCGGAAGGGGTAATATATTTCTATAATGAACGTTAAACTTTCTGGCCAGTTCGAACTTTATTTTACTCTCCTCCTATTTAAGAGCTCTTTATTCTTCAATGTAAAAATATTTATAAAATGCTACTGTAAATCTATAGCGTAATTCTTTCAATCTCTAGTCTTTAAACTTTTTCTTTTCTTACCTGGCGGTTCATTTAATATATATATTTGTATGCTTTATTAATGTCGTTTATTTAAAATTATATGCCAATAATCTTTCAACTCGATGAGCTCCCCCCCCCCATAATATTTGCGTGAGGCAAATATTATAATATTAATTTCAAATAGTAATTCTCACCCATTAGAACTAAATTTATAAGTTCTATCAATCATCGAGTCGAAAGAAAATATTACATGTTTATGATTTTTATAATTGGCTAATAATAAACTATTAGCTCCGTTTTTCACCTATGTCCCCAGCTCCTAAGTTACAAGTGTTTATATATATTCATATAATGTTAAAATGGTATTTTCTTGCTTCACTAATGTTGATTTATTTATCCATATATATATTTAAAATGTTTTTGCAAAAGGGTCGATAAAGGGTTAAATATATTTTAATTCAACTTTTGTTAGTTTGTATTAATATTCAGGAAGTGCACGATAATTAGGGCATAATTAATATAGTTTATAAATGTTTTAAAATAGTTCGATAAAAGCTCGTTTGACTTTAATTAATTGGTCAAGTCATCACGTAGAGCATTCTACATGGGTTTTATATTTTTCAACGATGACCATCAAGTCATCATCATCGAACGTTGCTGACGCAGGGCAATCTTCCGCTCCGTTAGGCTGGTCGGTGATCATATTCTCTTATTTAAATTTCTCAAGGAAGAAAGTACTTCCTTTCGTATTCATTAGTCAAAGGGCGTAAGACTTGTTAGATGCAAGCCGCCATAGGACTTCGATCATCGACTAGCGATCGTATTTCAATTTTACTCTCTGCCTCGTAAGCCGCCAGTACCGTTGCCTCTTTGTTCCGGTAAAACCTGCTCCATGCTCGTAATTCGTGATGAAGTGATTTAAATTAAAGTCGAACAAATTCTCAAATATATTATTAATTAAATAAGTTTCAAATCAATTTTAAGGTTATGCCCTAAAATTACGTTTTGCTCTTCATGAATAGATTCCCGAATGTGAAATATAAATCTCACATTCCACCGTAATAAAATTAGAGCAATCATTTCCGTTCTAAATGAGTACCTTTATCTGCCTTTATATTTCTCATTGGGGGCATAGACATAGAATTCCATGCTGTGTGATACTTGTTGGCATATGATAAGGACCACCATTATTATTATATTTGTAAATTCTCTTAAAGACTAGAGATAAGTAATGCATTCTATATTTTATTGAAATGAAACAAATTATTCTTATTAAATATTTTCTAACATACTTGGTTTCTTAGTTCATCATTCTTTTTATAATTATTTAAATGTTAATACTCGCTGTCTGTGTTGGCAACCCGAACATACATATGATTCAATTTTAAAAAAAAAGTATTTAAAGTATTTTAATTCTTAGATCTTAGTGTCAGTTCAGGAGTCTCTAGTCCTCACCAACCGTTGAGCTAGTTCTTGGCGCATAGCACTGTGCCGTCGATTTCTGCTATCTGAGCTGTTGAGTTGGGTTTGAATTCAGTTTTGGTTCAGCTGAGTTTGAATCCGATTTGACTTGCGGTGGTGGTGGGTTTCGACCGGTACACTAGATATGTCTAAAAGGGGTTGATCACTGGATTTATATTATATTACATTTTTTCAGTGTTTTCAATATTTAAGTTGAATAAACACTCAGACATATCAATGGTCTATAGTGCTAAAAAAAATAAATAATAATGATTAAAAAATATGGTAAACGCTTTTATTTATCTGCATTAGCTTTTATTTGTCATGCATTAGCTTTTATTTGTCATGCATTAGCTTTTATTTGTCATGCATTAAAAACCAAAAATATAATTATTTCTTCAACCATAATTGAACTTGAAATGAAAGCATGGGGAAGGGTCCAAAAATTAATTAACTTTATTTCTATGTGGACACCCCCCCCCCGTACTATTATTTCGAGTTCTATCTAAAAATCCCAGTTTTGGCTGAAAAACAATTATTTTTTTGGTCTTTAATGTACACAAATAAAAACATTTAATATATAGGGTATATGCGCACTGACTTTCACAGCACCCACCACTCACCACTCTATCTCATATCACTGATGCACTTGACCACATATATGTCGAAAAGATAAATAATCACCAATATACGTATTTCATGCTAAACCAACAATCATCAATTGGTCCAGATTATCATCTCTACACATATATGCAATAAGTGCTCAGATATATATTAAGATAGTCAATCTTCAGGCTTCAATCCATTCCATCCTCCAACTCTTCAACCATTCATACAATTAAAATCTGATGATCTGAGCACTTATTGCATATATGTGTAGAGATGATAATCTGAACCAAATGATGATTGCTGGTTTAGCATGAAATACGGATATTGGTGATTATTTATCTTTTCGACATATATGTGTCAGTGATATAAGATAGAGTGGTGAGTGCTGTGAACGTCTGTGCTCATATACCCTATATATTATATATTGATATAGGTATATAATAAGCCTGTATTTCAGTTAAAAACATTTAATATAAAATCTTTTTTATCTTTTTTATTCTTTTTTTTTTTTGATTTCTAAAATTTTACTCTTTGTTTTTCTCTTTATTATTTTTTTACTTCTGAAGTTAGAATAACTCTTGTCATTTAGAAATGTTTTCCGATGATGATAATATTATGTTATCAAAAATAATGATGTATCATTAATTATTTACTATATATTTTTGCTATTAGATATAAATTGTAAATATCTTTGTAATATTTTAATTTTGTTTATGTAAAGATTTCAAAGTAAATGCATATTTAATTATCACAGCAGTTTTATATTTGCTTGTTGATCTGACATACACTTGAAAATATTTTATTTAATCATTTTTATATTAATTCCCCGTCTGTCTTTAATAATATATTTCCAATTTGTGTTTAGCTATTTAATTTATGATTAATAAAATGCTGATAAACATTTCAGAGAAAAGGTAATTTGTAGTCGTTAAGTCGAAAATAAAATGTTCCTTGATAAGATGCAACGTAAATACAAAATTTTATATCCCTTAAAATTAGTTCTGTAAGACTTTATATCGTCATATTTTACAATTCAAAATATGGCTGTTCTATATAACAATTTTAATGTCGCTATTATCAACACTATTATGCATTTGGCTCAGAATAAACTATGATCAACTTTGCAGTTTTTCTTTAATATATCAATATATATATATATAACATATTTTTAATAGCGTAATATGAATGATCTCATATATATATAAGATTAAGTAGACTTTTAAAACATTATATCTGTAAGGCTTTTAATATTAAGTTATCCAGAGATTTGTCCAAAATTCCTGTATATATTATTTCAAAGAATCATCATCATCATCAACCATTATCAATCCACTGCAGGATGAAGGTCTCTCCAAGTTTAATCCATCTTCTCCGATCTTTAGCTTCTCTTCTCCACAACACCCCTGCACATTTTCTTATTTCATCCATCCATCTCACATGTGGTCTCTTTCTGGGTCTTTTACAATCTTTTGGAATCCAGTTTAAAATTTCAATTGTCCATCTATTATCATCTCTTCTAGCAATATGTCCAGCCCAACTCCATTTCAATCTTTTAATTTTTTCAATAAGGTCAGTAATACCTGTTTGTTGTCGTACCCATACATTGCGTTTTCGATCTCTTCTTGTTACTCCCAACATACATCTCTCCATACTCCTTTGAGTGGTCTGAAGTCTCTGTATTGCTCTTCTATTAAGTGTCCAAGTCTCAGATCCATAAGTAAGAACTGGTAAAACACATTTGTTAAAAACCATCTTTTTCAAACACATAGGCATATTTCCTTTTAGTATCAAGTTATTTCTACCAAAAGCACTCCAACCAAGTTTAATTCTATGATTAATTTCCTCAATATGTATTTATCATGATTTTTTAGCATATTGGAAACAAATACTTTAAAAAAAAATAGTTTAGTAAATAGCTAAAATGGATGCTAAAATTTTACTGCATTCTTTATAAATATGTATCAGAATATTTTTGTAGTTATCCTTTAAATCTATGACATCTGATTCAAGGAATGTTATGGAACTGGAATTTATGGATAACAGCAAACCAGATTATATCTGTTTTAAACACCAACACACATACTTATGCAGCATAAACTCCAATGTGATGTTGCTTCTTTGAATAAGCTAAAGATAATTATTTTATTACAGTGAAACAGCTAAATTTTTTGTTAAGAATGATATGAAAAATTCTACAAATTCAATGTCCAAGATCATAAGATCTATGAATTTGTTTCTCAGTTTGGTAGATAATCCATGTTTGGACATCTTTATTGGTTTGAAGAAGTGAAATGGTAGAATAATATGATTTCCTAAAAATATTTTGTGGTGAACTTGATCATGCTTTTTTTATCTATGAGACATTATAAACAAGAGTAATACTGATATTTAATAGGAAAAGTATGTCTGAGGAGAAAATATTTTTAAGAAACAAACGCTTTCTGCAAAAGAATTTAAAAGAATGAATCAAAAAATCTCAAATAAACAATATAAGAATAGCATATTTTATATATGAACATATTTATGGTTCAATAAATGTAATTTATCCACTCTAATTTGAAAAGTTTTCAGAAAAAATATTTTATTGTACTTATAAGATATCATAGCAAAATGAAGGAAATGGTGAATTTGGTAATATTTATATTTATGGTTCATATAATCATCATAAAGTTCATTTCTATTGTATATTTTTTCTCATGAAGTTTGACTGTATATGCATGTTGAAAATGTGTATAACAAGAACACACACACATATATATATATATGGAAGAACATCGGGTATATGCACTGAGAACAAAAATAAAAAAAAAAAATATTTTTTTAATTATTAACTTTTAATATTTTTATATTTTATTTACTATTTTTAAATGCTTTTTTAAAGATTACAATCTCTGTTTGCTTGTAAAGACTTTTATTCAAGCTAGAATAAAAATTTTAAAATCAAAATGAAATCTATTTAGATTCAATAAAATGTTTTCAAATTTGATACATTTGATATAAATCTCTGACAGAGCAATATGACACTAAAATATTTTAAATATGTGACCTAGTTTTTTAAATCTGGACCATGGGATGGAGGAAATTTCTAATATTTTGATATTGAATTTTAAAAACAATTTTAGAATTTCAGTTTGTTTTTAGTAATGCATCAAGAGAACAGTATATAGATCTTTTGTTTCAAGTAAAAGCTTGATTTAAATTAAAATAAAATTTTAAAATTGGGAGTTAATAAATCTCAATTCAACACAATTTGTTTAATTTTGATACATTTGGTACAAATCACTGGTAATGCAATATGGCACTGAAATATTTTAGGTAGATAACTTAGTTTCTTAAATCTGTATCATTGGGTTGAGAAAGTTTTAAATGTTTATCTTTTAGCATTAAAATTTACAAAAAAATCTTCTATATTAAATATAGTTCATTTACAATATAGTTTTGTTAAGCTTTTTTTTTAAAAAAATCAAATTTTCCAATGGAAAAAAAAAGTCAAACACTTTACATCAGAAAGGATGTCTTCATATTTTAAGTTACTTAATTTATTATACACAATTATAATAATGTACATGTACTAAATCTAATATATGTATAAGAGGTATACATATTAACTTATTGCAACAACATCTAATAATATATATATACTATAAATGTCAAGTCAATTTAAAGTAAAATCTTAAGTATTACATAAAGTTCATTTATCATATAGTCTTTTAAACATTTTTTTAAAAAATCAACTTTAATAAAAATGTGTTTTTCTTTCAATTTTAAAAAAATTGTTAAAATCCATGTCAAGTTTTTTTTTTTAAAAAAAAATATCACATATTCTTTGCTTTAATTGAAATTGGAATAATTTTGAAAAAAATCTCAATACTAAATAGTTAACTGTAATATATAAAAAAGTATTTTATAATAAACACTTATATACTATGCCAATACTAAAAAGCCAAAAATAAATATAAATATATTTTTTATAATAAATGCTTTTGACATGTATGGTGTCATGTAAATTGGTTGTATAAGGAGTGGAATAGCTGCAGAGAGCCTGAAATTTTAGTTAAAATTTATTCTAATTACATTATACTCAGTATAGACAATATACTTGTATTTAAATAATAAATGCTTTTATTTATCATATACTAAAAAAGCAAAAAAAGTAATTGTTTCTTCAACAATTGGGTTTTTTATATCTAACTTGAAATAAAAGTGTGGAGGATCCAGATATTAATTAAATCAATCACCATTTTTTATAACAATGGGTTAACTTTATTAATTTCTGGACTCCTCACCCACACTTTTATTTTAAGTTAAATTTAAAACCCCAATTGTGGTTGAAGAAACAACTACCTTTTTGCTTTTAGTGCTTGGTAAATAAGAGCATTTATTATAAAAACATTATTTCTAATTATTTCAAAATGCACCAATGGGAATCACAGATAGAGAGCAATATTACATTTACAATGTTTTTTGTCACTACAATTATAACTTCAGAGGTAGCAGCATTTTAAATTACTAAACATAAAGGAAACAATATTATGTCAAGTGTTGTTAGATGAGAGGCCAGTGCAACTGCCTTGCAAGCAGTTGGTTGCAGATGGTTGGTGCAGGTTTGCCTCCTGGCCAATGCTATGACATATGGAAAAAAAGAACAATATTATTTTTTTAAACTTTGATTTGGAAAAAACTCATCTTCAATATTCATAATTATGATACTTTTTAATTTCTTTTTATATTAAAGCAAATATTTTTATTTAATATTGAAAAATATTTAATAAGTTGCCTAGTGCTCAAATCAGTTTTTATATTATGTTTAACAAATAATTTATAATTTTTCAAATATCCCCCTTTCTCCAAGTTTTTTAGTCTTTCTATAATTGATAAAACAACTGAAATTATAAAAAATATTTAGCATTGTTGTATGGGTTATTTCTTTTCAAGCATTTATCCACTTAATGAATAATATTTCTGTAGTGTAATTTTGACTACACCAATCTCATGCAAGGTAGGGACTGGTTTCTATCTGCTTTTAACACCTTGTATTGAAATGTAATCATAAAAATATAATGAAAGACATGTAAAAAGATGTATGATCCCTAAGAAGCACATTTTCTGCTGAACCAGCACTCATCAGTTGTCCCAGACCACAAACTCTTACACATATATTTATCATTGTTTAGTATATATAGATAGTCAATTACTACAGTTTAATTGATATGTCAAACTTACTGCCCTCACAACTTTGTGAGAAATCACTTTGTAAAAGTATATTAATATTTTATTAGTTATCCATTAAACTAGAGATTATCTAATAATAAATAATATTTCTGCAGATAATTTTTACTACACAACTCTCACATGGTAGGCACTGGTTTCTATCTGCTTTTAATACCTCATGGTGAATACAATCATAAACATATGAGTGCTAGTTCAGCACAAAATGTGTATTTTGAAGATTTTTTTCATGTGTCTTTGATCATAAGTTTATGATTACATCCCTGCACAAGATGTTAAAAGTGAATAGAAACCAGTCTCTACCTTGCAAGAAAATCGTGTAGTCAAATTTACACTACACAAGTATTACTTATTATTGGATTATCTGTAAAAGACCGATAACAATTATTAATGTACTTTCATTAATTGATTTGTATCAAAGTTGCAAAGTCATTATGTTTGACATTTATCAATTAAACTGTAATAATTTGCTATCTATATATAGAGTGAACAGTGATAAAGATATATGTAAAAGATTGTGGACTGAACTGAGTCAGCATAAAATGTGCATCTTGGGAATCATAGATCTTTTTTACATGTCTTTGGCTATAAGTTTGTTAAAGGTGTATAGAAATCATGCCCTATCTTGCATAAATGTGTAGTGAAAATTACACTACAGAAATATTATTCATTGTTGGATAATGTCTAGTATAATAAATAACTAATAAAAATATTTATTTATCTACTTAACTTTTAAATTTTATTAAAGTTGTAATTATAAATTTTATTGAATGCTCACTATTATTTCAGTAATAGTTTTAACAAGGCTGTAAACCTTAGCAATGAGCGTCTGAAAAAATTATCACTAGGGACCTCTGTAGGTCTTTAAAACACATGCTTACGCTACAGAGGTCCCTAGTGACGATTTTTTCGGATGCTCATTGCTAAGGTTTACAGCCTTGTTAAAACTACTACTTAACTTTTATAATCATATTAAAAAAACTTACTAATTTTTAACTGTTCAAGTGACAGTATGTTATTAAATGCTTTTATTTAACTTAGAAAATCTTTGTTTTGCTTGTTTATTTAAACTAAATTTAACAATTAATGTTTAATAGATTTATGTCAAATGGACATATTTTAGAAACTGATAACAATGCAACATAACTATAAAATATTTAAGGTTGGCCCCCTGTTTGCTTACTATAAAGAGTTGGAGAACCAAATTTTGAACAAGATGATATTAGTTAAGTTTTTACTGATGTGCACGAAAGTGTGGTAAATATTTTAATGCTTTTATTTAAAAAAAGATTACACTAAAAAGTATTAATGAGCAATTAAAATATAAATAAAAACATTTGATTGTAAAAGTTGCTCTTTTTAAAATGAATAAAATTGTATTTACTCTTGAGTTAAAAAAAATAACTTCTTTCAAGAACAAAATAATATTGAAATCAATTTTTTAAGCATCACAAATTTCATTTAAAATTTTATAGATATAGCAGCATGGTTTTTTTTTTTTTGTATTAAATAGGAATAATTACATAAATATCTGAATACTAAAAATCAAAAATAGTATATACAAAATATTTCATAATAAATGTTTTTATTTACTATGCAATACTAAAAAAATTAAAATAATATAAAACATTTTTTAAAAAATGCTTTTATTTAAGGTGCACTAAAATGTCAATAATACCTTTTCAACCACAATTGGGATTTTTATATTTAACTTGAAATAAAAGTGTGGGGGTGTCCAGAAATTAATTAATTTAATAACTATTTTTTACAATAAGTAATCTTCACAGAGACAAAACTCTCTATACAGTAGCACCAATCAGTGCCAGAGTAATCAATGGATGCAGGAATGTTCATGCATAAAATCCATATCTAGTGCTTATCCAATATCCCCAGACTAGTTTGAAGCTTGTGAATTTCATCAGTGAGGAGCCTTGAATTTGAGAGCACTATACCTAGATCTTAGCATCTAATGCAACTCTCTGGCAGCCACCTTTTATTTTTTAGCTAACTATAAAGCTTTGAGTCCAAAAACTAGAAACTAGTCTGGGAATATTAGATGAGTGAGCACTAAATATGGATTTTATGCACAAACTGGCCTGCATCCATTGATTACTCTGGCTTGTACTGAGTGCTGCTACTGTATGGAGAGTTTTATCACTGTGAAGAACAGCTTGTATAAGCATAAGGAATGGTGATCATGTGATGTTTTATCATACAATAAGTAATTGAATTAATCACTTTCTTGAAAGCCTACACTTATGATTCATGTTAAAAATAAAAACCTTAATTGTGATTGAAGGCAACAATTATTTTCTGGCTTTTTAGTGCACAATAAATGAGGAATTTATATTATATATATATATATAAAATTGTATAAGCATGAATAATTAATCTTAATAAACACAGAGGCAAAACTCTACATACAGTAGTGTCACTCAGTGCAAGAAAGAGTAATCAATGCATGCAGGAAGGTTTGTGATTTAAATCCCTATCTAGTACTACTCATCCAACATTAAGAATAATAAAATATCAACAATTTGGACAATTAATGTAAATTTGACTGATGTTAGAAAAATATCATAGTGCAGATTAGTGCAGTTGCCTCTTGTGCTTATGACATGAAGTTTGAATCTTGGTCAAGTGAATTTTTTTTCAAGAAGCTCACAATTTTTTCTTAAATGGCTATCCCATAGTGAATCCAGTTAATCATCCTAATATCTGTCAATAAATAAATATCTACCTATATTTAAATAAACAGCCAAAAAAAAGATTGAAAAATGTTTAAATTCGTATTATCTGTTAATTGAAAAACCTAGAGAGTATTGCCTTCTTCTTTACTGTTCCTCTATAAGGAGTTTTTAAGAAGCATTCCACCTGCAGTGAACCATTTATTTAAAAATATGTTTTGCCTCTAAGCTTAAACTAAATTATTTGCATTCTTATTATCATAGAAGAAGCATTCCTTTTTTTTTATTTTAGTGTCATCTATTGTATAATCCAGCTATCAGTGGTTTCAAGATGGTATTATAATTTAATCCTTACATCTATATTGAGTGATAATCCAAGCTTACAATATGTTACATGATGAAAGAAGAAGAAATTGTCTAGTTAATACAGTAAACTTTGAGAGTCAAATGATCTTGTATTAATATTATCAGATTTTTTTTTCATTGGAACTATTGTTAACATGCTTATGGTAATACCTTTTGGAAAATATAATCTACTGTTTGGGATAAATTGATATGATTTGAATAACCTTGTCATAATGTACTTATTACTATGAATTTTAAATTATGCATAACTATAAACATTTGCACCACTTATTATTGCTAGCTTGCTGTGCTTCATTTCTTTCATATGTATTTATCAATTTATCAATATAAATATTTACGAAATAGCATTTATTTTATAACGTCTTGCGTGCGATTATAATTATGATAGAATGACAGCCTGTTAAGCTAAATTGCGCAGACGCTGTGAGAATTCCTTTTGCTCTTATATAAATACTATATCATGTGGTTGTTCGAAGGTATTCATTTATTAACAACATTCTCACAGCGTCTGCGCAATTTAGCTTAACAGGCTGTCATTCTATCACAATATAAATATTTATAAAAAGAGATGAGAAGTTATAAAAAACATATTTAAAAACCACTTAAATAAATTATTTTCATGAAAGTATATTAATATTCAAAATATACACTAACAAAACAACTCTTTTTTTTTGCTTGTATTTGACATATGTGTTTAGAAATATTCTGTTTATTCATTCCAGAGTACTCCATTAAAATCTCGGGTAATCAGTTTATTAAATATCTCATTATTATATAGTATTCTAAATAAAAAATTAAAATTGGATGCTGGATCCAATATGTCTCAATCATGAAGTGAATGGGCCAAAAACTACTCCAGAATGTTAACTTAGCACAATCACCTAGAGTCTATTGATTAATCAAACTTACAATAAATGGCTCTTAGAATAAATGGAGTAAATTACTACTTCTAAATGTAAAGATTTGAATAATATTTGATGATCAAAATCTTATAAAGTAGTCTTATGGTAAATAAATTGATAGTTCTTCAACCACAAAATTTTCATATAATAAAAATCATGCAGTAGTCCTATTTAGTTATTAAAAAGTAGCAAAATTTTCCCCATGACAGTGCCATCTAGGGCAAGCTTTAGTAAACATTAGGTACTAGATGGCAGTGCCTTATAATCCCTATCCATTGCTTGCTTATCCAATATCTTCAGAGTATTTTCTATTTTACAGCCTTCATCACTGATAATTCTTGGACCTAGGCACACGCACCCCTTCACCAGGATTTCTCCATTACATTTTCACATAACTATAAAGCCATCAGCCCAAACTGAAAAACCACTTTGTTTTCAATCCAAGCTAATTTTTTTGAATAGTCATAGTGATCTGAAGCCAGTTCAGTATCTATATGTTTTCACGTTCTTGGGTTTAATCACTAGTTTATCATTAGGCTAGAATTGATCTGATTAACTCAATTGATGTATTTATATTTTCCTCAATAGGAATTTATCCTAAAACATTTAATCAATTTCTTTCAATATAAACAAGGCAAAACTCTCCATACAGTAGTGCCACCCTGTGCCAACCAGAGTAATCAATGGATTCCAGGAGGCTTATGCATAAAATCCCTATCTAATGCCTACTCATTCAATATCCCCAGACTAGTTTCTGGCTTGTGGCCTTCGTCAGTGAGGAGCTTTGGATCTGAGAGCACTGCACCTAGATCTTAGGATGGTGATCATGTGATGCTTAATGGTTCTTTCAATATAATGTTACATTGCATGGTGTAGGGCAATAGTAAAGGGATGAACTCCGAAGTTAAACATCCATTGATCATAAATTGATTCTAACAGATAATAAAGGTCTAACCTTATTGGTAGTTATATATATGCAAACACAAATGCTTCGAAAAAAACATTTTTTCAACTTGAAAAAAAGTCATCATTTATTTATTTATTTATTCATAAAAGTTAAACAAAATATATTGATAGAAAAATCATTTTTTATTAGTAAAATTATTGAAAAACATTTATCATTTCAACATTTATCATTTATATTGCAATCTTAAAAGAATTTAATATTTTATTTATTTTTTATAAAACAATATTAAAAACATATTCATATAATATGAACTCAATAAATTACCATAAATTTAATATTAAATGTTAAAACTACAATTTTCTATAATTTATAAGAACTCTAATATTACTCATAGAAGCGGTTATAACAAAAATAATAAAGAATTTATTATTTTTCATTTTATTTATGATAAACAATATAAATCTGTTAATTTTTTCTTTTTCAAATAAGTACAATTTAATTTGAATAAACACATATGAAAATAAAATGAAGTTGTTAAGTAAGTAAAATTTTAAATCTGTATATAAATATATTAAATAACCTCTATACTACTATACGATCTTTTAAATCATGTGGAAGTTATTTAATATATTTATAGAGATATTACACACCGGAAAGAGAAATGTTGAAAACTACATGTGGGTGTGTTTAATTTAAAAAATCAGATGTATTAATTTTAACTGAGGTTTAAAGTTTATATCTGTGCTGAGACAATCTCTAGTTTAGTATACGATTAGCAATAATCTTTACTGTATTCATCTGCGGTGGGTGAGGTTAAAGTTGTAGGTGGAGTAAGTTTGACAATTGTAAATAAATTTTATACACACATATACATAAAATGAGATTTATAGATAAATAAATGCTGAATAGTATAATTCAATGTTTGATAGATCCACTTCAACATTCTCTGGTCTCTACTCAGACATATTTTTAAAAATAAATTACTCTGATGCAACCTGAACTTATGTATAAAGTATGAATCAATTTAATATATATGGTTCTCCTTAATATTATATCCGCTCTAAACTTCTAGATATTTACTTTAATATTACCATGAATAATATTACTTGCACACTCAAATCTATTTTTTTGCAGTAGCTTCCTGTTCTTTCACATACTTCTCTAACTTATATCAAAACATGTATAAAAAGCTGCTAAAGTCAAGCATAGGAGGCCGAGTGGTTAGCATAGCTGCCTTACAAGCAGTTGTCCCAGGTTTGCTTCCAGCATGATGCTTTTACACACAAAAAAGCTGCTAAATATGTCAATGCTGTCAATAACTCAAAATATTATTTTGTTACCTAAGAATCATGGTAATTCAAGATTTTCTTTCTATAAGTTTTATCAAGTATCTACAACTGATGAATTAAATGGGCTTTTTATGCTTTTCCAAGTAAATTTTCTTTTCTATATCTAAGATGAATTTCACTACTCATAATATTACTGGAAATTCATTAACAGAGTGAAGATAACCCACGGCCATTGTGATCACCTGCTAACTAAATGGATATAACAACCACTGATCTATTATTATTATTATTATAATCCATGACTAAAAAACATTTGGTGTTATTGCTTAAGAGTTTATAATAAAATTTGAGCACTAGATCTGGGAGCACCAGAATTGTGCAGTTGGTAATATGTCTAACTTGGAATTGTGAGGTCCCAAAATTGACTATGGTATTCATGGGTCTGGTGCTCAAACTTCTTATGGTGTCTCAAGCAATAAAGCTATATGCATTGTCTTTAACCATAAATAACATAGTTAATGATTGTCAAATCTATAGTTACTGTGATAGAACTACCCACTGGTGAATATATTTCTTGATTAGAATCTTGACAGTTTTATGACATCTACACTATCTAAAAAAATCCAGATGCTAAATCAACAATAATAAACACATTATAAGAAGTTTCAATACTTTAAAACTTATTTTTAAAGATCTGAGTATATTGATGCTTATGATATGAAAGTGCTGTAGGTAATTTTGGTTATGGTAATAGAAATGAGAGAGGACATAGACTAGTGGAGTTTGCTGAAAAAGAAAAACTTTATATTATGAATTCTTTTTTTGAGAAAATTTTTAAAAGGAAATGGACATGGAAGCATCCCAATGAAGGTACAGAAAAACTGGATTATATTTTGACTAACAGAAAATACATATTTCAAGATTGTAATGTTCTTAATAAATTTAACACAGGAAGTGATCACCAATTAGTAAGATGTAAGATACGTGTTAATGCAAAACTAGAGACACAAAAATTATTAAGAAAAACAATTTTTACAGTTGATATTCCTAATCTTCAGAAACATTCTAATGAATTTAAATTAGAACTTACAAATCGGTTTCAAGCAGATTTGAATGAAATTAATATGAAAATAACTGATAGACAAAATAACTGGTAGAAAAAAGCAGCAATTGACCAATAAAATTTCTACTGAGACTAGAGAATTTATGAAGAAAATAAGGAATATGAAGATACACAAAAATGATGCATGAAAAAGGATTGAATATCTGGAATTGTGGAAAAGAATTGAAAATGATATAAGAAAGTATAATTGTGAACTAGCAAGGAAAGCTGTAGAAGAAAATAAAAGTCTCAAGAATGTAAAACATCACTTTGGTATTGGTAGGAAATTTATATCTGCAATAAGAAAAAAATATGTAATTATTACTAAAAAGAGAGATGACATTATGAAATGGGTAGAAGACTTTTATCAAGAATTATGTAGTAATAAAGAACAAGTACCTCCTATTTCTATTACATCTTCTGAATTGCTCAGAATTTTAAATGAAGAAGTGAAACATGCAATTAAATGTATGAAGAAAGGAAAGGTTCCTGGTAATGATGGAATTGTAATTGATATATAAAAAGAAGCAGGTGAAGAAGTAGAATTTTTTTTAACAAAGTTATATACCAAATGTCTAAATGATAAAGATGTACCAGATGATTGAAAGAATGCAGTAATAATATTAATATTTAAAAAAAGGTGATAAAGAAGATATTAGAAATTACAGACCTATCAACCTTTTATCGATTTTATACAAAATTTTTACCAAGATAATTACAACTCTTCTACAAAGAACATTGGATTTCGACCAACCAAGGGAACAAGCTGGATTTAAAAGTGGTTTTAGTACAGTAGACCATATCCAGGTATTGAGTTATAAAAAGGACAAATGAATATGAGTTGCCATTATGTTTTGGATTTGTAGATTATGAAAAGGGCATTTGATTCTATAAACATTTCTTCAGTGATTAAAGCATTGGATCATCAAGGTATAGATCCAGGATATTGTCATATTTTAAAGAATATTTATAAAAATGCAACAGCAACAATTAGATTACATAATGATACAGGGAAAGTCAACATTGAAAAAGGTGTAAGACAAGGTGACACCATATCTCCAAAACTTTTTACAGCAGTGTTGCAAGAAGTATTTTGTGGATTAAAATGGGAAACTAAAGGAGTGAAAGTAAATGGAGATTATTTAAGTCTTTTAGATTTTGCAGATGATATAGTTGTTTTTGCAAATAATGCTTCAGAGCTGCAGGGAATGTTGCAGGAGTTATCTAATGAAAGTAGAAAAGTAGGACTAAAGATAAATGTTAAAAAGACTAAAGTAATGTTTAATCGATTTGCTCAAAATATGAAAATAAAGATTGATTTTAGGATAAATTAGAAGTTAACAGTTACAAATACCTTGGTCAGATTATTAATACAGATGGAAACATAATGGATGAAATTAATCATAGAATTAAACTTTTTTGGAGTGCTTTTGGTAGAAATAACTTGATACTAAAAGGAAATATGCCTATGTGTTTGAAAAGGAAGGTTTTTAACAAATGTGTTTTACCAGTTCTTACTTATGGATCTGAGACTTGGACACTTAATAGAAAAGCAATACAGAGACTCCAGACCACTCAAAGAAGTATGGTGAGATGCATGTTGAGAGTAACAAAAAGAGATCGAAAACACAATGTATGGGTAAGAGAACAAACAGGTGTTACTGATCTCATTGAAAAAATTAAAAGATTGAAGTGGAGTTGGGCTGGACATATTGCTAGAAGAGATGATAATAGATGGACAATTGAAATCTTAAACTGGATTCCACGAGATTGTAAAAGACCCAGAAAGAGACCACATGTGGGATGGATGGATGAAATAAGAAAGTATGCAAGAGTGATGTGGAGAAGAAAAGCTAAAGATCGGAGAAGATGAATTAAACTTGGAGAGACATTTATCCTGCAGTGGATTGATAATGGTTGATGATGATGATATCCTATTAAAAAATTAGAAAAAGTTTTGTTAAGAATGAATATCAAATATTAATAAACTGTCATAGATTTTAATTAAATTTCACATATAATTATAATTCCTGCTACTGAAAAGTAGAATACATGCACATTAATAGTGTTTGCATAAATAGAGATTGATGGTCAGGGAATACTTGAGCAAAGAATATACTTTGCTGATAGTACTTTAATTATAAAATGTGCATGTTGTTTGGGAAAGATGCTCTAAATATTAAAAATATTTTTAGCAAGAATAAATTAAATCATAGTTAAATATAAAATCTGAGTAAATTCAAGTTTTAGAGGAATTCTTATATACCTGTATAAATATGAACAATGTTCTGTATGGTTAAGTACAATGTTAGAATGGCACATACTCATCATGCCCAGTTTTGGCACTTCTTGTACTCCTTATAAACTTCAAGCAATGAAGTCTTTTATTATTTTATTTTTAAATATAATTGATAATAATATTTCAATAAATTTTGGCATTGATATTATGATTATAGCACTGAAGTTTCATTTGGATTTCACCCCACTAATAAAGATGCCTTATTAGCTGTAACTAGCAACAGCTGTTGAGCTGTACTTCTTAGCCAAGTAATAACAGATGAGGTCCAATCAAAACATTAAATGGTGCTGCTATAATAATGATGATGATGATAACAACCACACACATGGATAAACAAGAAGCTTCTGTTTGGATTTATCATATGGGGAAATTTTGTCATTTCATCAATGGGTGGTATCTATAGGGAGTCTTTACTTATTGAAGGATAAAGAACACAAACATCCTTTCTGTTGAAAAGTGTTTGACATCTTTTTCTTTTTATTGGAAAAGCTTTTTTTAAAAAAATGCTCTAAACTATATTGTAAACTAATTTTATTTTATTTTAACTTAAATGAAGCTTTCAATTGAAACAAAAAAAATCATGCACATTATTTAAAACATACTGAAGTTCTAAGAATGACTTTTAAATATGGTATGAAAATATTCCAAATTTTCCCATCCAGTAATTCATATCAAAGAAACTAGATCACTTACATAAGATATTATAGTGTTCTATAGCTTTAGTAGTGATTTAGACAAAATATAACAAATTTCAACAAATTATATTCCAATTTAAATCTATTAAATCTCAATTTTAAAATACTATAACTTTACTCAAGCTTTCAATTGAAACTACAAAATTTCCTATACCACCCTCTCATATGTCTTACTTAAAACATATTGAAGTTCTAAAAATTATTTTAACTTTGATATCAAAATATTCATATTTTTTCTAAGAAAGTAGGTTACCTATTTAAAATGTTATAGTGCCTCATCACTTTTCTAGCAATTTATAAAAAAATTACCAAATCTCAATAAATTATATTGAATTTAAAACTATTGAACCTCAATTTTTTTTTTTTTCTAACTTAAATAAGTGCTTGTACAAAGTGTTTACAAAACAAACAAACCAACAAAGATTGTAACTTAAATAAAAGCATTTAAAAACAAAGAGCAACCAAATGTACAGTCAGTTAATGAAATGCACTATAATCATTTAGAAAAAAATACCAGTAAAATTTGCTTGCTACATTTATTTTAAAAGAAAAAAAATTATTTGTTATAATTCTTGATATAAAATATTTAAACCAACTATATAAAATCTTTATTAAAGTAAATGTGAAATATCTCAAAAAAGTCATCATCATCATCAAACATTATCAATTTGCTGCAGGATGAAGGTCTCTCCAAGTTCAATCCATCTTCTCTGATATTTAGCTTCTCTTCTTCACATCACTCCTGCACACTTTTTTATTTCATCCATCCATCTCACATGTGGTCTCCTTCTGGGTCTTTTACAATCTCTTGGAATCTTGTTTAAGATTTCAATTGTTCATGTATTATCATCTCTTCTAGCAATATGTCCAGCTCAGATCCACTTCAGTCTTTTAATTTTTTCAATGACGTCAGTAATATCTGCTTGTTCTCTTACCCATATATTACATTTTCAATCTCATCTTGTTATGCATAACATGCATCTCTCCATACTTCTTTCAGTGGCTAAGTCTCTGTATTGCTCTTCTATTAAGTGTCAAAGTCTCAGATCCATAAGTAAGAACTGGTAAAACACATTTATTAAAAACCTTCCTTTTCAAACATATAGGCATATTTTCTTTTAGTAGCAAGCTATTTCTACCAAAAGCACTCCAACCAAGATTAATTGTATGATTAATTTCATCCATTATGTTTCCATCTATATTAATTAATAATCTGACCAAAGTATTTGTAGCTGTTAACTTCTTCTAATTCATCATAATCAATTTTTATTTTCGTATTTTGAGAAAATCCATTGAACATTACTTTGGTCTTTTTAACATTTATCTTTAGTCATACTTTCATCTGATAACTCCTTCAATATTTCCTGCAGTTCTAAAGCATTACTTGCAAAAACAACTACATTATCTTCAAAATCTTAATAACATAAATAATCCCCATTTACTTTCATTCCTTTAGCTTCCCATTTTCATCCACAAAATACTTCTTGCAGCACTGCTGTAAAATGTTTTGGAGTTATGGAGTCACCCTTTCTTACCCCTTTTTCAATGTTGACTTTCCTATTATCATTATGTAATCTAATTATTGCTGTTGCATTTTTATAAATATTTTTTAAATTATGACAATATCCTGGATCTATACCTTGATGACCCAATGCTTTCATCCCTGAAGAAATGTTTATATAATCAACTGCCTTTTTATAATCTACAAATCCACAGTATAATGGCAACTCATATTCATTTATCCTTTTTATAACTTCTCTCAATACTTGGATATGATCTACTGTACTAAAACCACTTTTACGTCCAGCTTGATCTCTTGGTTGCTAGAAATCCAATGTTCTCTGTAGATGAGTTGTAATTATCTTGGTAACTTTTTTTTATAAAACTAATAAATGGCTGATAAAACTATAATTTCTAATATCTTCTTTATCAACTTTTTTAAATATTAATATTAATACTGCATTCTTCCAATCATCTGATACATTTTTATCATATAGACATTTGTAATAGACAGGATATGAGCACAGACTTTGACATGACCCACCACTCTCCACACTATCTCATAACACTGATACACCTGAACACACATATGTCAAAAAGATAAATAATCACCAATATACATATTTCATTCTAAACCAGCAATCATCAGTTGGTCCAGATTACCATCTCTACACATATATGCTACAAGTGCTCAGATATATATTAAGATAGCAAATCCTCCTACTTTAATGGACATGCTTCAATCCACTCCACACTCCAACTCTTCAACCATCCATCCAATTGAAAATCCGATGATGGAACGCTCAAAGGCCACCCTGAGGCCAAGATTATTGTCACACCCATGTTGACCTAAGGTCAATCTGACCCCTCATATACAGGACATAATCCATTGAATACATATACAAGGGATAGGCAGACATTGAAAGTCTGTGCTCATACCCTGTCTATTACATATATTGACACTGGTATATATAAGCCTGTGTATTTCAGCTATTACATATAGACATTTGGTATATAACTTTGCTAAAAAAAAATTATATTTCTTCGCCTGCTTCTTTTAATATATCAATTATAATTCCATCATTACCTGGAACCTTTCCTTTCTTCGTATATTTAATTGTATGTCTCACTTCATTTAAAATTGTGGGCAATTTGGAAGATAGAATAGATATAGGAGGTATTTGTTCTTTATTACTCTATAATTCTTGATAGAAATCTTCTAACAATTTCATGATGTCATCTCTTTTTTTAATAATAATTCCATTTTTTTTTTCTTATTGCAGATATAAATTTTCTACCAATATCAAATTGTTGTTTTACACTCTTGAGACTTTTATTCTTTTCTACAGATTTCCTTGCTAGTTCACAGTCATACTTTTTTATATCATTTTCAATTCTTTCCTATACCATTTTACAAAATCTGAGATATTAAATCCTTTTTTAATGCATCATTTTTGTATATCTTCATATTCCTTCTTTTTTTAATATAAATTCTCTAGTCTTGGTAGAAATTTACTTGGGCAATTGCTGCTTTTTTCTACCAGCTATCTTTGTTGCACTTTTTAAAAGTATATCAATTATTTTCTTATTAATTTTATTCAATTCTGAATCATGTTCAAAATCTACTAATACTTGCAAGCGATTTGTAAGTTCTAATTTAAATCTATTAGAATATTTCTGAAGATTAGGAATATCAACTGTAAATATTGTTTTTCTTAATTTTTGTCTCTCTCTCTAGTTTTGCATTAACATGTATCTTACATCTTACTAATTGATGATCACTTCCTGTGTTAAATTTATTAAGAACATTACAATCTTGAAAGTATTTTCTGTTAGTCAAAATGTAATCCATTTCTGCTGTACCTTTATTTGGATGTTTCCATGTCGATTTTTTAATTTTTCTCAAAAAATAATTCATATTATAAAGTTTTGCTTTTTCTGCAAACTCCACAAATCTATGTCCTCTCTCATTTCTATTACCACAATTAAAATTACCTACAACACTTTCCTCTTTCATTTATTTACCAATTCTAGCATTAAAGTCTCCCATAACAATTTTAAAATGCTGTTTATTCTTATCAAAAGCCTTTTGTACATTCATATAAAAATCTTCTACTACTTCTTCACTATGAGAATTTGTTGAGGCATAAACCTGAATTATCTGCATTTGATGTCTGCTATTAAGTTGTATAACTAATCCTGCCACTCTGTCTGATATTCCATCAGTCTCCACAATGTTGTTCTTCCATGTTTTATTTATAGTGAATCCTACTCCACTTCTATTTTCATTGTTTGTGCTTTTATAGTAGAGTACATATACACTTTTTAAATCAATTGTCTCTTCACCTTTTCTTCTAACTTCATAAAGTTCAATAATGTCCCATTTAATATAAGACAGTTCTTTTTCTAATTCTTGCAATCTTCCTTCACCTGAAAGTGATCTACAGTTGTAAGTACCTAAATTAAAAGTCATCATCAAATGGCAGCCTGGTCCACAATCAGGGGATTCTTAGCAGCCTCCATCTTTGGCACTCTGGCCTTGGTTGGTCACTTTACAGCCTCCTGGCAATAAGTGCCATGATTCATTTTTGTCTGTCATGATTGTATATATTTATTGGGAAAATATTTATCATTTACAAATACATTCATTCTGTCTTATCAGGCAACTGAGAAGGAAGTCCATGGTGTTTCCTGATTTTAAACTCAGAGGTAAAAAGTTAATAAACTCACTACACTGGCTAATGCATATTGGTGATCATCCCATCCATGTTTGTATACTATATGAATAATCACATAGTAATAACAACTGCAATGACAAGAACATATGGAGTGCATTAGAATTTGCTCTGCTCAGTTCATTTAAGGCCTCCAAGAGAAATCAAAGGGTCTCCTTTCACTTAATAGCAAGCTCCATTCTGCAAAAAGTATTCATTTTTCAAGAAAGTATACATTGGAATATAACAGAAATAAATTCACTGAAAACAAAACGACATTTTAATGGATTATTTAACTGTAATAATCCTCCAGTCTAAAAATAATTAAAAAAAACATATAGAAATATTTTTTCTTAAATGGATTATTATAGTGATAATTGATAATATTTAAAATCTTACATTCTAATAATTACTTTTAAAATGTTTGTTAATTAAACAAATCCTCCTAAAGCTGTAATATTAGTTTTTAAATACAAATAATATTTTTGTTTTATAATCTATAATTATGTTTATATTGCATTGTTATAGAAAATATTTATATTTTTATTATTATTTAAATTTTCTTTTAAAGATTGAAGATTGAATGCAAATGGTGAATGTTAGAATACTTTTTCATCAAAGTGAGATTCTAACTTTCATTTAATACACAATAGCTACAAGAGGTATATCATACCACCCAAAAAGTTATTCATTTTGATTTACTAGAATTCTATGAATTAAAGAGATGTCCATCTAAATGTATAATAATTTTATTTCTCCAATTTTTGCCATCTATGATTATATTTTTTTACTTTTTTACACAAAGATAATATTTTTGTAGTTAATTATAAAAAAATCAAATTAATTTCATTATAATAATTGACTCTAATTTTTTTTTAAAAAATGCATGCAACCGATTTCACCTGAAAAGCAAAATGTTTCATATATATATAAATATATAGAAAACTGAATTGTATGAAACAAAAATATGCATCACATGTTCAAATCTGGAGTAAAATATTTTAAAAATTATTTTTGGTGGTTTTACTTATTTTAAATGTTCATTTAAAACCATAATTATATTATGAAATAACACTTTTCTTGTGGACTTTATCAAATACTGATGTTGTAACTATTATGGGTTTTTGCATAAACTGTAAGATTATTTATTTATTTTATATGTTCATAACAAGGAAGAATAAATTAATTTCTGCCAGATTATAATTATTATTAGTACCAATTTTTAGTGAAAGTTGATATAAAGTTATTTAAGATTTTAAAAAAATCAAGTCAGATGTCACATGACCTATTTTAATAAGCTTGTATTTACAAATGTTATATATAGAGATTGCAAAATAAGCTCTTAACAAGCTTTGCAGAATATCCCCACCCCAGACCAGTTTCTGCTACTGGCATCATCAGTCAGTTGTCAGGATGGATATTCAAGCATTAGATCAAAAATAATAGAACAAGCCCAGCACTTTATCTAATGTATAACTATATGTTCCTGCTTTGAAAATTACACTTATGAAAACATTTTATAACAATCGCATATTGTTTTTTAGTTTTTGTAATTAATTAAATTAATGGTCAATTAAAATATTGTGCATTTAAAAGTAGTCTATGTATGATGTCTTTCTTATAAAAAAGGTTTCTGAATTTCATAATCCAAACACTAAATTTGCATCTAAATTGTATCTCATCCAATATATTAGTTGATGTATACACCCAGGATAAATTGTTAACTGGGAGAGCTTTAGAATGATTATTATTTCTCCAATTTTATTTTATAGCACCTGGTCAGAAGTAACATTATGATTATTTATGTGATCTAGAATTAAATAATTTTGCAAAGGAAATCAATGGCATCAAACCATAAAATTATATTTAAACCCTTATACTATGAAATAGTTTGATTGGATTTATTAATAAAAGAAATGAGTTTGCAGTTAGTAGTCAGTTGTGGTTATATTAAATCTTATTCAAAGATAATGTATATGATATCATTCAAGAGAGGGTTGCATTGTATCCATAGATAAGCTATATAAGGAAACATTTCCCTTTTTTCAGTGTTACTTGTCATGTTCTCTTGGGATTAGATTGTTATTATTTATTGATCCTAAATAACGTTATTTTTAATGCCCTAACATAATAAAATATTTACTAAATTAGTCATGTTTTATTGTCACAAATATTGTTTCCAAACCTGATGGGACATTAAGTAAATTAAGTACAGTATACACTAGTTTGTATTGGTATAGATTTTGGTTTGTGCAAACTTGTGGAATCTCATGATAAATATAACTATATTTATTTCATACCAGTACAATATACATATATATAGGTAAATGTTATTTATAATCATTATAAAGCTTTTAATATACTTCTAAAACAATAAGTAGTAATTAAATAATTTTTAATTTATTTAAAACTTATTTAAAGTCAAGTGTTGTATTTTAAATTAAAATAATTAGTAATAAATTTATAATATTTGTACTAATATTCTATTTTTAATTCTGATGAAGACTGTAGATTAGTTGAAAGTATAAGTAAAATAAAATAATGTAATAGCATAATATAAATAAAACTTCCAAAATTATAACATTGACGAGTAGCATCTTCAAACTCTTCAGTATACCATTGTTATAAACTTATGCTATATTTTTAAAGTTTCTGAAATATGCACTTTTTTTCAATATTTAATAATAATTGGATTTATTTAATTTATATATCACTATTTTTAATTCTTTGCATTCACTTTAAAGAAAAAAAAATATGAGTTTTGATTATCTTTAATTAATAAGGTTAGATTCATATTGATTTAATTTCTTATTTTATTCTAAAAATAAAATACAAAGATAGTATAAAATAATGAAATCTCTATTGATCAGAAATTGCTTAAACTTAGTGCAATGTATTGTATAATCATTGATTTTTGCTAGAAAAAATATCTTTTTGAAAACAATATTATCAATACTAAAATATTTTGAAATGTATTGATTTTAAAAGCAAGTTGAATAAAATGTTACAAACAATTTTAAAACAAAACTAATGACTAATTAAAATTATTTTTAACCATTTAACAAATTATAAGAAAATATAATCATTATTAAATAGAGAAATTTGAACAATTGATTTTTCAGTCTATCAGATGAAAGTAGGAAAGTAGGACTAAAGATAAATGTTAAAAAGACTAAAGTAATGTTTAATAGTATTTTCTTAAAATATGAAAATAAAGATTGGTTATGATGAGTTAGAAGAAGTTAACAGTTACAAATACCTTGTTCAGATTATTAATACAGATGGAAACCTAATGGATGAAATTAATCAGAGAATTAAACTTGGTTGGAGTGCTTTTGCTAGAAATAACTTGATACTAAAAGAAAATATGCCTATGTGTTTGAAAAGGAAGGTTGTGCCTATGTGTTTGAAAAGGAAGGCTTTTAATAAATGTGTTTTGCCAGTTCTTACTTATAGATCTGAGACTTGGATGCTTAATAGAAGAGCAATACAGAGACTTCAGACCACTCAAAGAAATATGGAAAGATGCATGTTGGGAGTAATAAGAAAGGATCAAAAATGCAATGTATGGGTAAGAGAACAACAGATGTTACTGACCTCATTGAAAAAATTAAAAGACTGAAGTGGAGTTGGGCTGGACATATTGCTAGAAGAGATAGTAATAGATGGACAATTGAAATTTTAAACTGGATTCCAAGAGATTGTAAAAGACCCAGAAAGAGACAACATGTGAGATGGATGGATGAAATAAGAAAGTTGCAGGGGTGATGTAGAGAAGAGACGCTAAAGATAGGAAAAGATGGATTGAACTTGGAGAGACCTTCATCCTGAAGTGGATTGATAATGGCTGATGATGATGATCTGTCCTCCACCCAAGCAACTGATACACATTACCACATAATGTGAAAAAAATAAATGATTCCCAATAGATGCATTTCATGCAGAAACAGCACTCATCAGTTGTATCAGCTCATAATCTCCCATACATATATACAATCAGTGCTGAGTATATATTATAATAGCAATTTCTTAATGGACAGGTTTCAATCTTTTTACCCTTCCAACTATTTAAACATCCATTTCACTGAAAAACTGACAATGCACCACCCAAAGCTTTTATTGGATTTGATAGTGTAGTTATATCCATGTAGACATTACATCAATGTAACCACTCATTTTACCAGACCATTATAAAGCCATATATATTAATAGGAGTGAGATGGTTAAACTTATACTATGATATAATTTATTTTCAAAGCAATATTTAATTTGCTTATATTGAATGTTTATTATATATGTAAATACAGTATATATAATAAGGGCATGGAAAACTCCATCACTGGTTTTTCAATGAAATGGATAGTTGAATAGTTGGAAGAGTGAGAAGACTGAAACCTGTCTAATAAAGTTTAAGGAATAGCTATCTTAATATAAACTGAATACTGATTGCATATATGTGTGAGAGATTATGATCTGTTCCCAACTGATGAGTGCTGGTTCTCCATGATATACATATATTCGGGATCATTTATCTTTTTCATATGTATGTGGTCATGTGTATTATTTGCTTGAGATAGAGTGGAGAACAAATATAGATGGAAAAATCCTAATTCATATCCCATTACAACAAACATACAGTATAAGCAAATTATATAATCATTACTGTAGAACTAATCAAATTATACAATGTTTCTAATTAGAAAAAGGGAAACACTTTGACCTCAGTATAGTGAAGCTATGAATTTCACTATAGTTTGTTACAAGACCCCTTTATCTTCCTTAGATATAAATATATATAATCTATAATAGCTTACATTTTGTTGTTGATCATTGATTAGAAAAGAACATGTATTGTTTATCAAACTGCAAATATACAGTACTTTTCAATACACACACACATAAAACACAGACATTTTTTTATGTTCATAGTATGCATATGTACATGTATACATTATAATAATATGACTATTCTTAAGCCTAAAATAACAAAAAATGTTTACCTTTGTTTTCTGTTTTGTTTTACAAGAAGCAAAACTTATGTGTTAATTAATTATTTATATTTTGTTCTTTGTACATGCTAAGAAAATGATTTATATAATATATTTCTGGAACCTTTATTTTTAAAAAAATTTTGAACTATAAATACATGTTGACAGAGAAACGTTTATTATAATTTAGGCTTTATTAATAAAAATTGAATGATAATAGCCTAATGTTTGTGAATTTAGGTAAAATTATTTTTAAAAAAATCTAAATACTTAAAGCTAATTATATTTTTTTATAAAGATTTATATTTTCTTAATCTCCAGAAATTCTAAAACACTAATTTTAAATGTGTATATGAATATACCAAAAGTTATGTAAAAGCTCATTAATTAATGTATTCTAGAATTCCTATAACAATGTTATGTAAAACTATGAGACAAGAAAAGACAGCAGAAAATAATAAGAAAAAATAAAATTACTTATCTTGCAATTTAAATTGGTAGCTGATAACATCAGACATATTTTCTATAGAAATATACAGTTGGTGTTTGAATAACAAAACACTTTGCTAGAATTAAATAGAAAGGGTCAAGTGCCTCTGATCCTTCTATTGCTATCTATACATCTGATGATCATGGTTTTTACATGCAGTTAAAAGTTTAGATGTAGACTTAAAAGAATTTTATCTATGAATTTTATTTCAAAATTTTGATGATGAAGCATATTTCATGAAATTTTAAGAAATTACAAAAGAGATTTATTCCATTATAAAATAAACCAGTTTGATACAACTATATCAGAATTCCTTAAGAAAAGTTGTTTATAACTTAGGGGAACCAAATGAAACTTTCATGGAAAATTGCATCATCCAACAAGTTATGAAGACACTGGACTTATTTGAAGGAACACCACCTGAAGAAAATTTATCCATTAAACTTGTCAAGTTTCACTGATTATGGGATCTAGAATAAAGAATTTTTCTTACAAGAACTTAAAAAAAAACTTTTTCAGAAATAATAAAATTTCACTTATATATATATATATATTGAAACAGTAAGCTCTGATTTGCAGATCTTCATTTCACCTTTTCTCACATCTTTCCTACCCTCATACCTTAGTTTAAACCCCAGTGTATCATAGTGTGTCTGCAATGCGCTTATATGCTGAAAATCCCACCCAATTTTAAACCATGAGTACAATGTTCTTGTTATATATATTTGTATAACTTATGCCCAGTATAAATAAAATGTTATAAATTATGTGTATGTACACATAAAAGAGATTTATTTAAAAGTAGATTATATGGATCATAATTGCACACACACTGTGATATATTAATTTTCAAAACCTTAAATAATAATCATTTGTTATTTAAAATTATTTTGTTTGAATCTATTTACAAACGATATTACATTCATAATATTTGTTTTTGATTTAAAATAAAAATTATATTCGTCCCATAAATAGATTCAAACATTGAAAATTAAAAGTAAAATAATTTTCTTTTAGATTTTAAAATCACTCCACATATTTTCTGTTTTAAAATAAATGAGGGCTGGTAAGAAACAATAGCTTTAATTAATTAATGTTCTAGGAGCTTATCAAGAAAGACAGCAGATGTCCACTTAAGGTCATTTCTTTTTAATTAGCAAAAGTTTTTTTTAATTAAATCAAAGTTTTAATCCGAATGTCGACAGGGAAATTAACAATAGAAATTAATTAAAATTTTGTTGGACATTCGGATAGATTTTGTTGCAGCTGATAAGATAGCAAATTTTGGAATATTTTTGTAATGTTTCAGGGCAGTTTTATTGTGTAATTCTGCTATATATAGAAGGGTTTTCTTTTGCTTGTCATTCTAAGATTTTTCTAACTTTCTGCCATTTTTTTAAAGATTTTTTCTAGCATTCTATTTTCTAAGCATTCTATTTTAAGAGAATTCTAAGCATGCTATCATTCTAAGCATTCTATTATTTTAATTGTTGCTGAGCTTTCTGAGACTTTCTGATGTTCTAATTGCTACTTACCTGCAAACTTAAATATTTGAAGCAGAGTTTTCGGCTTCAAATAGATTTACCGTGTTCTAAAATATTGCTTTAAATATCTATGAAGCACCCAGCTTTTAAAATTGTAGTCTTCAAAATGACGGTGTAGAGTCAGCAAGAAGGCTATTTTTCCCTAGGAAATGGGCGGCCACTGCTCCATACCATCGATGCCATCACATAGAAAACCTTAAAACTGCTACTGCTGCTAAAATATGAACTATAACCAAGTTTTCTGCCGAGTTGTATGGATGCTGCCGACAATCAATCTACCTGAAACTACCTGCAAATGCTTCTAATGAGGTAACCCCAAAACTTAACCCAAGAGCTCTTGTGTTTATTTTCTCTAATTAATAAGCTATAGCTATTTAAATTGTTTCCATTTGCTTTACCTTCCAATTGTTTCTTTCTTTAAAATGCTGTAATGTAATTAATATTTCTCTTTCTATCCTTGGGTTAATATTTTATATTTATTAATCTGTTTCTTTTCTTTTATTATGATGATGTGCCAGAATAGTCTTTGACCGAGTGAATTATTCCCTTTCATTTAAAGCAAGATGCCGCCATTAAGGTAATTTAAAATTATAAATTGTTTCCCATTTTGTTATCTCATGAATCACTCGTTTGAAGGCTATCCTACTCTTAGTCAATGTAAATAATAATTTTATAGTTTAAAATCCACATGTTATCGATTTTAACCTAATAAGAGAATATGTGCGAGGTCAATGAGTAAATGTTTAACCAATGCATGATTGCGTAAATAAATTTATGCTTTCTTTTAAAACCCCACAAACATGCATTTTCCCATTTTAAAATGTATATTTGTTTTGCTTTAATTTCAAAGCTTGTAATTTGAGGTCCAGAATGGACAGACTTTTTTTAAATAATTATTTGGGGAATTGATTGGGCATTTTCTTAATCTAAATAAATCCCTTTTTAGTATACTTTATATACTTTATTCAAGTGTTGCTAGTAGGTATACTGGTTGTTTTGAGACCGCTTTGCTTCTCCTAAAGGGCTTTGAATGGCTAAGACAATTTCCCTTTCACTTTCTGTGGTTCCCAGTCAGAGTGTGTACTCAAATGTCACACCTGGGAATGTGAAGCAGCTGTCACTTGGTCGCTAAGATTTGGACGAGTCCAGACTTCAGCTGCTTGTGACACCACATTCCTACGGATAAATGGTGAGATGCCCTCCATATTTTTCTTATATATCCATTATATAAAATTTTACTTATTTATTATTTGCAAAGTTCCAGTGATTTAGAAGTATCACACCCTTCATCCTGTACAGAAAGTCCTCACTAGCAACCCTGACCTCCCAATCTAACTTAAATATATGTTTATAATTATAAATGCCTTGATCACATTCCCACCTTATAGCTTAACAAGCATTAGTCTGATCTATTCTTGAAGTCAAGAAATGTTATATTAAACTTTAATGTTGCCAAATATTTTATTAAACTCTTTATAATTTACTCAAAGTGCCTCGCACATCTTCACGAGCTCTTTTAGGCACATTATTGTAATGTTATATTAGCCCAAGGTATAGACAATGTATTTAACAGCCTCCAAATGTAAATTGTCTGGAATGTTGTTTTAACGGCCATTTTAGTAAGCATCCCTGTCTAACATATGCAGACAGTGGGCGTTATATATATTTTTGATATGTTAATAAATCTTTTAAAACCAATTTTGATCTTTTATTTATTGATCCATATCACTGTCTCAGTCTATTTTTATAATTTCTTTTGTACCATCCATAGACGTTAGTTAGCAAACCCCAGCTTATATCATTATAGAGTCTTTTTGTTTCTCCCTGACCACCAGGCACCGGTAAAAGGTTATATTATTAGTAGCATCAGATGCGTTATCACGTAGATGTCACTGTGGAATTTAGACTTTAGATTTGAATCTAGGATATCTAGAAGGCAACCCCTCCTAGAGTGTTGTTTCATATTTGGGTTTGAATTCTGCAGTGTGCTAGTGAGATAGATGATTCTAACCGTTACAATATATATATATATTATGCATGCTTATTTTTCTTTGTTTTAGAGCTTTCAGAAATAATAGGTTTACTGTCCAGGTAAAAAAAAAATTAATATTTTAATTCAATATTTATGTGCATACACAGTACCATGGATGAATGTATGAATGTTTAGATAATTAAAAGACATTATATTGTTTGTGTTTTAACTAATGAGAATAAATTTAAGGATTTATTCATTGTATATAACTTAAATTTTTGGGATTATGATATCTTTTTTCTGTTGTATTTATCCAAAGACTTATTTGAATTTCATAAAATCAATAATATAACATTTATTTACAAAACGGTTTGTAACAGCTTCATGATTGAAGTTGATCAGAGCCATTTAAACTATTAATGACATTTGTTTATTAATATTTATTAGTGATGTAAGTAAAATTGAATGATCTTCACTTAATCAGTTCATATTATTTTATTTATTCACTCAGATCAATTCATTCATATCGTCATCATCATCATCATCATTATTATTAACATCATCATCTTTTAGGACTTTATTGAATATAACAAGGGTTACATTTATAACTATATTACCACATGCAGATGAATTGAAGTTAATATAAATAAGTTGAAAATTGTAATTTGGGGGAGGGGGGACAAAGACAAAGGATATGCATGTAGTTTACAAATTTGAGTTTACATTTTTCTTTAAATATATACACATTCAATCAGTTTTGTGCACTCATAAAACTCTTAGTTCTGTGTTTTATTAGTCTTTTTTTCATCTATAATTTTGAGTGCTGTTGTAATAAAGACCAAGTGACCATGTACATCTTTTGGGATACAATTTTTTCATCCCTTAATCGGAGCTGTTCCATTTTGTTCCAGAATGTGTTTGGATGTCTTCTTGGATTGTTGTTGTACTTGAAGGAGCTTCTTGTACACCATAGTGAAAATAATATAAAAGTACTTGCTCAAATATGTGGGTAGTTACCCTTAACAAATGATTGTAAAAGTGTTTGAATGTCACAATTTCTTTGTTTGTACAATGATGGTATGGATGAGCGAATATTATCAAATGCAGGGCAGGTAAAAAAAATGTTCTTGTGTCTCAGTTTCTCTATGACATAACCAGCATATGTCTTCTATATTTATGTAATGCCTTATATATCTACAAAAGTGTAATGTTGGTAGTGCTTCAAGATTTAATTTGAGTAGAAAATCATATCTGGTTTCTAATGACCAGAATTTAAATTTTTGGGTTAGTTGTCTATTGTTAATATTTAGCTGATGATGATGATTCTTCTTCAAAGCAAAACTTTATTGAGTCTAAAAGGTTAAAGAGTCACATCTAGTAATATATTGATTTGTTACAAATGCAAAAAAAAAAAATTACAACTATGCATGAAGATCACTTAAGACATCTTTTCAGTACATAAATCTTTATCATTTCTGCATACTTTTTTGCTTGTTTTTAAATTTGGTCTTCTAATTAGTTCAGTTTATGCTTGCATCTCTTTAAAATTAAAAAAATGCTGATGTTTAAAAAAGTCACCATCTATCATATTGGACTTATATTTCATAGGATGGATCTTGGTTTTAAGTGTGACCATGTGGCTGCAAACACATCTGGTTGAGATAGGATGCTGTCTCTTGTTTTGAACAGTTCTAGATTTATTGAGTATGTTGCTGGGTGGTGTCAAGGGTTATTAGCAAGCACAAAAGTGCATCTGGTACACCAGTAGGCATAAAGGTTGTATGTTGCTGCACGAATAGCAGGATGTTGCCTTTTTTAAATGTATCTATTATTTCATCAATTGAAATGTTAGCCTTTCTGTATGTGATTAACATTGTGTAATGTATTGTTCCTAGTGCAGTGCAGGAATGAAGGAAATGATCTTATGTCTCTTCTTCTCTATGACATAGCCTGCACAGGGGCTCTATATTTGTATAGAATCTATAAAAATCTGAGGAAATGTGTTGTGGGTAGAGCATTAAGATTAAACTTAAGTAGAAAATCAAATAATTTTGGTTCTAGTGATCACTTTCTAAATTGTTGCAGTAGTTGCCTGTTGTCTATCCCAAGAGCTTATGGATATAGATTAGGTGTCTGGTTTGGGTATAGTATATTATATATGTCCCAGTATGTATACTTGTTTTCATTATTGAGTGATATTTTATTGTATATTGGCTTGAGTTCTTAAATCAGTATGGATAAATATCCATATGAAGGGGGTGGTCTGTTTGTGGGTATTATATTGATCACACACTCGAGATCTAGAAATCTTTTTATGGTGGCTGCTAATAAATTTACTGTTAAAGCCCTAAGATCATATATATTTGAAATTAATAAAAATTACCCTTTGACTATAAATATGTTATTGCAGAGCCTCATTTTCAGGTTGTATTTTTAAAGAATGTCACAGATCTTATAGTTATTAATTTCATTCAATAAAACATAAAAAGAACATTAAGAGAGTATCAACCAATAAATTCATTTTATAGGAAATTGGTATCTGAATCTAAAGGTCATTCCTTTTGTCCATATGTACCATTATAATATATACATATATCAAAATTTCACTATAAAATGTTTAAAAGATAATACTAATATAGTTATTAATAATAAATTGAGGATACACATTTACACATATTTTACAGACTGTATGCTCACATATTCATTCACTGAAGCAATAAGGATTTTAAAATGAACTGTATGTATTTTTATTTTTAAATTAATGTAAATAGTAAAATATCTTAATTTCATCATTGTTAAATATATTCTGGGTGATGAAAGTGCTTTCAACATAAATGGAAGAAATTTTTAAATAAAAATAAGTCTATGTGGCACTCTGAGATTTACAAAAATGACTACTGGCATATTGTAAAATTTATTTACATTTTTTTAAACTGTTGATCACATTTGGCACTAAACAAAAAACAATGGCTGCTTGAATATCATGATACTTGTCAATTTAAAATTTTTTTTGGTCCATTTATTTAAATCTTTGTTGTCCTATCTGAAGTAAAAACTTTTCTTGGACAATTATAATTTAACTTACCAGTGTTGGACACTGAAATGAGAAAAGCTTAAAATTTGGGTTTTACATTAAGCTTAGTGATTTCAAAATCTATTTATAGTCTCATGCTTTTAGCAATGACTGTTGAGTAGGAGGGTGAGTATAAGTACAATATATGTTTAAATTTATCCAAATGTATGTGACAAATTAGATATCCCATTTTGTTGAGAGAGGGAAACAGAATTTCTTTTTGTTTATGGAATTGGAATTGTTGTTTCTTTATATTTTTTATTGGATAGTGTATAACTTAGATCATGTAGTTGGATACAGAATACTTCCTAGCTATATTCTAATGTTTATTTTTATAAATTTTTCTTTTTTGAAGGAAATGGATTTTAAACAATATTCCATTGCATGTTTATATACATACACACACATACATTATCCAATGAGCTTGCAAATAGCTCTTGACAATCTCATTAGATAACATTTGTAATACAAGCTTGTTAAATTAGGTCATGTGATATATGACTTGATTTCTTTTATCACCCAGTGGATGACTTGTGTGACCAAGTCGAAATGTCAGTCAGTATATTAATATTTAAAATTTTTTAACACAGATGAACACTCAAAATATGTTTTTTATATATATAAAGAGCTCTTAAATAAGCTCTTAACAAGCTTTGCAGAATATCCCTAACCCTAGCCCGTTTTCTGCTACTGGTTTCCTCAGTGAGATGCTAGGATATTCAAGCATTAGATTAATATATATATGTTCTATCCAAATAAAAAAAAGATAAAAGGAAAGGAATCTTGGAGACTCATCATAATGATATAAACTATCTCCACCATCCTTCAGCTAAACTCAGTGGGGTATATTAGATAATAAGATTTACTCCAGAGATATGCATTAAATTTTAAGGGAATTAAAATGAAGACAAATGCATATTATTATCACATAAATAAATAAATTAAGAAGAGGAGAAACCTCACTCATTTTTATATACTACTTTTAAAATCAATCAACCTTCCCATATTAAAGTGCATTTCCCAAGTAGCATAGGTAGTTTCCATGTCCTATAAAATATTATAATGAATTTTTTTTATTATACTTTCTTAAAATATCTTGAAAAAATCAATGTTAATCGCCAATTCATCTTATTGCCATGATCTGATCTGAAATACTTTTATAGAGTAAAAGCTAATGTAATTTTCTTATACTACAAATAACTATAGTTGGTTTATTAATGTCATGCAATTGATTTTTGTAAACAATAAATTAATTTGAATAATCATAAAATCATATGTGATAATCTCAGAGTTATTTCTTTAATAATTTTAAGTATTAATTATTATATTATGTTGTTGAATAAATGAATGATATCCTTGTAGACGAAAGGAGACATACACTTCTCTTATAAGCTAATGTATCCCAATATACTACAAGAATAACATCAATTAATTAAAGAAAGGTTTAATCTAACTAATAATTACATTAAAAATATACATTTGGAAAATCAAATTTCACCCAGGATGACATTTGAATATCTAGAAAGAAATGGCAATTTTTTATAGCATTGTAATACTCATCAACAATACAATTTAAAATCAACTCATAAAATAATGTACTTTTTATTTATAAAATAATTCAATAATATGTAATCTTAAATGAAGAATTATTTCAAAATAAATTCAAATATATCTTTGATTCTTTTAAATGCAACTCCAATCTTTCAATTTGTAATTTTTATACAACTTTGCATTTTTTTTAAAGTTTGGATCTTATCTTATTTGAATTGATTATCTGATTTAAAGTAAGATTTCTGTAAAATATTTAATAATTCAGGACCCAAGAAATCATATATAGAAACAAAGACTAAATGATGATAATAAAAAAAAGACATTTATTAAAAGTTAACATCAAGTTTACATTTTTCAAAATTTAATAATAATTGCTACAACAGAAAGGTCATCTGCAAAACAGAGGCACCATTTTATTGTACAAGATGCATAAATCATAGATAAAATAATCACCTATATACTTGCAAACTCACTCATTATTTACAAACATTTGAGTAGTTTTTGTTAACTCAAATTTGTTAAATTTGGTTAAGCACTATTTTTATTCTATGATACACTCATTTCAAAGAAAGAATAATTTACTATTTTTTTACAATCGTTACTAATTTTTAAACATATTTGTTATGCTATGCCATTTCTCTAAAATAATTATTTACTAAAGGCTTTTAAACTATAATTGACAACAATATTTAAGATATACTTACCTTCATGTCCAGTTGACTACTACTGATTAGCATCTTAACTAATAATATTCCAGTTATATCATTAAAATAAAATTAAAAAAGCTCAATTCTTAACTGATAGATAGCTTAACATTTATTAGCAAATTATGATAATATGAATTATCATACAAGCTATAAATAAGAAAATTACTGTCTAGCATTTATTAACTTAACAATAAAGAAAAATGAGAAAACTTTTCAGAAGCCATGCACACAACATACTATATTTTGCCCATGTCCACATAATAAGTTATTTAACTCTTAATTGTCTTACCAATCCATTGATGAACTACTTCTGAATGGTGATAATGATAGTATTACATATGTTAACATCATATTATGCTATTCACTCATATAAACATTAAATTACTAAAATATTTATTGCTTTCCTTGTAAACTGCCAGCAAGTGACAGTTTGGTTCCTGAAGTGACTACACACTTCAAAAGTCTACCTTATCAATTGCCATGACAACTTTAACACATCCACTAACTTCACTTAACATGGTGGACTATAACTAAATATCTTCATGAGAGAGAAAGGCTCCTCAGAGTAACAACTACAGAAGTTCAAAGAGACAATGGCATATTCCAATACCTTTTCTTAGGTAAATAGATGTGTTGAAAAAATCTTGACACATGCAAACATGAAATATAAACTACCAGAAAAATCCTCTTTAGGGATATAGCGATACTAGCTAAGCATGAAAAAAAATGAAATATTGAAATATAATTCTCTATAGGATCTAGCTACACTAGCTAAGCATAAAAAACCATAAAATATTGAAATATATAATCCTCTCAAAAAATAAATACTAAACATTGGGGAGAGCATGCTTCAATCTTCCAAAGTACCATATTATTAACACATATTAATAAAGTCACATGCATCTCAAGGTTATTTTAAAAGGGACAATCATATTATCCTTAGCACAATCATGGCAAGATAAAAAAATATCACTAAAAAATGAAATCGAAATTTTTAATCTCTGAAATACATACATTAAATAATGCATGAAACCAACAAATCAATACAAGTCAAACAACTATAAAAATACTTTAAGCAACATAAGAAAATTTTGCAAATAATAAATGCACATATTCAATAAAAGCAGCATAAAATTTTAACTGAAGTGGACATAAATAGCAAATGCAGATATTACTAATGTAATACTGATAAATATCTTATTATATTAATAACTTCATAATAAATTATATTATAATAGTTTAAAATTTTTATGAGCTTCTAATAAACCAAATATCAGCTGTTTTACCCATAAAGAGATAAATAGAATATTAATAGAATATTACGCACAAATGTAAATAAATGTATATTTTTACCTGGACATGTATATCAAAGACTTTACTTTAAGCCAACAATAAAAAATACATATAAATTGTTTCTTTTTTAAGAAGAATAAATAAATATCATATAATTAAAGAAAACACCTTGGTATAATATTAAAATAAGATATAATAAGAAAAAAATATTGTTATTTTTAAACTTCTATAGTTCTTTTATCTTAGTTTTTTTCACAATGAACTACCTGATGTGTGAAGCAATGTCCTTTTGATAGCAAATTATTTTTAGAAGTGAAGCATCTATACATTGCTCCATTTTTAAAATAAAAGTATTTATTACCTCCTGGAAACAAATAATAAACAAAAACAGCAACACTTAAAAACAATTATTGCAATATATTTGGATCCATTTTTCATTCATTTATAAGTTTATTTAAAGAGTTTTCTATAGTTTATTTCAATATTTAATTCCAGTAGCAAATATATTATTAGGAATATATCTTTAACTTTATCCATGGTTATACATTTGAAAATTAATAGTTCTTTCATTTTAAAAAAGTATTTTAAATATTTATTTAAAAATAGTATTCTATTCACTTGAGGGTAATTAATGGTAGCAATTTATAAATTACTATTCATTTTAAAGTCAGCAATTTAAACAGTTTTTCATATTCCATAATATTGTCATTTTTTTTAAAGTAATATCTTTCCTATAAAACTTCATATTAATGCATCCATTCATTTCACATTTAAAATGTTCTCTTAGAAACACTAATATAATTATTTTCTTAGAGATTAATAATATAAAGCTCATTTTATTTTGTAAAATACATGAATCAGCTTTTAATCAATTATTAAAAATAATATTTAAAAAATGAAATCATTATTACTATAACTGTCAAGGGTTAAGCATTTCTGAATTAAATAATATCAATTTCTGTTGAAGCATTTTTTTCTTTAATTGTAATAATTTACTAAGGCTGTAACCTTAGAAATAAGCGTCTGAAAAATACGAAGGTCTATCAACAATAAATTTGAATATCACTTTACTAAAAGTAAGAAATATATAATAAAATAATTCAGTATAATGTTTGTTATAGTTTTGAAACAATAATGGAAAATATTTTATCTTTTCCTTCCTTAAGTCTCAGTTCATGCACAGTTGATTATAATGAATTAATAAACAATTCCAGATTTTATTAGGCATTTTGCTAATTTTCTCAGAAAGTTTCTAGATTAGTCTAAGTTATAAAAAAACTTAACACCTTTTGTTTCTAGCAATGCATAATTGCTTGATAAATAATAAAAAAAATTATCACTTTTAAATTTACAATTAAAAAAATTGAAATTAAATTTTAGTGTCTTCTTGTTGAGGATTCGTGGATGAGAGAGTTCAGTTGTGACAGAGCAAGCACACTAATCAGTGCACACTGAAAATTTTCTTATTTATATCTTTTTATTTTGATGGGCATTTTAATTAGCCATGCCTTTAAATCTGACCACTATCATAAATTATATAAATAATAACATGGAACTAAATTAAAAATTACATAATATTGATCTATTTTTAATTACCATATGATAACTTAAAAATTTCCATTACTTCAACTTTACTTTTAAATTATTTAATAATAAAAAATAAAATAAATATATTTATTATTTTTAAATTATCACTTTTAATTTATAAGAAGCTCTTAAATTTATTTACTTTAAACACTTTCAATGTTAAATTAATCATTAATATTTCAAAATAAATTAATAAACTAAAATTAACTTTACTTATAACAAGTAACATTTTAATAAACCAGCATGCATGCATACCCATTCATGCACACACATACAGGAACTTACTTTATATTCTTTCAAAATTTAATCTATTTAATAATTGACCTGTGCATTTCTAACTAATTTTAATATTTATTGTAAATAAACCAGCTTTATTCATATATTTTAAGCTCTAGTAATATAGTAATTTAAACAAATTATTAATCAATTTTAACAATGTCATTCTATCATAAATAAAGCCACTAACTAGTTTAGTTTTATAAGCATAAAATTATCTTTACACAATCTTCCATTATATCAAACTTTATCTAGCTTTAAGTTTTATAAATTAAACATGAACTAAGCATGAGATAAACCCCAACTGACATCTTAAAAGCATATTCACTAACTAAATATTAAAGCTACGCATTATAATAATTTTTATATCACCAAATCTTTTATTTAAACAGTATAGTTATTTGAATATATTAATCATGTCAACAAAACAAAACTTAGTATAATTTTCACATATTTTATTGTCACAATAAATTTTATCATATTCTCTTCTCTTAGTTTTTTAAATAGCATGAACACTTGAGTAAGACATTTGAATAGTACCATGTGCAAGAGCACATGATTACAATATATATATATATATTACATTTAAATTTTGATACTTATATTTTTTTTTAGATATCTAATAATGAGTTAAATGCACAGATGCTCAAAATGCACAAATAATGAGTTATTAATTTATTATGTTTCATTTAAATATTGAAAATAAAGTAAGCTTAAAGAATTTATAGAATTGAAGCAAAGATTCTAATCTTAAAATAAAACAGTAATAAAAACCTTTTAATCTTAAAAATAATGAAGAGAGTTTTTAACAAAAATAAAATTACAAACAGGTCCTTAGGGCAAAATAATCATTAAAAAGATTATTACAAAATAGATAAGAGTCAAGAAATAGAAACAAAAGATTTGCTTTTCCCACAGAGGAAAAATCTACTTAACCACAGAACCAATGAAACAATAAAATACATATATGAAATATGTCAGATGGATCTGAGAATTCCTAGATAAGATGCTTCAGGAATATAAAAGAAAAAATTCAAAAGAAAGAATTAATTAGAAAATTAGAATTTTTGAATTTGTTGGTCATTGCTGAAAAGAAAAGGAACTGAAAGAGTTATTGTTGCCATTACCAAAAATGTAATCTGTTTAATCACGCTTTCCTTGGTTCAGCTGGCCAAAGGCAGCTTTCATCTCCACATATCCCAGAATCAAACCACTGGAACCATTTTCATAAATCATCGTAAATCTTTATAAATTGTCAATGTCCACAAGAAATGGCCCTTGTAACTCAGATCTTCAATGCAAAGGAATGAGCATGGAGAAAGGAAATTATAAATTATAAAAAATGAACTATAAACTCTCTTTAATTTAAAATCTCCAAACTTTATTTTCCTTTAAATATGAACTATAGACTTTTTCTCCTCATCAAATCTGAACTTTATTTTTATAAACTTTGCAATTTTCAGGTCTTATCTAAAATTTAAACATAATCTTTTTAAAATATGTATTATTTTTTTTATTTATGCTTAGTATAAGATCGGTTTGTAATAGGGCAGGAGTTTGTGATTGCAAACATAAATTTAAAGATAAAATTGAACACATATCATTATTTGTGCATTATTAAATTTTAAAAAATAGGTCAAATATATTATTTGATGTAAAAATAAGTTAAATACAATGTGTGATTTTAAAATATGTTAAATACCTTAAACTAATTTTTTTTAAAGAATAAATTAAATTATTAAATTGACTTAAATTTAAGTTGGGTGTAGATGGCTGCTTAGACTTGTTGAAGTGTATATTAGTTTAAAAAGAATTTGATTTCCGACTATTTGTTTTGTAGTTGTTTCAATGCTGGTGAAGGTATATATGAATGTTTATATCAATGTAATGTGAAGTGTGTTAGCATACAGGGCAATGTGCCCAACTGAATGCATGATCCCAAAAATATAGTCATTGCATTGAAGTGGACATGGAGTACTTCCCACAACATTGACCTCTTTTAGCTCTATGTATTGGGACTATAAGTCAACAAAATAGACCACTCTCCCATTCATGTGTAGTATTTCTCTTTAATATTTTATATATATGATTTCTTCTCCAGACAGACACACATTCCTGTACTGGATGAGGATAATGCCCTTTAAATAATATCATGCTGCAGATGCTCCTGTCAGCATGGTTTTATGCTAACATGTTCACATTGCATTGGTTATGTCTATATTGTAACCGACCACCTATGTAACCGAGATTACGGGCTTCGAAATAAACATGACATAGCGTAAGGCTTTATTTATTTTCTTACATCGACAGTTATTCACGATCCACATAAGGGGGCACCAGATACGATTATTTAAGTTGATTTTAATTACTCGCATCACCTTACATCATGTCAAAACGATTTCGAAGTCTAATCCCACCCACTAGCTCAAAACTCCCAGCATGGACCAATAAGGCTTCTCAAGGTTGTTACATGATTGTTCTAGGACGACTCCTCCCAGAAAAGACGCATTGTCCGCTAATGAAAAATCAGCATGGTTTTCTAATTACTCGACTACGGCATGAGATCCATTTATTGGTTGTCACTGACCAATGAGGTGGTTCGTTTACGCCCCGAACACTAGGCTTACAAGTTCATCCCCCCGATGTATCGTACATAACATAATTATTTGACGTTTACTTCGATTGATTATAGACCCGCCCGCTCTTAAATCTATCTTAACTAAGGTTAAATGAGAAGCATCGTGACTTATGGCACGATGTTGACATAATTAATACAGTAAATAAATTGAAATGAAAATTAAATTTAACTAAATATACCTCAAAGATAAGTCATTAAAAAATAAATAAACTACGGTTTTGAGTGTGTGTGAAAAGATTTGAGAAATGCTCGACTTGATTAGATATTGACAAATTTATTAAATATGAAAAGAAAACATTGTTAATTGATTTATTACACACGCGCACATACATTCACGCTCACAGAGAATCATAATTAGTCATAACATAATGTGAATAACGAGATAAAGTTCCTTTCTAGTTGATAAAATATATTATCTTTCCTGAGCTTCGCTTAAGTTCAAAGTTCATGTTTACAAAGTTTTGTAACAAAGATAAACTATCATGATGAGGAAAGTTTTAAGATTTGTTTGTGCAAATTTATGTTGGTTAATTACGAGATTGCCTTATGAGTTTCTAAATTGAGTGAGTGAACATAATATAAAACATATTTACCTAGGATTTGTCTTGGTTACAACGAACATTGATTGGTCTGGACGAGTTTGGGTATTTCACGGAACATTTCTATTATTAGGAGCATCAACTTTACACGACGATGTTATCGGAATTTCATAGCTTCGGAGATATTTCAGTAGGGAGCGCGATCAGTCACTGAAGGGTTTATTAGCCCCTCATGACAGTCGACGCTCTTGGTATTAATTTCATAGTGATCATCTTCAAACTGAGGAATAAATCAAGCTACTTCAGAACAATTTTATTGTTAAAATAAAAGCATAAGCATCGGAAAAAATGAGCAGGTGATAACTCGGAATACTGAGAATAAACAACAGCAATGATAACGTATCAGTCGAACTGGATAGAATCGGAACCATTGAATAGGTTTTGACTGGTATTTATAAGGGTTGATCCATATCTTGGGATCCAATCGACCCCCAGAGTTCCTTGCTCCTGGAGTTGTCGTTCAGGTCCGTTTGAGCTACCTGTTCACTCACTCTTTGTGCTAAAGGCAATATTTATTTTGAGACAATCTCATTTTGCAATCTCACTCAACCAACCTTATCCTTCACACCCGAATGCATGCGTGTGTGGTGTGTTTTACCAGAACAAACAAGCTATTTTAAATTTGAGTCGACATTTTATCTTTTCCTCAAATCTTTTCTCTAAGTTTTATTCTAGTTAAAACTATATTTCTAAAATAAACATTTTTAAATTCCCCGTGGTGTTTTTGATTGACAATTATATTTTACTATTTAGGAGAGCATATTATATTTTATTATTTAGGAGAGCAAATTATACTTTGTTATTTATTTTTTTTATTATCTAAAAGCATTAATCATTTAATTAGACGTTTACCGTCTGTATTTTATCAATGTGTTTTATAAATGTATTTATGAGAGAAAACAAAACTATTACACGTTACGAAAATAAAATTACGAGTGTTTTAGGCCGCTTGCTGGTGTGTGTGTGCTTATCGATTTGTCCCGTTCTGATCTATGCTTCCTAGATTTAATACTGATGTAACGCTGTCTCGTTACAATATATTGGGAAGCGAGTGTTGGTGTGGCTGCAGACTTTTAGCCTAAAATCAAAGGTTTCAAAAATCTTAAGTGCGTAGTCTAGGTAGCCTATCTATGCTCAACATTCTAAGATTAAAAAGTAAAGTTAAAACATAATAATAATGAAACATAAAGCATATTTTTTATATAGTAATTATTTTTCAAATTTGTTTGTTGTCATATATATATATACATACATACATGAATAAAATCTTATTGTGTTATTAGTATTGGCAGTGATTTTTTTTTGTTATCTTTATTAAAAATATATTTTAATAAATATATTTTAAACCTCTGCCCCTCCTTGAGCTAGTGGCAAGGGCTAACGATCAATAATAAAATAAAATTGGATCTTAACATTACATATCTGCCTACTATATAAATATTTCAGGTTCTAATGGCCTGGTGGTACCCTTGTATGGCAGATATGGTAACTAAATTTTTCCCGACCATTATAATATATATATAATTACTTTAATATATCATGTCCATATATCCCACTGATGAATTCAGTTCTGCGAAAGATATATTACTTTTTGGTTTATATATATATATGTGTGTGTGTGCGTGTGTGCGTGAGGGTGCGTGTGTGTGTGTATTATCTCAATAATTCAAGCTTTATTAAAAAATTAAAAAATAAATATATATATCATTACAATTATAGTATTCATAAGATTTCAATTTATTTCAGAATTTCTTAGAATTATTTTCAAAAAGTTTAGAATCACATGATTTTTGCATTTTCCACATATTACATATATTGGCTTCCAATTTGAAAGAGAAAATGAATATTGCTTTCGAAAAAAAAAATTATGCGGAAAATTATTGTTTATTTTTGATCCAAATTCAAGTACTAGGAAAAAATAATTCAATGACATGTAATAAAGTATTTTGCAATTAGTTCGAAAGAAATTATATTCAAAATAATTGAAAATTAAATTTTATTTTCAGGTTAAGAAAAACAATATATTATGCTGTTAAAACATAATTATTTTCTATAAAATATTGTTTTATATGCTCTATATGATTTGATGCAATAATAGGATAGTGAATTCTGGATTTAAAATTCCTGGATGGATTTAGTTCTGTTTCTTCTGGCACCAGAACTTCTTATGAACCCTCAAGCAATAAGGCCATTCAGTTACTTATTTTTAATTATATTTATTGTATTCCTGACTTCATCTATTGATAATGTAGTTCTTTGATTTATTGTTCTACTATTTTGTCTTCAACTCTGAGGGTTGACATACCTTTTTTAAAGCCATTTTTTCTCTTTTACTTCACTAATCTGTATATATTAGAAATTTAGATATTAAAAACTTTAATGGAATCTCTCCATAATTTTTTTAGATAAATTTCATTTATAATGTAACCAGGCAAATCACCATTTGAACATTAGCAATGCAAACAGAAGTAAAAACACTTTCGGTTTCTGCCCTAGATTTTTGTAAGGAAAATGTAAAGTTTTACTACCTGATCTACCTCTATAAGGCTATAATATAAACTAAAATTGTTTTTTAAGATAGTGCATCCTTTGCTTATACTCAATGTTCGTCGTCTATGTAATTAGAGGGATTCAAACTCAGGATTTTTCAATCTATTCATCCTTCACTTTATCTCTAGCAACCAATGCATATGACCACACACATGTTAAAAAGATACATGGTCCCTATATACATATTTGGTACAGGAGCTAGCACTCATCAGTTGGACCAGATCACTCTTACACATATATACAATTAGTGCTCAACTTATATTAAGATAGCAATTCCTCAAATTTTAATGACAGGCTTCAATTATTTCATCCTTCCAACTATTCAATCATCCATTTCATTTCAGTATGATTACAATGTTAAATCCAACAAGGGCTTTGAGCATTTCAAAATTTATACCAGTGTGTAAAAATTGACATATATATATAACTACAAAAATAATAAATATAACGGTAATTAACTATTATGTACAGTCTTTCAGTCTGCAGATGTACTTTTAGTTAATCCCTTAACCTGCCACAACTATGACGTCAGAAATATCAAAAAAATAGCGAAATTCGGTAGGGTTAAGGAATTAACTGAAATTATTCTGTGGATTGAAAGACTGTCTACAATAGTTAATTACCGTTATATTTATTATTTTTATTGTTATTACAATAGTTTTTTAAATTAACGGACATTTTATTTGTATTATATATATAATCAAAATAGAATAAACACATAATAATAAAGATCTTAATCAAATTTTAAAATTTCTTCAAAATTTGTTTCGCAACCAAATCATGAAAACTATTTACAAAACCTACATCTAAATATGTGCATAAACCTACACACAATTCATTAAAAAATTTCTATCATCCTTAACTTTCAAGAAAGATGACCTTCAAACAAAAAAGTTTAAACTAAAGAATCTTTTTCATCTTTCTTTTTATTTTAATTGCACAATTAAGCGATCATTCTTGGATGTTAAGAGAGATTGACATTTATCAATGAATAGTGGATAGTTTATATATATATTATTATATAAATTTTGTTAATAATTTTCACTTGAGAAGGTCTAGTTTTTAATAGGTGAAAACATGTTTGTGTAGAAAATTTTGTAGTATTATTAATAACTTTATTATTATATATTTATTCCAAGTTGATTATAATTACTAATATATCATTATGTAATATTGAAATAATTGAGAGTGTGCAAATTTCTCAAGCGCTTATGACTACAACCAGCCAATCAAATCTTAAGCACTGGGACAGAGAATTTAATAAGAAAAGAACGGTTCCACTCTCTTGTTTACTTGTCTTTATATATATCCAAGCCAGTCCAAAGTACTTATATTTGAAAGCGTGAATCTTAAATATCTTCACACTTAACTCACTGAGTTCAAATTATAAACATACAGCGTGAAATCTTTCGATTTACTATGCAGTAGTTTTCGATGTTATAAATTTGCAGCAATATACATAAATAATATTTAAAGCACAGTCAATATTGAAATAATTGAGAGAGTGCAAATTTCTCAAGTGCTTATGACTACAACCAGCCAATCAAATCTTAAGCACTGGGACAGAGAATTTAATAAGAAAAGAGCAGTTCCACTCTCTTCTTTACTTGTCTTTATATATATCCAAGCCAGTCCAAAGTACTTATATTTGAAAGTGTGAATCTTAAATATCTTCACACTTAACTCACTGAGTTCAAATTATAAACATACGGCATGAAATCTTTCGATTTACTACACAGTAGTTTTCAATGTTATAAATTTGCAGCAATATATGTAAATAATATTTAAAGTGCAGTCGATATTGAAATAATTGAGAGAGTGCAAATTTCTCAAGCGCTTATGACTACAACCAGCCAATCAAATCTTAAGCACTGGGACAGAGAATTTAATAAGAAAAGAGTGGTTCCACTCCCTTCCTTACTTGTCTTTATATATATCCAAACCAGTCCAAAGTACTTATATTTGAACTCTCTCAATTATTTCAATATCGACTGCGCTTTAAATATTATTTACATATATTGCTGCAAATTTATAACATCAAAAACTACGGCATAGTAAATCAAAAGATTTCACGCCTTATGTTTATAATTTGAACTCAGTGAGTTAAGTGTGAAGATATTTAAGATTCATGCTTTCAAATATAAGTACTTTGGACTGGCTTGGATATATATAAAGACAAGTAAAGAAGAGAGTGGAACCGCTCTTTTCTTATTAAATTCTCTGTCCCAGTGCTTAAGATTTGATTGGCTGGTTGTAGTCATAAGCACTTGAGAAATTTGCACTCTCTCAATTATTCCAATATCGACTGTGCTTTAAATATTATTTACATATATTGCTGCAAATTTATAACATCGAAAACTACTGCGTAGTAAATCGAAAGATTTCACACCGTATGTTTATAATTTGAATTCAGTGAGTTAAGTGTGAAGATATTTAAGATTCACATTTTCAAATATAAGTACTTTGGACTGGCTTGGATATATATAAAGACAAGTAAAGAAGAGAGTGGAACCACTCTTTTCTTATTAAATTCTCTGTCCCAGTGCTTAAGATTTGATTGGCTGGTTGTAGTCATAAGCGCTTGAGAAATTTGCACTCTCTCAATTATTTCAATATCGACTGCACTTTAAATATTATTTACGTAATATTATATATAAAAATAAAATGATAAAACATCTTTTAAATATCTTGATTGAGAAGACTTGAAGACTATTGTTTGATGCATGTTTGAGTGTTTTCCCACTATTGTTCAATGTCTAGATAACAATAGCTAGATAAATATTTAAATAATAGTGGATTGTTAATTTGTTTGACTATGTGTTGGCTAACAGAAAAAATACTCTCTCTCACACACATATATATATGTGCATGTATTTACATATATTTATATACAAATTTAGCACTTATCAAACTTTGTGAGTATTGCTTTCTCCTGCACTGTTTCTGTATTCAATTTTGTCACATCTTGAATTAGGTTATTTAAGGCATATTTCATTCTATGTATTTATATCCTTTTACTATTCTTATTTTTTCCCCATATGTTATAGCATCGAACAGGAGGTGAATCTACTACAACCATCTGCAACCAACTGCTTGCTTGCAAGGTGGTTGTGCTGACCTATCAGCTAACAACGCTTGTTCTATATTCAGATTTTTTTTCCCTTTTTTTTTTTTTTTTAATTATAGTACATTTATACTAATGTTTTTGTTTTTAATTGCTTAAATCCTTGAAAAAGACTATAATAAATAATTAAAACATTGAGTTGAAAAATTTGTTCTTTTTAACTTTTTTTTTGTTTCAGTAAGCAATAAATGAGTATTTTTTTAAAAAAAAATTGGCTAAAACACTATTTTTTATTATATGAATTAAATTGAGCTTAATGAGAAAGTGTGCAATAACCAAGATTTTGTTATGGATTGCACCAATATTCTACATAACAGATTTGAGTTTTAGATATTAGGTGGAGTCACCAAAACCATACTGAAAATCCTAATTGATAAAGTTAACAATTTTTAAAGCAAAGGGTATAATGAAAAAAATTCATACAAATGACAAAAAACTTGCATAATTTACAAAAAATTAATACATTGCCAAATAATACAAATTTGCATAATTTATTTTAAAAAGTTAAAAAATAATAATTATAATTTGGTAATAATTTTTTAATAAATAATACAAGTTTGTGTAATTTACTAAAAAATAATGCAACTATTGAAAACTTATGTACAAAAAAAAAATCAATGACTATTACCAGTAAAAAGTGAAGTTCATTAAGAAATTATTAACAATTTCATTATTTTGTATTATGTATTATTCAGCAATTATTTTTTAGGAAAGTTTTTATTGTTTGTATTGTACTATTGTATAACTGTAAATTAAATTATACAATTATTTTCAATGTAATAGTCTTTTGTTTGATAATGTCCATTTAATATTTACTAAGGCTGTAACCCCAAGAATGTGCACATAAAAATGCAATAGTAGGAACCTCTACAGGTCTTAACTGCAAGCTTATGTTTTGGAAAAATACAATTATTCTTTCATCCAAATAGTAGTAATAAATGGTTGGGTTTTTTTTTTAAAAAAAAAAAAACACTTGCCAATTTAAATTGATATCAAAAATAGGTGTGAAAGCAAATTACTTCAAAAATTATGATATACAGTGAAAATTATTTTCATTATTACTATTATTTTAATTGCAAATTCTTATAAGTAATGAAAATTGTATTTTTTCTCCTTTTTTAAATTAAAAACTTTAATACATACACAAAATTGCTTGATTTTTTTTTTAATTTATTTATTAGTACTTCCAGTATGGCTAAAATTTGAATCTATCATGTGAAACTTCTGAGTAATCAGTATCAAGAATTTTGAAACAAAGTTTTTATATAATCTATAAAATGACATATATTGTAACGGGAATTAAAAACTGCTTAATTACACTTTTTAAGACTCTTTTCAACTTTACAACTCGAACTTGTAATTTTAAAAAAACTTTCTAATTATTTATTTTCATTCTATGAAATCATATTATTTTGCAAAATATCTTTTTAAAAACCCGTTACTCAAGCAGGAGGGTAAATAGGGTTAATATTTACATATCAATCATACCCCCAGTCAGACTGCGATTCAATAAAATATTAGACCGACAGTCATTTTTCCTGACGGAAGTAGCTCTCTGGCTGCCTGAAACATGAAACATCCCATGGGGAATTTATAACAGGTTTAACACCCAGGGCGCCATCCAATACAGAGATTGGAACCCATGAGATGTCAACAACATGTTTCAAGCACTTGACCCATGGCTAGCTCTTCACATGAGACTGGCTGCACATTTGATTGTGAATGGAGAGAGAGAGAAAGATGGAAAAAATGACATTAATAATTTTAAACAAAATTTATTTTAAAAAAAACAAAACAATGATAATAATCATAAATGCAAGAATAAGATATAATTAAAATGTAAACACATAAGAAATATTACATATTTAATAAATTTTGCATGCTCATTTTAACAAGTGAGATTTAAAAGTTTTATCCTGATATTAATATTTACCTAGGATTTATAGCACTGCTTTTGGACTTTATTTGTCATTTCAACTTTGTTTTTGTAGCGATTCTATTAGTCTTCAATTTCCATAGTAGGTATCATAGTTCCTAGATTTCTTTTGTAATAGGATTGTAGTTTGTATTTGGGTCATCACCCCTTTTTGTCCTTGGATCCAGTTAGTTTCTTGGTCCTTGGCATTGGTATTTCTAACTGAAAGATAGCTTCTTGTGGTCCCTTGTTCAGATGGCTTGGTTTATCTAATTTTCATTTAATTTAGTAGGGCAAGTTGAAACTTCGGCAGAAGGCGAGTCAGAGTAATATGTTACGGCATTTTGCTAAATGGCAAATGGGAGAATAGCAGAGAAAAATGACCTAACACAATGATCGGTTCTAGCCAATCATTCTTTAATCTGGCTTGGAAAATGAACTTAATTCAAACTTAACAACTCTGGCTGAACTCAAAATTTTACAACTCTGAATTCAAAACTCTATCTCAACTCTCTCTCAAACAATAGAGAATGTGGGCCTTTTATATTACTCTGACCCCACCCCTCTGCTCTAGCTTCAACACATTTTATTTCAAAAAAAAATTAATTATAATTTACATTTCTTTATTTCTGTTTCGAATTTTAATTACAGAGATTAGAAATTGTTCAACTAATCAGTCTGGAATTTTAATGCCCAGCCTGATTATTTTTGTACATACTATTTTAATTAATCACAAACCTTTTATTTTTTAAATTAAAAACACAAATATTCCTTAAAGAATATTTTTATCTGATAATATTGTATAAAAGAAAGACAAGTTATAATTATTAGTTTCTAACTTATCTCTAAATTTCCCTGTATTTTAATTTCTATATTTTCAAGTATTGATTCTGATATATTTTTTTAAATTATATATATTTTTTAATAAATAAAAAACATGTGAACTATGTAACTCGTATATTCACACACAATTGTGCAATGCATGTTTATACATACTGTTACATCACACCCCTCCCAATTGAGAATTTTAAGTGCGTTGATCACTTTTCCTAAGAATTTACCACTTTAAATTCTTATTTTTAATAACTTTTTTTTTCTTGAGTGCATTTTTAGTTTTTATTTTCATCATTAGGTAATAAATGTAATATTAAGAGAAGCAGGCTGCAAAGTATAAGGCAATTCAACACACAGATTGATTTTGTGCTGATTTAAACCAAGTTTTAATTTCTTGCAGAAGTCGTGACTATGGCATGGGCAACTGTTGTGCACAACGGATCATGTAAAGGGACTTTAAGATTGTGAATGGCAGGACTATCTCTACTGCACATTCAACTTACTAAAATATTTATTTTATTTGGTTACTGGGAATTTTTCTTCCAGATTTATTAATTTTTATATGCCAGGACTTTTCTACTGGCACATCATCATCAGTATTATTTATTCTTCGCACTACCCATCTGTAGAACAAAGTCACCGCAAGAAAAGGCTTAATCCAACCAAAGTCAGGCCTGAAATTTATATCTTTGCCCAAATACTTGCACACACCTCAATCCTAATTTAATACACTTTTTTATTTTATTTTATTTGATAATGTTTTATTTTCATTAATACTTTCATTATACACTTATTTATTTCATTTTATTTTTAAAGCGTTATTTTTACTCTCCCTTTTTGTTTTGTAAAAAGAAACATTTTCATTTTGCTTGTCTATTTTGATTTTACACATTTATTTTGTTTGCGTCACGCTCCGCTATGTTCTAGACTTATGAGCTGGAATATCAATATAATCAATAAGACATAATCGAGGGTTTTGACATAAATTGTTTTATAGTTGCTTTGACATTTTAAAAACTCTAAGATTGTCATTTTATTTTATTAAGACTAACTTTAATCATTTTTCATTATTCAAACTAACTTTGATACTCATTTTTACATTTTGTTTAAAAAAAAACTATAGGTTATTTTTATTTCATTTATCTTTCCATTATTCCGAGTCCATGGTCGTTAATAACTAGATCAAGCTGGTGAATCCATCAGATTACATATTTTTAATTTTTGTCTGGTGGTTCTTTATTATATTTTTTTTCTGCATATGGCCACTCATGTTGGGGGATTGAGAATCACCCCTGGGCCTTTCCTTAAATCTAGTACAAGAGATGTCAGGATCGCTGTCGGTTCTTTGAAAGATTCTTGTTCTTTTGGGACTATTAGAATAATGTCTCCTTTGGGGACTCCCTGAGTTCAACTTATGTCTATATTTTATGGCGTTTACAGTGGTTCTCTAAGTTGGGTTTGAATCCCTATCTCTCATATCAAAAGTTGGTCTAGCGCTGTCAAAAGCGCTCAACAATTCTGCCATTTGTTCCACTGTTTTTCTGTCAGTTCCTATGAGCATTTTCTCGACATTATGAGGAAAACTATGGCAGACTATCCTGACAATTTGTTGTTCAGATAGTGAGTCTGCTGTTAAAGAGTGCAATTTTGCCACTTGCTTTCTAAAAAAAAATGAACGGTTCACCAGGTCGCCATTTATCTTGCGACGTTTGGTGATGAAGATTTTCCTGATAATTTTCGCTCCAATAACTAGCTAATAGAGCAATTCATATATTCTACAAAAGTGACAGGTTTTTTATATAAGGAGTCCCACCAAGATTGAGACCCCCCTTGTAAATGGCTACACACTATTGCGATCATAGCCTCCTCACTTAATTGATTCAGAGTGAAATAGTGCTCCAAACTATTCAAATGCTCCATAGGAGCTTCGCCTTGATCGCCAGAAAATATCTGTATTTTCAAAAACTGGTTCACGATTGTCAGATTGTTTGGAATGTGTGTGTTTGCACTCAACTGGTCATACTGTTTTATTTCTGTTTGCGAACTATTTTTACTATTCTTTTGATTTACTTTCCAAGCTAAATCTGTCATTTCGACTTTTATCTCTTCAATTACTTTTCTATCTTCTACCTTATTTTTTTTTATTACTTGGTAAGTGGTCTCTATTTGATTTTCTACTTGTGTTTTAATCTCTTCTATTTCTTCCCTAATTTCTTCTTTTATTTTATTCTGGCCCATTTCGATCTGGTCCTTTAACTTTTCAAGCATTTCAGCTTGCCCTTCCAGTTTACTCTTCATTTCATTATTTTGGTTTTTAAGCTCTTTGGCTATTTTTTTATATTCTTCAGCTGTTTCTTTTTGTTTTTCAAACATGCAAGTTAATAAAGCTATGATTTCCCTATTCTCTTCTTTTTGCTCAACTTCTTTTTCGTTTTTATCTTTTTGTTCCTCACTAGAAACATTCTCTACTTCTTTCACTTGAGTTTCCATTTTTTCTTCACTGGGGACCTTTTCTATTTCACTAATTTCGGTTTTATTTTGTTCCTCACTGGGAACATTTTCTATTTTGTACATTGAGCCTCCATTTTGGCTTTATTTCTTGTCATAGTTATAATTTTAAACTTTACTTTTTTATATTATTTATCTTTAATACTATATTTTATTCACACTCATAAGTTTAACTAGTTTCTATTTTATTTAATTTATAATCAAACATGAGTGTTCGGTAAACTTTTCTCCCACTACATTCACCCTAATACCACTTGCATACCAATTCCTATCCTAATGCCAATCAATGTCTACCTGCACTTATCTTCCTATATCTATAACGTATATATATATATATATTTTCCTTCTCTTTTTTTTTACCAACTATATTATTTCATTAAATAAATTCACTTATCTTTCTTTTATAACATAGAATTATTATCAGAGCCATTTATTCTCTTTCATCTCTCATAAAATATTTCAATTTAATTATACATTTTTATTTATGTGAGCCAAAAATTTTTTTTTAATATATTGTTTTATTATGTATTTTTTTTCTGAATGGATGTCCGTGCTCTCACATTGGACGACATTTGTAATGGGAATTAAAAACTGCTTAATTACACTTTTTAAGACTCTTTTCAACTTTACAACTCAAACTTGTAATTTAAAAAAAAAACTTTCTAATTATTTATTTTCATTTTATGAAATCATATTATTTTGCAAAATATCTTTTTAAAAACCCATTACTCAAGCAGGAGGGTAAATAGGATTAATATTTACATATCAATCATACCCCCAGTCAGACTGCGATTCAATAAAATATTAGACCGACAGTCATTTTTCCTGACCGAAGTAGCTCTCTGGCTGCCTGAAACATGAAACATTCCATGGGGAATTTATAACAGATTTAAAACCCAGGGCGCCATCCAATATGGAGATTGGAACCCATGAGATGTCAACAACACGTTTCAAGCACTTGACCCATGGCTAGCTCTTCACATGAGACTGGCTGCACATTTGATTGTGAATGGAGAGAGAGAGAAAGATGGAAAAAATGACATTAATAATTTTAAACAAAATTTATTTAAAAAAACAAAAAAAAAAAAAACAATGATAATAATTATAAATGCAAGAATAAGATATAATTAAAATGTAAACACATAAGAAATATTACATATTTAATAAATTTTGCATGCTCATTTTAACAAGTGAGATTTAAAAGTTTTATCCTGATATTAATATTTACCTAGGATTTATAGCACTGCTTTTGGACTTTATTTGTCATTTCAACTTTGTTTTTGTAGCGATTCTATTAGTCTTTAATTTCCATAGTAGGTATCATAGTTCCTAGATTTCTTTTGTAATAGGATTATAGTTGTATTTGGGTCATCACCCCTTTTTGTCCTCAGATCCGGTTAGTTTCTTGGTCCTTGGCATTAGTATTTCTAACTGAAAGATAGCTTCTTGTGGTCCCTTGTTCAGGTGGCTTGGTTTACCTAATTTTCATTTAATTTAGTAGGGTGGGTTGAAACTTCGGCAGAAGGCGAGTCAGAGTAATATGTTACGGCATTTTGCTAAATGGCAAATGAGAGAATAGCAGAGAAAAATGACCGAACACAATGATCAGTTCTAGCCAATCATTCTTTAATCTGGCTTGGAAAATGAACTTAATTCAAACTTAACAACTCTGGCTGAACTCAAAATTTTACAACTCTGAATTCAAAACTCTATCTCAACTCTCTCTAAAACAATAGAGAATGTGTACCTTTTATATTACTCTGACCCCCCCCTGCTCTAGCTTCAACACATTTTATTTAAAAAAAAAAATTAATTATAATTTGCATTTCTTTATTTCTGTTTCGAATTTTAATTACAGAGATTAGAAATTGTTCAACTAATCAGTCTGGAATTTTAATGCCCAGCCTGATTATTTTTGTACATACTATTTTAATTAATCACAAACCTTTTATTTTTTAAATTAAAAACACAAATATTCCTTAAAGAATATTTTTATCTGATAATATTGTTACGATAGAATGACAGCCTGTTAAGCTAATTGTGCAGACGCTGTGAGAATGTTATTAATAAATGAATACCTTCGAACAACCACAAGATATAGTATTTGTGTAAGAGTAAAAAGGAATCCTCTTACCCTTACGACTCAAATGTTTATATATGAGCAAATCTAAAGTAGTTGTAACGAAGGCATGATTACATAATAGTCACTTTAAATTACAATATATAATGTCTGTATGAATGACGCCGATGAAATTTTCTAGAATTTACTGAACGCCACTCTAAATGAAACTAAATCATATACATGGATAAGCATTTATTTTATAACACCTTGTGTGCGATTATAATTACGATGGAATGACAGCCTGTTAAGCTAATTGCGCAGACGCTGTGAGAATGTTATTAATAAATGAATACCTTCGAACAACCACATGATATAGTATTTGTGTAAGAGTAAAAAGGAATCCTCTTACCCTTACGACTCAAATGTTTATATATGAGCAAATCTAAAGTAGTTGTAACGAAGGCGTGACTACATAATAGTCACTTTAAATTACAATATATAATGTCTGTATGAATGACGCCGATGAAATTTTCTAGAATTTACTGAACGCCACTCTAAACGAAACTAAATCATATACATGGATAAGCACGCAAGACGTTATAAAATAAATGCTTATCCATGTATATGATTTAGTTTCGTTTAGAGTGGCGTTCAGTAAATTTTAGAAAATTTCATCGGCATCATTCATACAGACATTATGTATTGTAATTTAAAGTGACTATTATGTAGTCACGCCTTCGTTACAACTACTTTAGATTTGCTCATATATAAACATTTGAGTCGTAAGGGTAAGAGGATTCCTTTTTACTCTTACACAAATACTATATCATGTGGTTGTTCGAAGGTATTCATTTATTAATAACATTCTCACAGCGTCTGCGCAATTAGCTTAACAGGCTGTCATTCTATCGTAATTATAATCACACGCAAGACGTTATAAAATAAATGCTTATCTGATAATATTGTATAAAAGAAAGACAAGTTATAATTATTAGTTTCTAACTTATCTCTAAATTTCCCTGTATTTTAATTTCTATATTTTCAAGTATTGATTCTGATATATTTTTTTAAATTATATATATTTTTTAATAAATAAAAAACACGTGAACTATGTAACTCATATATACACACACACTTGTGCAACCTGTGTATATACATACTGTTACAATATATATAAATAACTTTTTTTTAATCATTCAACTTTCATATTTATTTGAACCAAAATTTATGATACATATTGAATATGTCATTATATATCATTGGTTTCTGGTTCAAACCTGTTTATCATGGCAAATTTACCAATACAATATAAAACATTATTTTAACCATACCCCTTCTAATGCACTTTTCAAAATGCTTTATTTAATTTCTTATACCAGTTTTGACTGTCTAACAGTCTTCTTCACATCTGTCAAAATTGTCATATGAAGTTAAATTTAAAGCAGTGTTTTTTTTTTTTCAATATTCAATGTAAGCAATGCAATTTGAATGGCAGAGATTTTAAATATTTTGGAGAAAATATCAAGCATGCACTGATATAATTATTAAATATTATTGCATTTTTATGATTTAAAATAAAAAATTTCCAAACAGACATACCAAAAAAACTATGAATTTTAATATTTACTATATAAATTTATTTCAAATCATGTAAAAATGTAAAACTACTTCTTATAAAGATAGGAGTATTTTTGATATTGTATCATTATCTAAATTATCCATGTGTATATGCCAAGCATATATATAAACTTATAAATAAATATTAGAAAATAGAGCAATTAAAATTTTTTAAAAAGAACAAAAAATATAAACATCACTTAGGAGCGCTTTTGATTAGCCTCATCGTCTTTGTCAATTAATACTTTGAAAAGTCAACTTTCCCATAATTCTGTGATCTAAACGTTTGCTGCCTGCCTATTGAAGTGACATTTGTATTTTTTCTTCTTTTTAAAAAATTTTAATTACTGTATTTTCTAATATTTATTTTATAAGTTTATATATATTATTTTAAAGAAATACAGACATCGATTTGTAATGTTATTATATACATATATTATCATATTAAAATATAAAAATAACATAAGGATGCATTTTTATCACCAGAAAATCTTTATTTCATGATGCTCCATAAGATTTGGAAAATGTGATAGCAAGATTATAGACCAATCAGTAAGTTTTTCACTGTGCTGAAAGAATGATGCTGTTAAATCTACTATCATAAAATTACAACTTCATTGTATTGGGTATGTAAAGCAAATGAAAAGGATTTCCAGAAATAATAAGTTATGATAACATTGTATCAATCCCTATAAAGTAATTTTTAACCCCAATTAATTATAACAAATTAAAAATGTAAATACACCTGGGTCTTTTTTTACGCGGACTTATTTAACACGATTTTGAAGTTACGTGATTCATATGTTTCACCGGAAGTCGAACTCCGATAATGCAATAATACTTTAAATAATAAATTTTGCGCACTTATGTTATATTGAAAGTAATAGCACATTATTGGAATTCGACTTTCATCTTAGTAATTTCAATATTTTCAGTGCTTTATAATAGTAAGATTTTATGCAATAATGAAATTAAAATCATGATTTCCACATTTTATGTATACACACATTAAATTTTACAAGATTATAATGTAAATTTGTTCAAACATTGTGTGTGTTAATTTTGCATTTTAAATCACATTCTGTTTTTGCTTTTTAAAAAAGAACGTAATCAATTATTAATCATTTAGTGTCTGCAAGTTTATTTTTAAAAGGTGAGTAATAGCAGTGGGCACAATTAAATTTGACAATTAAAATCTGATTTTTAATTGTAATTAACAATTTAAAAATTATTTACGGTGACTTGAAATTAATGTGATATAAAACGAAATTTGATTTTTAAACAGAATTGAAAATTAAAAAATTAAAAACAAAAATAAGAATTTAATTTTTAGTTGTTAATTTTAATTAAATTTTTCCCAGCAGTGGTGAATAAATGTCTTTTTATTATCATAAGTCTAAGTTCATAAACAATTAATAAAATCACCGTCTCAAAGATTAATTACTAATTACGTTGTCAACAGAAAACCATTAACACAATGTGAGAGTGAACTTGGCGCTAGTTGTATTTCCTGTTGTGAAGAATCTATTTTTTAGCAGTTTTCAAATGAAACTGTTTATCAGCAAATGGCGATAATAATTAAAACGTTTATAAAAAAATGTAAATTACTGTACTGCAAATTATGCATAAAAATATATTATTTTGAATAAAATTAAATATTATAGTTAAAAGAAGTTTGTCTTGTATCATTTTTTTTTCAAATTTGAAATTTTTTATTAGTCATATTTTATTTCCTTGTTTTTTTTTGCACGAATTTTAAAGTAAATTTTATGTTGGTGCTTTGCTTTTATGCGAGTTTTGAAAAATCACAGTCTGTATTTCCCCTTTTTCAAGGTAAGTTACGTCTATTTTTGCGCGATTTCGTTTGCGCGTTTTCTGAGGAACCTATCTATCGCATAAAACAAGACCCAGGTGTACTCAAATGATAACTTTAAGAAAATATTTTTCTTTATATATATATATTATTGAAGGTTTGCTTTACATTCATGTTTTTTTGTAAGCTCAATCTGATGTTAACTTCATCTCAGAAATGTCACTTAATATCTGTTTCTTTTCACCTCTTACATTATATATTTATCAAATTTATTTATTTCTCACAGATATATAAATATATGTATAAGATTAGATGAATAGAAAATGTGGAAAAAAGTAACAGGCAATGAGATAAGAAAAATTACAAAAACATATATGTATGTCTGTATGTGCGTGTTTACGAATAGATATATTTCATATAATCTCACAATAGCAAATGTCAAAGATAAATTCAATTGAAGAATTGTTGGTCTAAATATTATATTATTTTTATATTGTAACAGTCATATTTTTACATTCACGCAATGAAATCCAGAGTTTTAGTAAATCATCCCAAGGCTGATCGAGATGAGGTTATTGAGACCCCGAATCCAATCTCACCCCAATTACTTTACTAATGCTCAGAGATTTACCAACTTATGGATGACATATATGAGGCTACACTTGTATCTTTTCAATTCATGTGCCAGCAGTAGAACAACAGTGCAGCATGAGACTAAAATTTACTAAACTAACATATTCACAAAGTATAACTATCTAGAGATATGACCTAAAAAACAGATATCAATAATTTTGGTTTGTGATTCTTAACTAAATAATGAATAGTTATTAATTAAATGATGAGCAAAAAATGAGAAACACTAAGAGTAATTACATTTTAAGAAAATTTAATGTAAGCCAAATTTAAGGAAATAAAATAAAAACAATGTTAAACACAATACATTAAATTATTTCACTCACTGGTTAGCATGATGTTATGGATTACAAGCTGTTCAACTTGGAATTTATTATTACAATTTTTGGATATTTATTTATGTTTAATCCATGACTAACTATGCCTTAATTATGCTATGCTATAGAGTATAAGATTACGGTGCTTGTATTATAGATAAAGATGCGGTTGGATGGTGCCGTTTTCATGCTAAAACTATAAAATATGACCATTCCCGGGCCATTGATTATAATAATTTTGCTGTGCTTTTTTGTAATGCGAAAATAAAAACAAAACAAAATCGTCTTTTATAAATATTATTTTTTATTAACGTATACAATTTAAATGATAATAATAAATGTAAAATAATATCAACAAATTACAATTTGATTCGTGTTTTTTATATCATATACTTTTTAAATTGTGTTACAGCTTTTTTTTTATCAATTTCCTATCGGATATTTTTTTACTTGTGTTATGACTTTTTTTGTTGTTGTTGTTTAACTAAAAAATAATAATCGTAATAAAAAGTAAAATTTCTTAGTCTATTTTTTTAGTCTTCATTTTACATTTCTTTTTTTTTTTACAGACAAAGAGATATTATGGCTATTTTTTACTTCAAATAGAATGACAATAAAAAGTAAAAGTTCTTACGGTTAGGTTTAGAGTTAGTTTTAGGGTTAGTTTTAGAGTTAGGGTTAGTGTTCTGTTGTTTGTAATGCTAAAATAAAATAATTCAAAATCGTAACCATACTCGGACAAAAGACAGAAGCTTAAACTTTTTTAAACAACAACAAACACATATAAATGTCTTCTTTACTTATTAAACATGTTTATAATATTTGCTTTTTATGAAATTTACAAAAAATCGTGTATATTTGTACTTTTCTTACTGGATATTTTTTTGGTATCACTCTTTTTTACTTCAAAAATATACACACAGTAGAAGTCTTCTTTGTCTCATGGAATGTTATGAACAGTACATTACTTGACGTGTTACCTAATTGCAACTCACTAAAAACATAGATATTTAACATTTTCCCAATTAAAACTTCAATACAGTACATTGTAAAAAGTCTTAGAATTATTACTTTAAAAAATCTGAACATTTCAATAGTTTAACATAAAAAAAATCCAATGAAAACAACATTTCCATCCAATTCAAATACAAACTCTCCCATCAAGCCATAACTATTTTATAAACTGTGCGAATTCGGAAAATGTATTTGCTGCGGTGTGACATACATGCTGTACTGCGATGCAACATAGCAGACTGCATTCTGTAGCACAACAAAAAAGTTGTATTATATCAAATGCAGGTTCGAACCTGTCGGCTGTGGAAACAGCATTTTTATGTGTTTTAGCACAAAAACTGCGCCATAGAGTGGCATCTTTATAAGATGAGTACCAAGATTTGTATTAGTTAGCTTGCAGAGAAGATTTTTATGAATTATATCTAATATTATCATTTAATGAGCTATGCATTTCTATATAGATAATAGACTTACGAAACTAGATTGAGTTCAGATCAAAGCTGAAATATTTATTTCTATGATGGGATGAACTAGTGGTTAGTAGTATGACTTCAGATACTATGGTGTTTATACAAATATATATAATCTGAGTCTGTGCATCTCGAATGCGTGCTTGATCATGGGATTCATTACCAGATAATCAGTTCCCTTGGACTGTACTACTTTCTGGGAATAAGAAAAATTTAGTCTGGGTGATCTGAATAGCTTACAATATATCTGATCCTTGTGTTCCAGTCCTAAATAAAGATAATGGGGTGGCCCTTAAAACCAAAGCCCATTTTAACAAAAAGAGCTGTCTGAACTAATGAAATTGGTTGGCTTAAACCAAGCCCATTTAATACATAAAATACAGCAAGGAGTATAGGCACATATGTGCTTTCTAAGAACACATTCATTCTTCTGACTACATCATTACATAACTAAAATTATGATGCAAAAACAAGTTCATAAAATAGCATCTATAATTATGCTACTAAGGGAATTTAGTAAATCTAGTTTATTAAGATATCTATATAAGTATTTGTATAAAACTAGGGAGGATTACAGCATAATTGGAGAAATTACAAGATTAAATCTCAATATTATGCTGCATTTTATCATGTCTGCTAAATATGAACCAAATAGTTTATTTAAGAGCAAATCTATCTTTAAGCAGTTGTAACAGTTTAATTACATATATAAAATATTTTTTATTTTACTCTTTTCAAAAGGGAGTTTAAGATGTGTGTTAATAAATAAAGCATTCAACGAATGTCAGAACATCTAATCATTTCTCACTAACTACACAAAATATTGGCAAACTCCGTTCTGATCAAAACAAAGTATAAACAAATAAATACATAATTCAAGTTATATAGGCATAGGCTTAATTTTAAAGGAAAGAATAATAAATAATAAATTATTAATTCATTTAAGTAAAAATTATGATTTGGCTTTAGTTTTACTTAGTTAAAATTAAATTAGGCAAGACTTACAAATTAAAAGATAAAACAAAATTTACATTTATTTTTAGTTTTAGAGCTAAACATTTGAAGAATTTAAATAAATTAGTTTAAATAAAAGTGGCCATTTACATTAATTTAGATAGCTTTAAGAGTTTAGATTTAGTTTAAAATATTTATTAAGATCTGCAGAAATCAGTTACCGATATAACTTCTAGGGCTAACTGCATAGTCACTTGATCTTGGGCAGTCTTCTCATTTCTTCTGCATTCAAGCTACTGGTATTTATGCCTCCACATCTTGTAGATCAACCTCCAAGATATGGATAGCAAAACTATTGCCCACTACTCAATGGTCTTTATTATCAAAATTTAATACAACTTCAAAGAGTTAGAATTGAATAAACTGCCACAATAATAACAATTATAATAATCTTAAAGTGGCTAAAACAAGGTGTCTATACTGACCTCCCCCTCCCTTTCATCGACTATACAACTTGTTTTATGAGTTTTTAGTTTTCAGATGTTATCAATTTACTTCCACCTTTTTTAAAGGTGGTTCTCTGGATTTTGACATAGGTTAATTAATATAACTCTAATTTAAAATCTATTTTTGTTTCTAATCTTTAATTAGGTTAAAATTCAGTGAAAGAGATTAATTTTATTACATTATTTTTTTTTTAAGAAAACAAATCTAAAACTCGCAAACAACTTACTCTATATGTAAAATGTTCAACCAAAATTTATCTTTATATGCAGAAATATAATAATTTCTATATTAACATTATAATAAAATTTAAAATAAACAAAATTTATAATGCTTTTAAATCTATAACATTGTTTCTCTTCTGTGTATATGTAGGTTTTTGTTATACATACAGCAAGGTTTACATTTATTTAACAAACAAAAATACATATGTGCATATACTCTGATTTATCATGTATATATAAAAGCGTTAAACAAGGCACACTATAATATATGCATACACCCATGATCATTATAATAATTAAGTTTAAATTTAATCTGATATATGCAGACTTGGGTATATAGCTAGAAAAATAAAGTACTACTATAGAATATAATAGGTGAAGCAGGATGATTGATAGATCTGACTGTTTCAATATACATATAAACTTTTCTATATCCCCCCTCCCTTTAAATTAAACTTTTACAATTATCAGGTTTTTATTACACCTTTATCTTAAAATCTTTTTAGATTTATTTTTGTGGTTGGTCAATTAAATTAAAAGATGTAAAAGTCTTGTAAATTGAATATTAGGTAATAAAAAAAAGTCTACTTAATGGATAACTATAACAAAAAAAAAAAGTTATAGTTATTTTAAAAAATCGAAGATTAAAAAAATAATTTAACATGAAAGAACACTTTATTTCAGACTGTAAATGAAAAAATTGAAGATAAATCATTTTATTCACAAATGGTCTTTTGTGAAAAGTTGCCTACATCTTATATATATATATCATGATACTTGAAATGATGCCCTCTCCGAGCTCCATATATAAACAACATAGAAAGTCTCATAGACTCAAATTTTAATTTAAGAAAACAAAAATGAATTCACTTTTGCCTTTGATGGAAGAACTTGTGTGGCAAGCTAATTTATGGAATAATACCTATTCATTGTAAATTTAAATTTATTATGAATCTAAACATGGACAAATTGAAATTGGCGTAATATTACCAAACCAGTCCATTAAATGTATACCTAAATGGTAAAATGAAATATGAAATTATTAACTAAATAATCATATATAGTTCAATGAATAATGTTTCTTTCAATTATGAGCTCAAAAGGTTATATTTATAATAGTCCCTAATTTATTGTCAGTGGTAATTTTTAGAGGATGTTCCTACAATAATTAAGTTTACATAAAAAAAACCCACATGTTTTGGTTGTGGCATAATAGTAAAATTGTATTTTTTCATGGTGTTCTACCTTTTCTTTCACACATGTGCATAACTCTAATAATAATTTATTATGTCTATATAAATATATTTCATATTTAAATACAAATATACACAACTTATACACATGACCATGCACATGTGAAAAAGATAAATGATCTCCAATATACGCATTTTGTGCTGAACCAGCACTCATCAGTTGGTCTAGATCATCATCTCCCACTCATATATACAATCAGTTCTCAGTTCATATTAAGATAGCAAATCTTCAAAAATTTAAAGGACAGGTTTCAATCTACTCCCCCATCCAACTCTTCAGTCTTCCACTTCAATACCACTGAAAATCTGATGATGGGAACACCCAAATTCCTTGATGATGTCAATATTATTGTCATGCCTATGTTTGAATGACTTAAGGCTAACATGGGCATGACAATAATATTGACATCATCAAGGAAATTGGCTGTTCCATCAGATTTTCAGTGGTATTGAAGTGGAAGGCTAAAGAATTGGATGATGGAGTAGATTTTAGCCTGTTCATTAAAGTTTTAAGGTTTGCTACCTTAATATGAACTGATCACTGATTGTATATATGTGTGGGAGATAATAATCTGAACAAACTGATGAGTGCTGGCTTAGCATGAAATACACATATTGCAGATCATTTATTTTTTTCACATGTGTGGTTATGTGCTTGTGTGAGATGGATTTGATAGCTGAGGGGAGTTTGAAAGTTTGATTTGAAATCCCCTATAATAAATTTATTAAATAACCTCCACCCTTGTCTACATTCTTTTAGAGTCATGTAAATAAAAATACAATAAAGTACAAATCACCAAGATGCATTTCATGCTGAGCTAAACCTCATCAGTTGGCCCAGGTGACCACCTTACATATATATCTCTATTATATGAAGAGTATTTGTCAATACTAAATTGTTACTTTTTGATTTACAAGTGTCAAATTCACTTCATTGACAATTTTGACACCATCTACTCAGATAAATACAGCAATGATTGTCACTAATCATTTGCTAAAGGTCTAGAGATTATCCCTAACATAGACATAAACTTTAAACCTCAGTCAAAGAATAATATATGATTTTTTTAATTAAAAACATGCACCCACATTGAGATATTTATATTTCTCTTTCCTATGTGTAATGTCTTCATAAATAAATTGCAAAACTATTTTTATTTATATGATTTTAAAAATATATATGGAAGTATGGTTATTTAATACATTTATAAAGATACCAGATATACCCAGCCTAAATAAGCCATAGTTTTTTAACTGATTACGTTAACAAATTTTTTAAAAATTTAATTATAAATTTATTAAATGCACATTGATTACGTAAGTAATATTTACTGAGGCTATAACCTCGATAACATGCATATAAAATGTGATAGTAGGGACCTCTACAGGTGTTTAATCACAAGCTTATGCTATGGAAGAAAAGAAGGGAACCCTTCTTTACTTCAACCTACTTTCTATTTAAATAGGTGAAGCTGAGCGGTTAGATCTGTGAGCGTGAAGCTATTCAATACTTCACTGATTAAGCCCACATTTCTTATTACACATTAATACTCATGAAATCTTTCAATTTATGAGTCAATGGAAAGATTTTATAGTTAGAAATCTATTACAGTAATTTAAAGTTGTAATTATAAATTTATTAAATGCACATTGATTACGTTAGTAATATTTACTGAGGTTATAACCTCGATAATATGCGTATAAAATGTGATAGTAGGGACCTCTACAGGTGTTTAACCACAAGCTTATGCTATGGAAGAAAAGAGGGGAACCCTTCTTTACTAGACTGGGTCAACATATTTACACATTTAACAGAGCTCAGAAAAACAGCAACACGTCCTCTGTATTCTTGGAGCATGCTAAACAATCTGGACACAACTTCACACCTGCCAATCCCATAATATTGTGCTCAGAATCAAATGATCACAAAAGAAAAATAAAGGAGGCATTTTACATCAATGGAAACATCCATGCCATTAATAGAAAGGATACTTGCTTCGAGATCTCGAAGAAATGGGCTACGTAATACTAGCTTATTTGAATATTTGTATTTACATTTTTTATTACATATTTTATGAAGGCTATGAATATGAGGCATGGATCCTCGAAAACATTAAGCCGATAAACTTTAATACTAATTAATATCTTCTCTAATTAACAATTATATATTTTACATATAGTGAGAAGTAAAGCTATATTTAACCTACTTTCTATTTAAATAGGTGAAGCTGAAGTGGTTAGATCTGCGAGCATGAAGCTATTCAATACTTCACTGATTAAGTCCACATTTCTTATTACATACTAATACTCATGAATCTTTCAATTTACAAGTCAATGGAAAAATTTTATAGTTAGAAATCTATTACAGTAATTTAAAGTTGTAATTATAAATTTATTAAACGCACAGTAGGTTGAAGTAAAGAAGGGTTCCCCTCTTTTCTTCCATAGCGTAAGCCTGTGGTTAAACACCTGTAGAGGTCCCTACTATCGCAATTTATATGCATATTATCGAGGTTATAGCCTCAGTAAATATTAAAGCTTTAAAATAAATTAAACAAAGAATTTTAATATTATATAAATAAATGTAATAAAATACTTGTTTTATACTTCACCTTTGAGTGGTAAGTTTTAAATTGCAATTTACGCCAAAAAGTGAAGCTTATTATTAGCAAAGAATTATATGGTTGAGCACTTTCAGAGAACTTAAGTCTCCACATTGATAGCCTAAACTTTGCTTAAAGTAGGATATGAATATGGAGACTTAAGTTCTCTGAAAGCACTTAGCTGTATAATTCTTTGCTAATAATAAGTTTCACTTTTTTGCATAAAGCGCAATAAATATATGTGAGAATTGTGCACTGGCATGTCATTTCAATTCAATTATATGTTAACCAAAACTAAATGTAAATATGGTATTATAACATGTATCCCCCCCCCACTAAATATCACATTTCTAACAAAATTTTATACTGTATTCACATTTTCTTCATGATTTAAATACTATTCCAAGCATTTTTTATTAATGGTGACTTCCTTTGCAAAAACATAAGAATACTTTAATAATACAGTACTATGGCATCTATTTTTTTCCCTCACTAAATATCACATTTCAAACATGAATTTATGTATTGTAATCACATTTTCTTCATGACTTAAATACTATACCTCTGTAGTTAAAAAATACACGTACTGTTTTTTTTCCCAGCATTTTTTATTAATGACAAAATTACTTTATTTGCATAATTGTAATATTTTTTTTAATTGGTTGTGAATTTGACATGTGATAGTCTTACAAACAAAAATACATTCACCAATCAGTCAACAGAGAAAAAAAGGAATTCCGTATATAAAATTACACATGGGAAAAAAATGTGAATAATTCCGTGTGTATGCATGTGTTTAATTAAAAAAATTGGATAAATGAATTTTAATTGAGTTTAAAGTTTATATCTGTGCTAGACAATCACTAGTTTAATAAATGATTAATGATAATCATTACTGTATTTATCTTAAGTGGGTAGTGTCAAATTTATGGGTGAAGTGAGTTTGACACTTGTGAATCAAAATGTAACAAGTTATTATTGATAAATGCTTTTCTTATAATAGAGATATATGGAAAGTGGTGACCTGGGTTTACTAATGAGTGCTGGTTTAGCATGAAGTGCGTCTTGGGGATCACTTGTCTTTTATTGTATTTTTATTTATATGACACTAAAATAATGTGCAGGAGTGTAAAGGTTATTCAAAGTATTTATAAAGATATTACACATGAGAAAGAAACATATGAATAACTCCATGTGTGTCTATATGCTTAATTTAAAAAAATCAAATATATTAATCTTTAATTGAAGTTTAAAATCTATATTTGTGCTACAAACTATCTCTAGTTTAGTAAATGATTAGTAATAATAATTACAATATCTGTCTGAAGTGGATGACGTCAAAGTTGTGGGTGAAATGAATTTTACATTTATAAATTATTACATTTACTGCACATACGATTATAAATATAAGAATTTCTTAAATTAGATCAAACCAACTTTTTCCTGAATAGCTATTTCCCATTGCCCTGCATTTATTACATAAAAATGTTAATCTAATTTACAAGTTCATATCGTTTTTGTCAATACTTATTTACAAGAATTTCTTTCAGTAAGAATATAAATTATTATTATTATTAGTAGTGGTAATAGTAAAAATTAGATAATCTATTACTCTATAAAATTGTGCATTTTAGTAAAATTGTTATTTATCCTTTTTACCTACTCACACACAACTACTACTACTGCTACTATTATTACTACTACTATTATTATTATTATTATTATTATTATTATTATTATTATTATTATTATTATTATTATTATTATTATTTAAACATCTAAATATTACATGATCACCATATCAATATTAGCACATAATTGTTGTAAACAAAGGCAAAACTCTCCATACAGTAGTGCCACCCTGTGCCAAACAGAGTAATCAATGGATGCCAGAAGGCTTGTGCATAAAATCCCTATCTAGTTTCTACTCATCCAATATCCCCAGACTAGTTTCTGGCTTGTAGCCATCATCAGTGAGGAGCCTTGGATGGCACTACTGTATGGAGAGTTTTGCCTTTGTTTACAACAATTATGTGCTAGTATAGATATGGTGATCATGTGATGTTTAGAGGTTTAACACCAATCCTGCCTAATAGGATAGTGGTGGATATGGTTGTTTAAGAGCCAATGACACCAAAATGTATAGGTGCTGAATTGAGTTCAGACCCATATGACTATATAAGCTATTGAGCTTAGGTTGAAAATATTTAGTGTTTTCAATTTCATTCTCATAGTTTTGTAGTAAAGTAGAGTTAAAAGGTGGATGCTGGAGGGTTGCATTAGATCCTAAGATCTAGGTGCAGTGCTCTCAGATCCAAGGCTCCTCACTGATGATGGCCACAAGCCAGAAACTAGTCTGGGGATATTGGATGAGTAGGCACTAGATAGGGATTTTATGCACAAGCCTTCTGGCATCCATTGATTACTCTGTTTGGCACAGGGTGGCACAACTGTATGGAGAGTTTTGCCTTTGTTTATTATTATTATTATTATTATTATTATTATTATTATTATTATTATTATTATTATTATTATTATTATTATTATTATTATTATTATTATTATTATTATTATTATTATTATTATTATTATTATTATTATTATTATTATTATTATTATTATTATTATTATTATTATTATTATTATTATTATTATTATTATTATTCAAACTTATGAATAAATACACTGAAAAAATACAAGTATTTGAAAGTTAAGTTTATATATTGTGACAAGATAAAACAATATACTAGATATAGTAACTACAGTATACACTTTTACTGTAAACATAAAAAATATCAGAAGAAGTTAAGTTAATACAGCTTCTCTCTCTTGATCATTCTAGAAATAATGTGATGGTGGTAGCCTGTATTTATTAATGATAACAACTGGATATTACTACAACCATGACTATAACATAATGCATATAGTATCCAAATCATTATCCTAGATTTTCAATGACAATAACTAACAATTGTATGCCAACTAATAAAAACAAAACTTAAATTTTAATGATCATACACATCACACACTCTAGTATAACTTATATAGTGAATAGAATTGAAGTTAAAGAAATACCAAAGTCAAATACTTAATATTGATAAACAATCAAATTAATAGACATATAATTTAGTTACACAATATAAAATGAAATGACTTTCTTAATTCCATGTTAGAGTTAAACTTATATATTTTGTGTAAATATTAATCAATATTAATTATAAATAATAAAATATTCAATAACCTAAATAATCTTAAGTATAACTATTTGAAACATAAAAAAAATTAGTGATAAAAGTATATAAAATGGGAGTTAACAAATAACGAGGAACAATTCCCCCTAGGAAACTTAATATAGTTTGAATTCTATTCTCGCTTCTCAGATTTGCATATGTGCGACTTTAAATTTTGTAGATAAGTTCACACTTTGGGTAAATCATAATAACTTGGAATAAATATTCTGAACTGCTTTATTTGATAAATCATTCTAATATGGATTAATGTTTCTTGTTTACTTCATTGTGGCTTTTTCAGATCATATGGACAATTTTATTACTCATTTATATTTTTTGATTTGCTTCATTACAGCTTTAATATTGGATTATGCTTATTATTAGAGAGACAGAAGGGTTCAAATACCCATGTTTGTCTGAGAGTTTGTGATGATAGAATTTTAGTATTAATTATATATTGAACCATTTTCAACATTTATTATTAAATATTGAATGCCTTTATATGTAAACTTTCCACATATATTTAACTTTTATTTACTAAGGCAATAAACCTCAAGAATATGTGCTTGAAAATGCAAAGATAGGGTCCTCTACAGGTCTCAATATGCATTAAATAAATTTATAATTAACTTTTATAAAAACACACAGATTAGTATATAACAAGGTTTGAGTGATATTTTCTCTTTTCTCCAAGTGCTTCTGGCCTAACCAGTGATAGTACTGTGGGAATTGAACCTGGACCTTTAGATTCATGAATATTGAAATTAAGACCAACACTTTGACAAACTGAGCCATTCTGCCAAAGTCAGAACTTTAAATTCAATATTTAAGAATCTAAAGATCACATTCCTGTGCTACAATTGGTGGCACCAGCCACACCTGAAATAGAAAATAATGATATCAATTGAAATGTTGTGTTATATATTAACCTGTGTGCTATTAATTAACAGTTAAATGTATTTGAAAACTAAATAAAGTTTAATTTTTTTTCTAAAGACATTCAATGTTTAGTATTAGATGATGGAAATAGCTAAATATCTGATTGATAATGGAGGTGTAAACAATGAGCATTGCCAATTTTTCAACAAGCTTTGTGATAAATGCTTAGCCAGAGAAAGCATTTAAAATATCTGTCAGGACCCCCCCCCCTCAAACCTCTGACCATGGTTTCATTCTTTGGCACTCCTCAGGGAGGCACTAGGGTAGTTTCAGTCACGAGCCTAGCACCTCTCTGAGGAGTGCCAAAGCACAAAATCATTGTCAAAGGTTGGGGAGGAGGTCCTGACAGAGATATTTTAAATGTTTTCTCTGGCTAAGCATTTATCACAAAGCTTGTTGAGCAATTGGCAATGCTCATTGTTTATATCTTACAAGCTTAAGAGAATGGGGTCATGTGATCTATGACTATTTTTTATAATGGAGATGTGTTTCATAAAATCAAGAAGTCTACATCTAAGACTGGATTGGTTGCATTGGTATATTCTGGGAAATTACCTACTCATCTTTCAAAGATAACTGGAACATATTGAAGTGTTTTCATACTGAGCTGATAGATTTTATCTTTTGTGTAAATTACCAGGATGTTCTACAGGTCAGCTGCATTAACTGTGCAATTAAAATTTTGATCATAGAACTAAGGTGCTGTGACAATAGTTATTTTGACTATTTTATGATCTGTTTTAAATAGTTTCTCTCTTAGGTGTCAATAAACCAAATATTAAAGCCAGAATTGTCTAATTAAGTGTTTTGCCTTAATTTAATAATTACAACTGAACTAATTAGAAGCATTTATTTTTCCTTTTAATAAAATAAAAAAAAAAACTTCTTTTCTACTAATTTTTTTTTATTTTATTCTCAAAGCAATTTTTTACCAAATTTAATCTTAAAAATCATTCTCCTTCAAATATTATACTTTTTTTTAATTTTACAACATAAAAACTTATTTCAAGTTTTTATATTTTTATCATTAATATAAATTTTGTAATTAACTAATAAATTATTAATAAAATGTCTCATTATTGGCTATTTTAAACACAGGTTTTATTAACCTCCCACACACATATATTTTCAATAGCTTTTATATAAGGAAAGGACACGTTTACGTGTAATAGTTTGTTCTCTTATTTTAATATTGTATATTATGTTTACACATGAGTTAATTTTGTCCTTCTCTTTTATTTTTATTGAGCAGAATGCCCTTCTTGATCAAGAGAGTAGAGAAAAAATGCTATTGAAATATTAGAAAGGACCATGCATATTTCAATCTCCCGATCCACTAGCTAATCTCTGACTGAAACATATTGATCAGCACTCTGCCAGTGATTCAAAAACTTTTATACTATGAAGCTAGATGCTATATAAAAATTATGCTATATATTTACCAACCAAAGTCATCTACAACTAATAAACTTATATATATTTAGAATACCTCTACTGATAAAAAAAATATGAAAACTTTGTTATCATTAATTGCTTTTCTCTGCAGGTTAAATATAGGCCCAAGAGATTTCATCCTGTGGAATTCAAAATGCATCTTTTCCTATATTCTATAATGTTCCAATTATATTTAATAACTATCTGGATACCAAACCATTCCATATAATGATCTAAATATTTGAGATGTCAATCAACATACCACACTTTTTTCTTAAGTTTCTTCAATTTATTCTTTCTTTCCACTTTTCCATTTTTTTTACCATTTATCTATAAATGACTTCAAAATATGGGCATTATATATCCACTCTTAGTATTATAAGAAAAAGGTTGCCTTGATAACAGTGAGAAATATTGATTACTATCTATATTGGTATATTTAGGTAGTTACTGTTTTCTAATGGTTGCATATTATCCCATTTAGCTTTAAGCATTATTTCACTTAATATGTATGTATATATATATATATATAATGTTATACTTAATGTTTTCACAGTTATATGATGTAGATAAATTCTAAGTTTTTGGGATATACCATGTCTTATTTTCCATTGAGCACCGATATTTCAACGGAATAGCAACCGCCATTTTCAAGGTTAACTTTTGAAAGAAAAACCGTTAGATCTTAACAAATAACATGACTGTGTGCAAGATGAGAAATGAGATTCCAGTTCAGCATTCACAATATGAGGCTTATCAAAATGTTTATTTTCCTCAGTATTTTTACCTGTTAATTTTAAGTTAATATTGGATAAAAAGAGAGGTTTCCACATAGCTGGAATATGTTGTGCTTCATCAGTTCTATTTAAACCAGTAGGTCTCTTTAATATTTCAATTGACTCTCTCATGGTTCTTAAATTATATCTTTCCAAATTAGCAAGTATTTTTGTATTGTCAAAATTAGGTTTGTGACCAGTTTCTAAATAATGGGAAGTAAAAACTGATGTGCTAATTTTTTGTTGAAAAGCAGTTTTATGTTCTTTAATTTTGACATTAATTCGTCTATTAGACTGACCCACATAGCCTCTTGAGCACTGGAAACACGGAATTTCATAAACTCCTTGGTGTTCCAAAAGTATTCTGTCTTTAGGTTTATACAAAAAATCACCAATTGTTTTGCCAGTAGAAAAAGTGGTCTTTATATTAAAACAAGATAGTCTTCTACTGATTTTATCAGTAACCCCCCTAATGTAAGGCAAAATTACTCTATTAAAAGAAGAATTATCAATTCTATCCTCTTTTTTTTTTTTAGTATTAATGTTATATAAAGCCTTACATATGATGTTTTTATTATAATTATTAGAAAGCAGAATACTTTTTGTAAGTTTTATTTCTTGAGAAAGATGTTCTTTATCAGATAAATTATAAGCTCTAGTGAAAAGATTTTTAGCTACAGAAAAAATTTGTGCAGGATGATGATGAGAATTAAAATTAAGATATCTGTTTGTATGAGTGGATTTTTGATAAACTGATATTGACAATGTTTCATCACATTTTCTTGCAATTAAAACATCCAGAAAAGAAAGTGATCTGTTATTTTCCACTTCCATAGTAAATTTAATATTTGGATGCCAATTATTTATAAAAGCAAGAAAAGAATTTAAAGAATCAATTCCATGAGGCCATATGACAAAAGTATTATCCACATATCTAAGCCAAATAGGTTTTTTAGTAGCTGCACATAATATTTGACTTTCAAAATTGTCCATGAAAAGATCAGCAATGACAGGTGACAGTGGGGATCCCATAGAAAGTCCTTTAATTTGTTTAAACAGTTGAGAATTATAAACAAAAAATGTATTTTCAAGGCAATGTTTTGCTAAAGGAATAATAAAATCAGGTAAATCATTGTTCTGAGCTATTATATTTAATGCTTCTTCAACAGGAATATTAGTAAACATAGAAGAAACATCAAAACTAACCAATAAATCAGTTCCAGTTAGTTTTAAGTTTTTAATTATTGAAATAAAATGGCTTGAATTTTTAATTCTTGAAGGAATCTTGTCTGTCAATGGCTGTAAGCATTGGGCTAAATATCGAGCCAAAGCATGTGTGGGAGAGCCTATAGCACACACAATAGGTCGCAATGGTATCTCAGGTTTATGAATTTTAGGCAAACCATAAAATTTAGGATATAATGAAGAACTTTCTCTTGGAGAAATTTTAATTTTCATATTTTCATCTCTACTAGAAAGTTTGACAAGACATTTTGTCTTTTTCTCTAAATATGTCAGAGGATCTCTAATAATCTTTTTATAAGTTCCATCATTTAATAAATCTACAATTTTATTATTATAATCCAAACAATCAAGAACAACAGTAGAATTACCCTTATCTGCTGGAATAATAATCCAGCAGATAAGGGTAATTCTACTGTTGTTCTTGATTGTTTGGATTATAATAATAAAATTGTAGATTTATTAAATGATGGAACTTATAAAAAGATTATTAGAGATCCTCTGACATATTTAGAGAAAAAGACAAAATGTCTTGTCAAACTTTCCAGTAGAGATGAAAATATGAAAATTAAAATTTCTCCAAGAGAAGGTTCTTCATTATATCCTAAATTTTATGGTTTGCCTAAAATTCATAAACCTGAGATACCATTGCGACCTATTGTGTGTGCTATAGGCTCTCCCACACATGCTTTGGCTCGATATTTAGCCCAATGCTTACAGCCATTGACAGACAAGATTCCTTCAAGAATTAAAAATTCAAGCCATTTTATTTCAATAATTAAAAACTTAAAACTAACTGGAACTGATTTATTGGTTAGTTTTGATGTTTCTTCTATGTTTACTAATATTCCTGTTGAAGAAGCATTAAATATAATAGCTCAGAACAATGATTTACCTCATTTTATTATTCCTTTAGCAAAACATTGCCTTGAAAATACATTTTTTGTTTATAATTCTCAACTGTTTAAACAAATTAAAGGACTTTCTATGGGATCCCCATTGTCACCTGTCATTTCTGATCTTTTCATGGACAATTTTGAAAGTAAAGTATTATGTACAGCTACTAAAAAACCTTCTATTTGGCTTAGATATGTGGATGATACTTTTGTCATATGGCCTCATGGAATTGATTCTTTAAATTCTTTTCTTGCTTTTATAAATAATTGGCATCCAAATATTAAATTTACTATGGAAGTGGAAAATAACAGATCACTTTCTTTTCTGGATGTTTTAATTGCAAGAAAGTGTGATGAAACATTGTCAATATCAGTTTACAGAAAATCCACTCATACAGATATCTTAATTTTAATTCTCATCATCATCCTGCACAAATTTTTTCTGTAGCTAAAAATCTTTTCACTAGAGCTTATAATTTATCTGATAAAGAACATCTTTCTCAAGAAATAAAACTTACAAAAAGTATTCTGCTTTCTAATAATTATAATAAAAACATCATATGTAAGGCTTTATATAAAATTAATACTAAAAAGAAAAAAGAGGATAGAATTGATAATTCTTCTTTTAATAGAGTAATTTTGCTTTACATTAGGGGGGTTACTGATAAAATCAGTAGAAGACTATCTTGTTTTAATATAAAGACCACTTTTTCTACTGGCAAAAAAATTGGTGATTTTTTGTATAAACCTAAAAACAGAATACTTTTGGAACACCAAGGAGTTTATGAAATTCCGTGTTTCCAGTGCTCAAGAGGCTATGTGGGTCAGTCTAATAGACGAATTAATGTCAGAATTAAGGAACATAAAAATGCTTTTCAACAAAAAATTAGCACATCAGTTTTTACTTCCCATTATTTAGAAACTGGTCACAAACCTAATTTTGACAATACAAAAATACTTGCTAATTTGGAAAGATATTATTTAAGAACCATGAGAGAGCCAATTGAAATATTAAAGAGACCTACTGGTTTAAATAGAACTGATGAAGCACAACGTATTCCAGCTATGTGGAAACCTCTCTTTTTATCCAATATTAACTTAAAATTAACAGGTAAAAATACTGAGGAAAATAAACATTTTGATAAGCCTCATATTGTGAATGCTGAACTGGAATCTCATTTCTCATCTTGCACACAGTCATGTTATTTGTTAAGATCTAATGGTTTTTCTTTCAAAAGTTAACCTTGAAAATGGCGGTTGCTATTCCGTCGAAATATCGGTGCTCAATGGAAAATAAGACATGGTATATCCCAAAAACTTTATAATTTATATATATATATGCTCCTTTAAACAGAGCAAAACTCTCCATACAGTATTGCCAACTGTGCTAAACAGAGTATTGAACAAGAAAAGTGCTTATTGATGCATAATATTTCAAATTCAATTACTAATATATGTTAATATGTAATAGGTATTAGTCATGTTATTATAGCATATATATTGTACTGGGTCTCTCCGAATTTTGTTTATTACATCTTTATTATCATCTTAATCACTATATAAATGAAAACTCCCACTTTTTTAAACACAAGATAAAGTCTTTCGGAAAAGATAGAATGAATACATCTATCTTTTCAACCCAAGTGTATATGTATGGGAAAATCTTAAGTGTTTGAAAATGAGAGTGTGAAGTTGTTAATTGATCACTTTAAATTACTTTTTTACTGTGTGAATGAATGATGCTTTTGAAATTTCTAAAATTTACGATACATCATTCTTATTAAATTAAACATATGTAAACAAGACATTTATTTTATATAGTGTGATGTTTTATAAACTGTAATACAAATAAGCCAATAAGCTAATGCACATGCACTTTGTAGATGTCACTATATAAATGAATACTCCCACTTTTTCAATACAAGATAAAGTCTTTGGGAAAAGATAGAATGAATCCATCTATCTTTTCAACCCAAGCGTATGGGCAAATCTTAAGTGTTTGAAAATGAGAGCGTGAAGTTGTTAATTGATCACTTTAAATTACTTTTTTACTACATTAATGAATGACGCTTTTGAAATTTCCAAAATTTACGATACGTCATTCTTATTAAATTAAACATATGTAAACAAGATATTTATTTTATATAGCACAATGTTTTATAAACTGTAATACAAATAAGCCAATAAGCTAATGCACATGTACTTTGTATCTTTTAATATCTAAATTTGAACTCATATTTTTAATAAAGTTTTTTTTTATTAAAGCTTTACTTTGTTATACTTATCATAATTTATTGATACTTATTATTTTATATCTTTTGATAACATTGTTTATTAAACAATATCTTTCATATTTATCATTTCATTGTGCAATTATTCAATAATATCCTTACTACAGGAACAGATCAGCACTTCAAGAAGGGAGAGAATACCATTGATAGCATAAAGATCAATGATACCCACAGCCAGTCGGGGCTATATGAAGCATAACCATGATCATATTTCCTGACTATAGCCTACCTTGACTGCTGGAACAAAAACTTGCCATCCATAGCATTTTATTTGTTTTGACAATCAAATTCAGGTTCCAGCTGACCATATATTATATAGCTGGCATACTTGGATGACAGAGACACAATCGAGCATTTGAAATATCCCAAGCTATCTCCTACTCTTAACCATGGGGTTCAGTGCATTTAACTTAACATATACAATATTTATCTCTTTAAATAAATGGTAATGCAATGACAAGAGAGAAAGAGAGAATAGACCAAATAATAATTAAGCAAACATTAGTATTTATTTATGCACACACATATTGTAATGTAAGATAATAACATTTTATATAGAAAAATATAAAGGATTAATTCAGGCTAAATTTTATAATAGTCCTTCATTCAAGTTCATGTCATTAAAAAATATAAACTGTTTATAGACAATTATTGTGGAAAATATATTTACCTAGGTTTTTCATGATATTAGATGACACAGTTCATTTGTTTTGGTTTCATTAGTGTTACTTCCCAACTGGTTGGTATTTAGTCTCCATTGATGGTGTCAGGGTTTGTCTTCCATTCTTCAGCTTGACAATGGGAGAGAAAGAGAGTTTGCAGAGCACATATTTCACCAGTTTGGTGTCACTTTCTAGCAAGGGTTCAGACAGGGATAGTTGATCTTGTGTAGGACTTTGAGATTTGAAGCCCAGTCAAACACTTTTAAGGCAGTCTAGCAATACATGTTGCTATATCTGCAGCTTCTGCAATATTTTCCACAGCAGTAATGACTGACTATATACTGTACTTAGATTTCTGAATCTCTAGATAACTGAATTTATCAAGCAATGAATATCATAATGAATCAATGTCAGTATGAAGACTGGAATAATAGCAAAAGAAAGTTCTGACTTTTATACCCTTTCTTTTTCATTGTTCTTTTCCTTATCATAGCTTTAAATTTTATCATACTTTAAATCTATTTTTTAATTAAATTTTACATTTTTCTTTAATTTAATCAATTTTTCCTTTTTTAATCTAATTTTTTTTCTAGATTAATCTACTATCTCTTCACATGTACTCTGATGAGATAGCTTACATTGTTTGTAATTATTACAATTATTGTTTTTGATTTTATTATCAGCTAGAAATCTTATTGATGTTCCAAAAGTTTACTTTTACTAATTAATTAATCTTTTTTTCTTTTAGATTTTTTTACTAAAATTTATTTTTAAACATTTTTTTAATTTCTTTTAATTATAAAGGGAGAGTGAGTTTTAAAATTTTATTTGTAATTCTTTTTTCCACCCTGTTCTCAAAAAAATGCTTTATTCTTTTTTAAAAGAAAAATATACGCAATGTGTTACTTTTACAAAATTACATTTTAAAAACTACTTGTTAAATAATAATTTCTTTAACTATTCTTTCATTGGTTTTTCTTAATAAATTTGATCATATATTTTTAAATTATAAAATATCTAATGCAGATATATATATATATATATATATATATATATATGCATTATATATATATATATATATATATATATATATATATATATATATATAAACTCATACATAAATATTAGAAAATACAGTAATTAAAATTTGTTAAAAAGAACAAAAAATATAAGTCACTTAGGAGTGTCCAACTCTCCTGTTTTTAGTTGACAAAGACTCCAAGGATAGTTGAAAGTGGATGTTCATATTCTTTGTTTTTTTAACAAATTTTAATTACTGTATTTTCTATTATTTATTTATAAGTTTACAGTATATTATTTTGAAAAAATACAGACATCGATTCATAGTATTTGATGCAGTAATCTTAAATATTCTCTATTATATGGTAATATAATTCATTTATAGTTATTTTAAATTATGGTAATCATATAATAATAATAATAATAATAATAATAATAATAATAATAATAATAATAATAATAATAATAATAATAATAATAATAATAATAATAATAATAATAATAATAATAATAATAATGCATAATATTGTAGCACAGAAATACTTTTAATTATTTAAAATTGTAGCACAGAAATACTTTTAATTATTTAAACTGTAATCATTATACTAAACTTATAGTGTTTGAAAACAGCATATTTCATAATTTTTTCTAAGGAAATGTATATTTTGGTTTTAGTGTGTAAGTTCAATTGATAATGATAACAATTTAAATAATTATAAAGTGTTTATGTATAAGAATATGATGTATCATTATCTACAATTACATATACAATTTGATGGATGTTTTATAAATTTATACACACACATTTATGGAAATATTAAAAATGCATAACTTGATGCATGTATATATATATATATATTAAATGATAGTAAATCACATTGAGTACTAGAACAAACAGCATTCTTACATTAGTAAATATAACAAATATTATTCTTAGATAGAAATCAAATGATCATTTATTAACATTATTGGAAATAAAGCACAATATTTATATATTAGCTTGATTTTAAATATGTGTTTTTTTAATTAAAATTGAATATTAGAACCATCTTGCTCAATCTTTTTTTTTAATTCTTGTGACTCATATACCCATACTGGAATTTTATGTATGATTCATTATATATTGTTACCATCCTATTATAAGTATATAAGAATGATAATAATAATAGTTTTTACCACATACAAATGTATATCTTTATATTATACTTCAGTACATAAGATTTGATATAAAATCTTTGAAAAAACATCACACGATCACTATTTTTATGGCTAGCACATTACTGTTATTAAAACAGGCAAAACTCTCCATAAAGTAGTGCCACTCAGTGCCAACCAGAGACCCATATGACTATTTAAGCTATTGAGCATGGATTGAAAATATTATTGTGTTTTCAATTTTATTCTCATAGTTTTGTAGTTAAGTCTCTACAAGGTGGCTGCTGGAGGGTTGCATTAGGTCCTAAGATCTAGGTGCAGTGCTCTCAGATCCAAAGCTCCTCACTGACAAAGGCCACAAGCCAGAAACTAGTCTGGGGATATTGGATGAGTAGGCATTAGATAGGGATTTTATGCACAAACCTTCTGGCATCCATTGATTACTCTGGTTGGCACTGAGTGGTACTGTGTGGAGAGTTTTGCCTGTTTTAATAATATTTGAAAAAACTGCATATTAATCAGAAATATATAATAATTCTTAAAATTTGATCTGCTGGTTTGTAGCTATTACAACTTTTTAGACTATTTTAGAAAATTTATACATTCAAGAATGTAGTATCACACATCAACATTAGGAAGATACTAGCTTGAAAAGCAAACTCTGAGAATGAACAAGAGAACTGAGAGCAATATAAGCAAAGTGTCATTATGATGTGATGTTAATACAAAGTGGATTGAAAAAGTAGTCAGTTGAGCAGCTTTTATTTATTTTAATAGTCTTTAGGTTTTTGTTTATTCAATTAAAAACTTATTATTAAATATGAGAAATTCTCAAAATTTTTATGACTCCCAACAATTTTTCTGAGGGGTTTCACCCACAGGTTGCATACCCTTGTATTAGAGGACAAATATGGAATCTTATTTTTCATAACCTTGTACTATTAAAACAAAGCCAGTTTTTATAGTTGCAAATATTAAATATGCATTACTTAATTATTGTCTAAGCTAAAGGAATTTGAGATTTTTTTTCTACATGGCAAATTGATGACAATTGAAACATTATGTTTATAAACATTTTTTTAACGATTTGACTCAAATCAAATTAATATCTCTATACTATCATGAAAGGTTTTGATGTTTTTTTTCTTTTTGATTACTATTCTCAATATTAATAATTAAAATATATCTTTTTAAAAAATACATAATATGCTTCAATTTTTTTAAAATTAATATATATCTTTTTTAAATTTTTAGTTCAGACAATTGTTGAGGAAATAAAAACTTTAACTAAATGATACTAAACGTCAAATTTCTTCTGCAGTATAATATTAGACTGATAGACAACGATTTTTTTAAACTTTTAACCAGATTAAATGGTTTGTACTTCTCTTTTTAACTTTTTTATTACAACCAACACCACATATTTTACAAATTCAGTTTATGCATAAGTTTGAATAGATAATTTTCAGTTCTTTATGTTAGATAAATTTTTTGTAAACAATCTGATTTTTTTTCATTTAGCTTAATATGTGTTAGCCTGGTGATTGATAATGGATGATCCAAAAATAGATATTCATCATAATGATGGCATCACATATCTAGTGAAACTGAAAAATGGGGAAATGAGTTACTTTATATATAAATATACATTAAAGGAAAACATATATCTAATTTATTTCTTAAAAAATTTAATTTCACGTTATTAAAGATTTTAAAAAGGTATGAACAAAGATATTGCAAAAAAAAAAAACAGAGTTGAAGCACACAATGGCATTCATTTGACCAATTTATATCGCTCAAATTATTTATATGTTCATTTATCTGGATGAGATAAAGATCAGCCACTTCGAAAAAATATTTAACTTGCTTGCAATGTTATGTTAATTTTATTTACCAAGGCAATCTATCTGAAGAAATTTTGAAATTCCCGTTTAGAATTTGATACGTTATGGTTATATACGCTAAACAGTATATTACAGAACCGTTTCATGCTATGTAATCAATCATTATTCAAATATATTTATAAAATGTTGTGTTTGAGGTAAATTTAGTAATCTCTTATATTAATGTCGTTGTAAGTATATTATATATTAATACTTGAGTTATGTTTCTAATCAACGTCAATTTTTCAATATAATATAGCCACTCTAATTTTAAGTATTCATATTCATGTTTATTATCTATTATTTTCGCAATAACAATTATAGTGATTTAAACTAAGAAAACTCGTAGAGTATAATTCCTTTCACAGGTTTTATTGTACGTAATTGCTTAGAATTTTTCCACTGGAAAATATTGATTTCTTTACTGCAGAACATTTTAAAAATAAAATTGGGAGAAAACAGTCTTTGTACTAAAGTGGATTGTATTTAAATTCCTGAAGTAGTCCACTATAATTCTTTACGTGCATTCACATCTTTTTAAAATAAGTTGAAAAATATATACTTTTATTTAGCTGTTATCGGTAAAAAAAATTAAAAAAAAAAGTTATATATATATTGTACTTTAACAAATAAAGATACTTTATGAATAGAGGGTATGTTCAATTTTTTTAAAAAAAAAATTATTAGCATACTCTTTCTCTCAATCCTATCATATTATAATAATCTACCAGAGTACAAAAACTCAGATCACTCTGTAATGTTCATCTAAAGGATTGTAATCAAAACCGGCTGAGAAAAAGTGGGACACGGTATAATGTTTTCATATGGGGAGGGAGGAGGGGTGATTTTTTTTTTACACATAATAAAAAGCACTTAAATATTTTTTAAAAATTATTGTTATTAGCAGATATAGATATATTGCTTTCCAATTAATATAAGTCAAGTGTAGAGTTGTAATTATATTTTACTGAGCGCGCAGGAAGTATATGTAAATACTTAAACAGGCTTTAATCTGTAACGAATGCGCCTTAAAATTTCTAATAGTCAAGCAATATTATTTTGCCGATAGAGGGACCTCACAAACCAGACAAGATAGCGACTTTTATAAAGACAAGAGCGGCCATCTTAATTTTATTTAGTTTGAATCAGAATTTGCTAAAAAAAAAAAAACCTTCAAGAAAATAAAATATAATTGTTTGCATTATATGCATTTTATTTTGTTTATTCAAATATTGATTCACTAAAATTGCACAAATTGGTACTTATAATGTACAAATAATTACTTATTTATTATAAATTATAAATACAAATTTGTGCAATTTTATTGCATCAATATTTGAGAAAACAAAATAAAATACATATAATGCAAAAAAATATTACTAACATCAGCCTAATTTATTTTATTATTATTATGCAAATTCTGATTAAATAGATAAAAATGCTAAAGAAGGAAATTGTTCTTGACCCATGTTGATTTTACATTAACCTGACTAGAACATTGCAAAATGCTATACACATTCTGTGTAGCAGGAAATCTTCATCAACAAACCCTCAGTGCTTTTAAAATTGTATTATTTTGCATGAGACTGTCATTATAGGGCCTACCAATTATAGAATTTTGGTACAAAAAAATGGAAAACATGGTTACATTTAGCAAATGAAAATATTTCATTTTTGATTTTTGGAAAAGACTTTGATCGTGCAAATCCTTGATAAATATGGAACCTTGTGCCATGCACCACATGCACTGTCCTTGATTGATTCTGCTTACAGTTATTTCATTTTACTTATAGTTATGTTTTGGATTATTTCCATCATCTAATTGAATTGTTAAATGTTTTTTAGCAAAATTCAAATTATACTTATACTTTTCCAAATAGATTCAACTATTACTAATAATACAAGATTAGTATAGAACACATTTTGATTATATTATTTTCCTTATTTCTTTAGGCTTTATTGGACCAATTAGTGACAGTGCTAAAGATGAGATATGTATTTAAATTGATGAAAAGTGTTCCAGAAAATAAGGAATTGTTGGTAAAACTATAACTCAAACATCTAAATAATATCTATTTATCAAATGTTTGGGAAAATGCAATAGTAGTATTTAACAAAAATTAAAAAGGCAATATTAAATATTACACATATATTAGTATTCTATTAGTGGTATATAAAATTTTTAATAAGATTATTACAACTTAACTTCATAAAACATTGAATTTAAATTTATCAAAAAATAAAACACAAGATCGATTTGAAAATAGTCTCACCACAATAGACCATATCAACGAATTTAAAAAATGTCAAGAAAGGACTATTAAAATATAAGTTATTTGCACTGAGTTTGTAGGCTATGAAAAAGTTTTGTAGTCTTATAAACATTTTTATAATAATTAAAACTTTGAAACATCAAAGAATAGACCCAAGATTTTATTTAATTCTGAAGAATATTTATTAAAATGAAACATCATTGATAAGGTTTATATGGTGGCAATAAGAGAATTAATAAATTACAATAGAATGACTTCATGTCTCCAAATATTTTTATAGCAGTTTATGGCAAATATATTTGTAATATAAAAGAAAAAAAAAATAAAGACTTTTAAAAAAAAATATTTAGATTCTAAAAATGATGTGTTTGTTTTTGTAAATAGTTCTTCAGAGATTCAAGAAATGTTACAAGAACTATAAGATAGCAATAAATAAAACAGAATTAAACATAGTTGCTAAAAAACTGTAGCAATATATAATAACATTTAAGTTAAAAAAGAAGATAAAGATTGATATAAACAAATTAGGATTTAAAAATTATAAATACCTTATTCTCATTATTAGTACAGCTGGGATATAATGCATGGATACTGGGAGTAAAACAAGGAAGTATCAGACTCAAAACAGTGGTTCTGAACATGAGCATATGTCCCATAGGGGGTAATTTGTTTTAAGAAAGGGGAAATATGATTTTAAGGAGAGGGGAGGGGCAATTCATGAATGAGTTATTAACAATAAATTTTAATAATATTAAATAGTGCTAACACACTTATAACGTAAAGCTGTATAAATTGATAGCAATTAAACTGGCTTAGCGCTGTTGAGAAAATGAATTTCTCATAATCATAACCTGTTGTGACTCATTTATTGGAATGATTCTACATGTTTAATATGCAAACTTTATGCAAATGAGTCAGTTAGTCCTTCTTTTTGATATAGCAAAACAGCATCTTAATGATTAATGGTGAAGAAGTCTTCTACTACGAAGTAAGCCTTCTTTACCCTACATTTAATATCATGCCTCTCAGTACAAACTAATTTTGCAGAGGCGGGTTTGAACTCATGTCTGGATACAGCATTACATTATAAGTGTGTTAGCACTATTTAATGTTATTATAATTTGGACAAGCATAAAGCATAAATCTATAATTTGTTACTTAACAAATTTTAAAGCCCACTATCTTATATATATATTGTACTGGGTTAGAACCGTAGACGATCCCACCTTTCTCTTCATGCTAGGTTTAGCCGGGTTTAAACCTTATTTCGAATACATTTATAATCTTATGTTATAAATATTAGGTAAACAAACTGATCCGTTTGAGCAGAGTGGAGAATACTATTGATGTTAGGGCCATCAACAATACCCACAGTCAGACCAAGCTATTCAATGCATAACACGATCACATTTCCAGACTGCAGTGCATCTCGACTGCTAGATTCAAACCCCTACTATCCAAACAGTTTATTTGTTTTGGAGTAAACCCCAGGCACCATCTAGTTCAGAAAAATGTTTGGACAATAAGCCCACAAACCAATGCTCAAAAAATCCCTTAACTAGCTCAGTCTATTTTTAATTCAATAACATCTTATTCCTTAACTAGTGGTAAAGAATTGACCGACAAAATTAAGCTTAAGTGTAAAAGACAATTTATTTTAATTAACATTTAGTATATTAATTTTAAATATTTTATAAATCTTATTTAAATGAACAAGGGCTTATCATCATTTCAGGCTTCCACATATATAATAGCAATATAATATAAGAAAGAATTAAATAATATTTGAAATTTAAAATACAATGAAATCAATATATACTAACACATGAACAGACACAACATTTTAAGCACGCACATTAATAGTTTGTCTATGTATGCTATAGAGTTCATATGTCTTGACTCTCAGAGGCTTCAACTAATGTGATGGCTACTTTAGAAATGAGAATAAGAAAAATGTTATTACCTAGGATTTTGAACGTGGATTTAAAACTTTGTTTCTTCCTGGTTGCTGCTTCTAGTACAAAGATTTCCAGCTGGCTGGGATGTTTTCTTGGAGAGTTTTATTATTATTTATTGGCACTATTCTCAGAGACAGTTAAATATTGATGGCAGATTTCAAGTTGTTATGCAAGCATTATTTTCACTGGAAGGTTTTGCTGTTTCACTGGACTCAGATAGTCTTCTGTTTCCGATATTTTTTTAACACTGCATTATTGACTGATTTAATCTCAACTGCACAATCTAAATTGTAATCTCAACTGCACAATCTAAATTGTAATCTCAACTGATTGTCTGATGAAAAACTGAACTATTTATACTTAATTAAGGCCTGTTGTCATTTTGATGTCCTCCAGCAATATTTGTTGTCGAAATTCCTGCTTGTTTTTTAATTGCATTCCTTGAGATAAGCTTTTAATCCTATTGTTGGAGATGCTAATTAGCAGCCATGCAAATGTGTTGTTTTTACATTTTTAATTAGTAGCCATTGCTGTGTTTTTTAATGATAATTTTCTATATCATTTTTTTAATATTTAATACACATACATTTATTATATTTACATCACACATATATATTTTACTAACAAACTCTTATTAATTCATTATTTACACACATATATAATTTAAGAACAATTCACTATTTAGTTTTTAAGATGACTTTTTTTTAACTTAAATAAAAAGAGATTTATATTTTTAAACTTTAAGTTATATTTCAGCTAATAATGATGATGATGATGATGATAATAATAATAATAATAATAATAAAAATAAACTCTTTATTTCTTTTATAAAACTTTTAGTTTGACATTTCTAAAGCAACCACACCCCCTTTTCTAATTAATTAATTGTAACTTTTATTTCAAAAATCTCTTTGACTTTTAATTTTACGTTTTTCGAAAACAAACTGCAATAAAAAAACTCTTAAACTTTTAGATACTATTCTCTTTTAATGAAAGATTTTATTTTAATAATTTTTTAGACAAAATTATCATATGTAGCAACACAATATTGGTACAATATATATATATTAAAATTAATCTAAGATTATTTTTAAATTTCCCTCTTTTCATACTTCCTTCTCAGTGTCTTTTCTGTTTAAATAATCTTTATTCTTTACCTCTCCATTGTTACTTGGAGTATGTTAAGTGGTTTGAAACCTCATTGTACTTCAGCTGTCTTTTCATTATTGGCCATTTAGGCTTTTCCATGTAAATAGGAGTTTATTTTTTGAATAATAAGATTTATATGTCATGGAGGAAGGGGTAAGTATCAGAATCGTGGTCAAAAACAGTTTGGAAACCACTGATCTAAATATATGACTAAGCTTATTTTATATAACCTTCGCCATCCTATATAATTTATTTTAACAAGACTTAACAAGCTATCACTATTTATTTGGTGATCCAGAATAAAATCTAATTGAATAACTTTACATTTTGGAGCACTAATATATAGCTATGTATCTAAAACTTTGACATTAATCCTCATGCAACTGGTACAATAGATAATTGAAATAGCCTCTAGTCACAGCATATGACAATAATTTTTAGGAAAAAAGATCAGTCCAACTTTTTATATTACTACATTTTTTTTATATAGAGAGTTGTCTAAAATGCTTAGACTAGAAAGAATGAATATTAAATCAATTATACAATTTATTTTAAAGACATTTTAAATTACGGTTATTATTAATTGACATGTCTGTAAATTTTCTCAATTTAAACATTGTCAACTCAAATTCATACAATAAAAATATATAATATACCAGTAGCATGAATATTAATCTTGAAATATTACATATTATTAAGTACTGGGAATATTTTATATACACATTTTCATTGTTTCAATCATTGTTGACAATGTTTAAATTAAAAGAACTCTCAAAAATGTCAGTTAATAATATCAATCAATATATAATATCTTTAAAATAAAGTGTGTGATTGATTTAATATTCATTATTTTTATTATAAGTGATTCAGACAACTTTTTATATAAGAAAATTGGATAACAAGATTAGACATACTGGCCTTTTCTCATGAATAATATTGTCTTATGTTATGGCTAATGACTATTGTAACTACCTATTGCATCAGTTGCATGAGTATTAATCTTAGAACATTATATATCATTAAGAGCTGAAAGTATTATATATATATATAAAAGAGACAAATTAAAAACTCACAACCTACATACACTTAAAAACACCCTTTCTCCACTATAAAACAATAGAACAGAACCAATATTCTCATATCTGATCCCATAACCTACATACTTACCTAAAATTTTCCTGATAACTAAATTCACAAGATTTATCTCTTAGACTACCATCCTGATACTTTTCTTTTCATTCAAGAGCTTTCTTAGTTTATACAAGATCTTGACATTATTATCTTTTTTATCTCACTTTTTTTTATTCTTGTTTCCTAAAACTTGTTTTTCATATATATATCATTAAAAACCAGTCAGTACTTAAACAATCCCAATATCAATAACAATCATAAATTTTAAGCTATTGTCAAGATAACCTTCTTTCAACAATAGAGGTGGAATCCCATCTCTATTAATGGTCTAATATATTTATATAAATACTAAAGATTGCAACGTCACCACAGAGATTGAAATTATTGATTAAAACAATATATATATAACCTATTCTAAATGCAGAGTAATAATTATAACATTACAAATTGCAATTATAAATTTCAAATTGCACCCAAAATATTACTTAAATAATAAGTATAATACTGCTCAAGGTTAAATGGGTAAGTAATCATTAAAACCCAGTCAACACTTAGACAATCCCAATGTCAATAACAATCAACAATTTCAAACTGTTGTCAAGGCAATCTGTTTTTAACAATAAAGGTGGAATTCCACCATTATTAATGGACTAATATACTTATATAGATACTATACATATTGTATATATGTAAATACATATTTTATATATTTACATATATAAAATGTCAAATCACACACACACTTCCAACATCATGTTTTTTCAGCAAAGCTGCCTTATGAATAAAAATAGTCTGAATTTCAAACAGCTTGGTCAAATGATAACTTCTCAGTCATATGATGCAATGTTGTTAAGTATACACAGAATTATTCAAACAAGGAGCATAACGTTTAAATTAGCAATGATTGTAAATTGCTCATAAACAAACAGGTTTAATTTACATATACAAAGAAAGACTTAGTCATTTTAAACTTCGAAATATCCCAACTTAAATATATAAAAAATATACTCAGCACATATTGCCAACTGAAAATTCAAACATAAAAGGTCAAATCACCCCCACCTCCAAATGTTGTTTTCTCAGCAGTGCTATCTTGTGAATAAAGTCTGAATTTCAAAGAGCACAGCCAAGAGATGTCCTCTTGATCATATGTTGCAATGTTATTAAGTATATTAAAATATAGACTTATTCACACAATTGAAGGAGGGGGATTTAACATTTTATATTTGATTTTTCAATTAGCGATTTGTCCCCGAATCTATTTCTTATACATTTATAGTAGCAGATTGCAAAGTTTAAAATTCTTAATGTATTGATTAGTATTTCTTTATATATGTAAATAAAACATGTTTGTTTATGAGCAATTTAAGACCATTGTTAATTATTAAATCATTGCTTTTCTTATTTTTTTATCCATTTATATAATAGTTGATGCTCTTTTAATATTTTCTTACCTTGATATACAATATTACTTTTTTGTTTTATAGGCATAATATTTTATGAACTATTTACCAGTCTATTAATATTAGTGGAACACAAAATGAAATTTTATATAAATCTCTATATATTTTTAAAAAAATTAGCATGAGCATTCGAAATATATGGAATTAATATCCATTTTTATCATTGACTTTCTGGTCCTTAAAATTAGAATATTTTTTTCTAAATTGATATAAAATATAATACATTTGTTTATTATTAAACTCAACTTCAATCAACTCTATTGTAAATATTTATTAATGGTGTATATTTTCTTTGATCATGAAAAAATATGCAGTTTACTTTTAATTTTGATCTAGCAAATACTAAGATTTTTTGTAAGGAGAGGAACCATAATAAAAGAAAAATTAAGGAAGAAATTTTGATAAATAAAAGAAAGATATCTTTAATTAATAGACAATGTGAACATATTAAAATTCATGAAACTTGGGATATAACTTGGTGAAATTTTGCTAAATTTAAATGGTTTCCAGTTGAAGAAGGTCAAGAATTTAATTGAAAGTACTTTATACTTTATTATAGTTTCTACAATAAAAAATACTTTATTGTAGTTATTTATCAAATACAGGTCGTCATTAACCTTTCCACTTAATTAGTTCTTGATTCATGTACAAAAATTGAAATGTACGAAAGTAGAGCATTGTTTTAAAAAAACATCAAAAAGTGTTTTTAAAATATTTATTTTTTATTGAGATGTATTAGCATATATATAAATAGCACTTTATTGATTAGTTTCTGGTGTTTTCTTTATAAATTTATCAAGAGATAGTTGAATTGTACTATTCTTTTCTTTTCTTGATAAAAAGTTCCATAAGACACTGTCTTTTTCTATTGACCTTCATACAAATAGTGAATTGTATGAAAGTAGAGGATTGCCTATATATTATCACTGTTATACTTTATGTATATTGATCTCATGCTTTGTTTTATAAATATATATGCAGTTGTGCTATATTTTCAAATTCATAATTGCAAATATTATGTGTATATCTTAAGATATTTTTATACTTAATGACAATAGTGTAGAAATATCTCAAGATATGTGCATGTAATATTTGCAAATGTGGATTTAAGAATACAAGCACCACTGCAAATATATCTATAAAACCCTATCAGGTCAAATATGTATGTGTATGTAGGTGTACGTGTTCAGACTCATGTCGTATTTGTAAATTATTTTTATACCTTAATAAATAATAAAAATTAGATCACAAGTCATGTAAGACTATTTGTGTTTATTATTTTGTTAATCACCAAATGTTTTTTGGTGTTAATGATTTACTGAAGCAAAATATGATAAAACACCTAACAAACAAATTGAAATAGACAATGTTTCTCTATACATGGCAAGAATTGTATTACTAATTCATGTTTTGCATATGTCTAACTGCTCATCCCAAATGTATATAACTTTTTTTGCTTAACAAATACAATCCTTTAAATGTATATTGTATGAAACTTGCCAACTGCTTAATCCCAATCTTTAAATTAGTTTATTAATTATCTAATAAAACCAATACTTTATTCACTATTCTATTTCTATTCAGATATGACTCATTAATTTCAATAAATATAACACAAATTGATTTCATTTTTTTTTTTCAAGTCTTGTGATATTTTATGAACCATTTTTTTTATTTTAATTTTCTTCCAATGTTTCAACTATGTGGTCATTGTTAAGCATTATTTCTACATATTTTCAAGAAATTTACAATGCCACATAATAAAATATTTTCACATAAAATATATCTTATTACTTATTTCTTGATTATTTTTATATTTGTTATCATCTTTTTACTTTTTTTTAATAAAAAAATCCTCCAAGGGAATTATTTTTCTGTAATTACACTAGATTCCTAATATTATTTCTATTCAAAACTGATTTTTATTTTATTTGTACATATAAACTTTTTAACTAATCTTTCTTTATAAGATCTAAGCATTTAAATATTGAAAAAAAAATATTGAAAAATATTAAATCTTTTAAAGAAAGATTAATTAAAGAAAGTTTATATATAAGAATGAGAATCCTAGTTTCAAATAGAAACAATTCTAGGTATAATTATAAATAATTGACAGATTTTTTAATAAAAAATGACAAAGACAAATATAAAAATAAGCAAAAAGTGAGTAACAGAAAACTAAAACTGACTTTCAGGCTAACTATGATATAAGTATACTGTAACTACATTCAAGTTATATAACCAATGCTATTAAAATTAAATACCATTCTGGCTAGCTCAAGATACACTACTACCATATAATATCTCATAAAATTAATATTTTACAATAATTAATTATAAAAAACTTATTAAATTAAAATATAATAATATTTAAGTTCATAATAAATAATTAGGGTTCAAACTAAAATACTCAATTCATTTATTTTACTAATAAATTTAATTTCTGATTAGTTCATTATTATAAATAAAATATAGTGCGATTAAAAATCAAATACAATTATAAAAACTCTTCACATAAGATATTCAGCAAGGTACAATGGCTTAAACGTTGAGAATGCATCACTACCAAGTAATACTCTCATGTCTATAGCAACACACATATAATAATCTTAATTATGATTTACAATCTTATTATAGAAATAATAAATTAATTATTACTCCTTTAATAAAATACTAATTGAAAATTAAATATTAACTGATAATTCTTACTAATCATCTTTGAATACAAATTACAATTCTATTACAAATAATCTCAGATTTCTTTCTAAAATAATAAAATAAATTAATTAATTAAGATCCTGTAGTTAAATATGATGAGAGATTTTACATAATATCTAACTACCCTTACAAAATAACAAGAAGCAATTAAGATATCTTAATAACTCTTAAAATTAAACCCATTTAAATATTAATGTTTAACAATAAAACAAGGAAAATAATAAGATTTTGAGAAAATATTGTACAATCTTCTGTTTCTTCGTGTAGTATTCATAAAATATATTTTATGATATAATGGCAATGTTAAATATCTTAAATGGATGTTGGATAATTTTAAGATAATCACCAATGTTTTATAATAATAGTAATTATGATTGTACCCTTTATTACTCAATCAAATGTAATAGTAATAATATTTTAAGTAATCTTTATGAATCATGTGCAAACAAATAATGTTTAATGCCATTAATTTCTTATGGATCATGCATGTAGAAGGAAGAATCACATGATCACCATTTCATATGCTTGCACATACTACAATATGGAGAGTTTTGACTGTTTAAAAGGAAGATTCAACGAATGAGCTTAGACAAATTAAACTCCCAAGAGCAAAGTAATTAAAAAACGATAATAATTTTATTATATTTGAACATCATTATAACTATTATACAATAAAATTATAAAAATTTTAAAAAAAATTTACAAACAGTAATATAAAAATTAACATTAAAATATTTATACAAGACAGCCTTCATTCTGACTATCTAAAAAAAATATTATAAATTTTAAAGTAATAATGATAATATACTATTTAATAAAACAATATTATATTGTTTTGTAATAGGAAAATAATAACAATAAACATCCCAATTTCTACAAAATTTAATGCAACATTTATAATATCTTAAAAATATATTTATTATTATCTAATTAGGAAATATCACATGATCACCATTTCTTATGCTTGTTCATTAACTGTTATTAAAACAAGCAATAAATAGGGATTTTATGCACAAGCTTTATGGCATCCATTGATTACTCTGGCTTGCACTGAGTGTCACTATTGTATGGAGAGTTTTGCCTGTTTTAATTAGGAAATATAAGTTTAGATCTAAAATACCTCAATCTAAACTCAACACAAAGTAAAAATATTTTAAATTATTAAAAGATTTTCTTTGCAATTCAGCAAAGCATTATTTTAATATTTCATTATGTTCAAGTATTCTATACAAGTAAGTTTAAATAAAGAAAAATATTAATACCTCCATTGGTAAATTAACTACTTATGAAAATTATACTTAAAATATAATTCCATAGGTTTTTATTCTTTATAGCAAAGTTTAAAAAACTATTAATAAATTATATTGTTTATATTTTATATAGTCTTTATTCTATTATATTTTACATTCCTCATAGCATTCAAATCATTCTTTTATTATTCTTACTTCAATCCAATTCAAATATGCATTTATTTGAGTTCAATAATCTCGAATAAGTATAACATTCACAGGAATATTAATCATTCATCTTCTATTTTTTATATTATAACAAACATTAAATATTTCAATATCATTTGTAATAGAAGTTATTTTTATATCTCATCTTGCCTTTGCATAAACTATCAACTCCTTACAGTTTAGCCATTACTTTACCATCTTTTAAAAACTATTATTTATGATGTAATTTTAGTGGTGATATGCAGTGATTATAGTGTGGATATAAAATAATAATAAAAACTCAATAAACATCACATGACCACCATTTCTTATGCTTACTTATAACTGTTATTAAAACAGGCAAAACTCTTCATACAGTATTGCCATACAGTATTGGTATCCATTGATTACTCTGGATTGCACTGAATGGAAATACTGTATGGAGGGTTTTGGCTGTTTTAATAAAAACACAAGCATGTAAGAAAAATATCATCATGGATTCAGTGCTAAAAATAAAAGGTCCGTATTTATCATATACCTTAAATTCATGTCATGGCTTTCATTTCAGCCCTTATTGACTTTAAGAGAAATGCAACTGTTCATGAAAAAATACTATGCAAACATTTGTTATATGTATATTTAACAAATTCCAAGTGTGATAATACAGCTCACATATAACATCCTTTCAAACATATCTTTAAACACCTAGGATTTCATATAATAATTACTCTCCTGTCAACCAATGCTATATCTTCTACATACTGAATAGCTCTATTAACATCATTAAAAAATACAAGCCACATTACAAAATAATTTTCAAAACAACTTTTCTAACAAAAAAGCAACAAAGATCTAAAACTCATTTCAAGATGGTTTTAAAAGGTTTTTCAAGCACAAATGATCTTAATAAGACATACATCAATCTTACACATTTATTCATTTGTTGTTACATTATATAATTTAGAGATCAATATTTTTATATTTCTCTATATCTTAACAGACATCATTAATAACAATAATACATTAAAAACTCAACTAAGTTATAAAATATATGCATATTCAAGCATTTATGATAGACACATATTTTAAAATACCCTTAGATATTTTGAGGTAATCACAGGCATTCACATTTTTTTTTATAAAAATACATATGATAATAATTATATCAGTGGTCCATTCAACCATTCAATATCCAAGCAATATGACATATAACAATAATAAATTACTAATTTCAAAATATATTTTAATATATATATATAAACAAATAATGCAATATAAATAATAAATCAGAATACTTATGGTCCCAGCAATTATTGAACCCAAGAATGGAAATCTACTTCTTTTGCAACCATACATTCAAACAAATTATAATCATTAATTACTTGTCAGAAAATTAATTTCTGAATAACCCATTTTTATTTATTTAATGTAATAAAAAAACTAATCTATCTTAAAATTAATTTTTTAAAAATATGTTATAATAAAACATGTTAGTTTAAAATACTATTTTAAAATATTTATGTTAAACTAAATAATGAGAAAATTTTAAAAGTTATGAAGTCTCTCTTCTACTTGCAAGTTCAACACTTTAAATTTCTTCCTCCGATGTCTAGTTATGGATACAAAGTTTTGAACAAAAGTTATTCTGCTACCCTGGTGCCATTCAATAAAACATATAACTAATAAAATTAAATCCTGCAAAATCTGGAAAAAATATTGGGGATCCTGTGAAGATATATATTTATTTCAGTCTTTTTCTTAAACAACTCTCCAGGCATGCAATATTTCATAAAACAATAATTAATCTTTAAACTGCTTGACTCGACAAAAAATGAGAAGATTTGTTGTCACTCTAAATCGGCTACTTTTTATCCCATGTATACATATTATACATCATTAGAAAGAAAATCAAAAGTTCTGTAAGATGGTGCCCTCTTCAGAATTATTTTACAAGTAAAAAATCAATAAAAACGACTATATATGTCAAACAAAACCAAAGCACCACCTCCTCATCACCTTTTCTTGAATCTTATTGGCTGTACTGTCAAAAAGGGAAATGGCTGCCAAAAAATAAAAAGTTACGTTCGTTTTGATTTTTATTATGAAAATGATAAATGAATGTTTACAACATTTTAAACAATATTTGAATTGAATTATAAATTATTATTGATAAAATAATACTAAAAATCAAATTATTTTAGAAAAATAGTTAAGATATTACCAAGAATTATTTATTTATTGCTACATATTTATCATAACGTTAAAGTGAAAAAAAAAGATTGCCGATGCAATCTTTTTTGGTTGGTTGAATAGCAGTTACTTTTATTTCATCGCAAATGAATATTTTTTAAATTATAAATCAAATTTTATTTTTGAAAAGACTTTCATTTACTTTCATAATCTGACAATTTAGTAATATACTTTTTACAAACAAAACTAATGTATTTATATTATTAAAAGTGAATCTATTTTAACAATAGATTTTGTTAAAGTTGTGAGTTGGCCAATTAAAAGTTTTGATTTTTAACTCATTCGGCCAATTAAAAAATAATCATTGAAAGGGTTAAGAATACATTTTTATCCAAAATAAGATATTCTCTACGTACATATTTTATAGTAATTTCAACTATTATATATAGCAGACATATCACATCAATTATAGTTCACATATATTTATATTTTCATCAGCAACACATTGATAGCATATTATATAACATCCATTTAGTACACTTTTTCAACAAACATCCATATTTTGTTAACTAAAAATAAATATTTCTTTTAAAAATAATATTCAAGACTTTTAAGAAATGGTTATATTTCAATGAGTTATTTATTTTTAGATAAAATGACAGCTTTACCATCCAAGCATTAATTAAATGATAATAATGTAAATTTTTAAAAAATAGATGCATTATAGTTACTTTATTTTAGATGAAAAAAATTATTCCAAAAAAAACATATAGTTTGCTTATTGAATATATCATAAATAAATCTTTTTTAAAAGCATAAAACATTCAATAGTCATTTCTTTTATTTTTTTTCAAACACATCATTTTCAGACATAAATTACATTGAAATTAAGCTTTGAAGATAAATTAAAATTTTATTCACATTCATATAACAAACAGTTATTCTGGAACATCATAAAAATATCTCCAATTTAGTTTTTAATTTAAATGCAAAACATTAAATTTTCCTTTTCCTTATCTCAAACTTAATAACATTGTGAGAATGATTTTTCATAAATATTCGTTTCCTATTTGTTAACTTAAATTTCCTTGAAAAATTAGATTTATTATAACAAGACAAAGTTATTAAAAATAAATGTTCATTTACTCTGAATATATTAGTTATATAAAACTCAAAGTCCTTACATAAGTCTCCTCTGATCATGTAAAATTCTTGTCAGCATTTGATGTACATTGTCCCAACACTTAAATAACTATTATTGTCTTCCGTAAAATCATTGTTGTTTTACATTAAGCTCCAAGTGAAATCTTCTCAACATTAATTTAAAATAATTATAAAATTATATTTTTAAAACTTTTAAGAGAAAAATAATAATAATTATAAAAATTACTAATTACAAATAAAAAAATATTAATTATAAATTTTAAACTAATCTGTAGTAATAAAATCAAACACCATCACTGTACTGTCAGTGTCTAGACTTGATTGAACCTCTGCTTTTATACTGATCTAATCTAGTGATTTCATTAGTTAATTCTGATTTTAAAAATTTACTAATTTACATAACTAAATCAATTTCATCTTTAAAATTAAGCCTTAAAACTATGAGTCATCATTTTTAAAAAATTATATTAAATTATTTATCATTTATAAATAGTACTTTTATTAAAATATCAAATATCTTTATTTAAAAAAATTTTAATATTTTAATGGCTCTAAATATTAATTTTAAAACAAAATATTACATTTAAGCAATAATTTTAACTGTTACTTTTTTAAAACATTATCTTTTAACTTAATATTGCAACTTTTTACAATGTAGCCAATTTTATTAACAAGCTAGTAATCAAAGTTTTCTGTTTTTGTCTACAAACATGAAAGCTCACACAAACACCTTAAACCATGTGACACTTTCAGAACATTCAGGATTAATGTTAAAATATTTATTATCTGAATATAATTTTAAACAAAATAATGATTTTTATACACATTATATAAAATATTTATTACTAAAATTAAACTATTATATTGTTATAATATCTGTAGAAAATATAATAAATAAAAATTAATCATCTTTTAAACAATATATTATTTTATTTTATTACTTAATTTATCTTAAAATGATCTTAAACTATTTAATACATCTTTACAGACTTCTATTTACTGAGTCTGAACTCATACTATCTATAACATCACAATTACATATTAGAAAATAACCAAAATTTAATTTTAAAAAATACATACACTTGAAACTCTACCTAAACTACCTGTACCAAATATAAGGGTACAAATATATATATAATTTATGTGAATATATTTTATTATATTGCTTTTGTAAATTTTTGTAAACCTATATTTGTTAAATATATATTATAGGAATTATCTGTAACAATGACTATATCATTATGGATGAAATGTTGAAAGAAAATTGAAATAAAAAATGGTTCATAAAATAAAAAGAGATTTGAAAAAAAGAGTGAATTAATTTGTTTTATATGTATTAATTATGATCAAAATTGTAAAAATAATTTAACATGGACTAAACATATGGAAATACTTTAATAATTGAAGAGTGCATATATATATATATATATTACTGGTTGGAATCTAGTTATATATATATATATAAAGAGAAGGAATGAAGGAGACAGACTTTTTGATTTCATTTTTTAAAGAATCTCTAAATCTTATCAGTGCTTAATGATTTTTGATTACAAGTGTTTTAAATCAGAATCATAAATACTTAATCAGTGACAGTAAAGTTTAAAGTTTAACTTAAGTTCAAATCCACTTTAGTTTTTTCTTAAACATTGGATTAAATTCTTAACAGAGAATAAAATTGATTCCAATGGAAAAAAAGATTGCAGAAACTGTAGATTACTTAAAACATTTCAATCCTTTTTCTGTCCCACACACAGATATAAACTTGTATTATTAACAACATAAAATATTAACTTTTTTAGTCATTAAAGTAATTTATATATGTGTATATGTAAACACACTTAAAATATGTAAGTTCCTGCCACAGTGCTGATACATTTATTTGCTTGCCATAATATTAAAAAAAAGTAATTAATTGCATTACAGTATATATATAAATAATCTTTTGGGGGTTAAACCATATATTATATTGTTTAAAATTAAATTCCTGACGCTTTGAAAGATCTTAATGAAGAACTGTTCAATCTTAAGTAATAACAGAGATTGAGCATGAAGTAAAGAACAGTCATTCTTACATATATTTTATGGTTAATTATTCAGAATAGGTGGATTAACAACATTTTTATTTCCTTCATTTTTACAATTAATCGATTTCATAGGCCATTTTACAAAAAAGAGATAAAGTGGTCTTCACAAGGCTGGAGTAAAAATCATTGGTCTTTTTAATATTACAATAGACTCTCGTGGTTCTCAAATCATCCTTTTCCAAATTAGCAAGTATAAAAATCACGTGTGTGACAAATTGTAAAAAATGTGAAGTAAAAGCTGATATATTTAACTTTACATTGAAAGCATTTTTATCCTTCTAATTCTAACCTTATTTTATCTACTATATATGCAGGGTTCGAACTCAGACTTTCACACGACCCACCACTCTCAGTGCCATCTCATATTGTTGACCCACCTGATCACGATGATTGCTGATTTAGCATGAAATACGTATATTGGTGATTATTTATCTTTTCAACATGTGTGTGATCAGGTGGGTCAGCAATATGATATGGCACTGAGAGTGGTGGATCATGTGAAAGTCTGAGTTCGAACCCTGCACATATTACATATATAGATGCAGTTTTAAGCCTGTACAATATATTAATTTAGATAAATAGTGTGTAAAAGATCTGCCCATCCCTCGCATATGTATATATAAATGGATTATTCTCCTGTATATGAGGGGTCAGAATGACTAATATGTCAACATGGGTAGGATAACAACCTTGGCATTATCAAGGGCTTTGAATGTTCCATCATCAGATTTTCAATGAAATGGAAGGTTAAAAAGTTGTGAGTTGGAATAGTTTGAAGCCTGTCCATTAATGTATAAATATTGGCTATCTTAATATAAAGCTGAGTACTGATTATATATGTGTGTGAGGATAGTAATCTAGACCAACTGATAATTGCTGGTTTAGCATGAAATATGTATATTGGTGATTATTTATCTTATCAACATGTGTGTGATCAGGTGGGTCAGCAATATGAGATGGCACTGAGAGTGGTGGGTCGTGTGAAAGTCTGAGTTCGAACCCTGCACATATTACATATATAAATGCAGGTTTAAGCCTGTACAATATATTAATTTATCTATTATATTAAAAGTTATATTATATATATTAAATGTAATAAATATGTTTCAAGGAAACTTTTTTAATTTGCTCTAAATGGATAAAAATGTGTAATAACTACACAAAATGACATTAAAAGTAGTCAAGCGTTGTTAGCCGAGGGGTCAGCGTAGCCCCTTGCAAGCACGCAGTTGGTTGCAGACGGTGGTTGCGGTTCGTCTCCTGGCCGATGCTATGACATTTGGAGTAAAAAATGCCATTAAAAGTAAGGATTATATCTGTTATCATTTATGTACTCCTTTTCATATTATTCTTTCAACTTTTATTGATTTATTGCAAAATATTCTCTCCAATTAAATTTCAATTTTATTTTCTATTAGTTATTAAAAAAAGAAAAAAAAACATTTTTATCTCATTCATCTTGTACATAATCTTTTTCTCGGTCTTTGAATTCTTTTGAGATTTACTTATGACTTAAAGCATCTAGATGTATTTCTCATCTAATAAAATGTTTAGTTCAAATACTGATGCACATTTGTTGACTTTTATTTTGCTTTCAATCTTTATTAATTTTAATATATATTTCTACTCACTTTATTAAGTGATGTATAATTTTTAAGATGTCTTCTATTAAATATCAAATGTATGATTTAAAAGCAAGCATTGTCAGAACATTTGTCTGAAGGTTTGTAATGATGGTATATTATAAGATGTGATATGTTGGACTATTTCCATCATTTATGAGTGAATGTTGGATGTATAAAAAATTTTAAACTTTCCAAATACAAACAACTTATTAGTAGTAACACACAAATAGACAATACAGGTTAGTAATTACACAATGTTTCGAGTAGTAGTATTCTCCACTCTTCTTCAGATGGTGTTGGCCTATATGCACAGTGACAATATTCTCTTAGAAGTTGAACTCGCACCTTTAGATTCTTGAATATTGAATTTAAGGCAAACACTCTATCAACTGAGCTATTCTGTCAAAGGCAACATTTGATATATTTATATATGAGGGTTGGTTCAAATCCTCCCCGAGTCCTCCAATTTTTTTTTTTAACGAGTCTAATTATTATTATTTTTTTATTTTTTCCTAAGAGCAAGATTACTTAGAGGCTTCAAATACATTACAGGCTTCCATACACAATGTATGGAAGCCTCTAATTAATCTTGCTCTTAAGAAAAAAATAATAATAATTAGATTCATTTAAAAAAAAAGGATGACTCAGGAGGATTTGAACCAACCCTCATATATAAAAATTTCTACTATATGTTGCCTTTGACAGAATAGCTCAGTTGGTAGAGTGTTTGCCTTAAATTCATTATTCAAAAATCTAAAGGTAGGAGTTCAACTTCTAAGCGAATATTGTCACTATGAATTGTGTAATTACTAACCTGTATTGTCTATTTGTGTGTTATTACTAACAAGTTGTTTGTACTTAGAAAGTTTAAATAAAGTTTAAAATTTTATATACATTCAACATTCACTCATAAATGATGGAAATAGTCCAACATATCACATCTTATTGTCAGAACATATTTATTAAAATTCTTTCTTTTCAGGCATACAGATTCATTTCTTTTTAATATTGTCGTTTTTACAAATAATACTTCGTCCATTCTGTGATTATTTGTATACACTATCTTTCTATTCATATTGATAATTGGTCTAGGTATTATAATCTTTATTTCCCACCCTAATTCATTACTATCAGATTTTATTTTTACTTTTTAAAATCCATTGAACATTGTTTTAAAGATGTCAGGACTTGCATTTAATCTTTTTTTACTTTCATCTTATAGCTTGGATTATTTTACCTAGGGCTAAAACATCATTTAAATAAGCAACAAAAAATATTTGAAAAATGTAAATGGTTTATTGAAACAGTAAGGTCTGCTTTGCAGATCTTCGTTTCACCTTTTCTCACCCATTTCCTACCTCATACCTTAGTTTGAACTCCAATCTATCGTAGTGTGTCTGCAATACGCTTATATACCGAAAATCCCGCCTAATTTTAAACCACGAGTACAATGCTCGTATTATATATGTAAGTCATTCCCAAATAAATAAAATATTATAGATTATATATATGTTCACATAATTTTGATTTATTAAAAGTAGGTTATATAAGTCGTAATTGCGCACACACTATGATATGCATTTTAAACATATCAAAATTATAAATTGTTAGTTATTTTGTTTGAATCTATTTACAAATATATTACTGTCGTAATATATTTTGATTTAAAATAAAATTCATTTAGTAAATATTCGTTTAGTAAATAGATTCAAATATTGCAATTTAAAATCATTTTCTTTAATTTAATAAAAGTTATCCCAAATATTTCTTTAAAATAAATGAGGGACAATAGTTTAATTAGTTAATATTATATAAGTTTATCTAAAAACAGCAGATGTCCACTTAAGGTTTTCTTTAATTAATAAAAGTAATTTGTAATTAAATCTAGTTTGTAATTCGAATGTCAACAGGGAAATTAACAAAAGAAATTAATGTTGAATTCCTTTAGACATTCGGATGAGTTAATTATAGCTGATAAGTCCGATATATTTTTGTAATGCTCCAGGGCAGTTCTATTGTTAAAGTTTACTATAAAAAGAAGGGTTTTCTTTTGTCATGGAAAGTTTTTTTTTTCTAACGTTTCTAAGAGAAATCATTCTGAGGTCTAATGTTTTTAACCAAAATTATAGTAGTAATTTGTAAATCTTGACATGACAGAGTAGAGTGCAAGAAGGCTATTTCTCTCCGAAATGGTCATATGCTGCCGTAGACTATCGGAAGTTATAGCACAAGGAACCCCGGAACTGCTGCTGCTGCCAAAAATATGAACATTTCCAGATTTTGCTGCCGAATTATAAAACCTGCTGAACATCTACCTGAAAATGCTTCTCCAGAGGTAACCCTAAATTAACCCAAGAGCTCTTGTGATAACTAATATGCTATAGCTATTTAAAATTGTTTTCCTTATATTTCACATAACTTCATTATGTATTTCTTTAACGTGTTAATATAATATAATCAACAGTTTTGCTCTATCCTTGGGTTAATATTTTCTATTTATAAAGCTTTCTTTTATTTTATTATGATAATGTGTCAGAATCATCTTTGACCGAGTGAACTATTCCCTTTATTGAAAGTAAGACGCCGCTATTAAGGCATATTTTAAATTTATAATTTTCCAATTTTATTATCTTGCAAATCACTCGTTCGAGGGCGATTCTATTCTTTAATATATAATATAATCACATAGTTTAAAATCTACATGTTATTGATTTTAATCTAATATGAGAGTATGTGCAAGGTCAATGATTAAATGTCCCCTAATGCATGATTGCTTATATAAATCTATACTTACTTTTCAAACCCGCAAGCATGCATTTTCCTATTTTAATTACCATGTTCTACTTTAATTATAAAGTTCATCATTGACGTCGAGAATGTGCGGACCCTTTTAAATGAATTTCGGGGAATTTGATTGGGCATTTCTCTTAATCTGAGTAAAACCCATTCAGTATGTTTTTATATACACTAGTCTCATATTGCTGGTAAATGAATTGGTTGTTGAGACCGCTTTGTTTTATTTTTCCAAGGATTCTTTACACAGCAAAGTCCGTTCTTTTCGTATATTGCCAGTTTCCAGGCAGAGTGTGTTCCAAATGACACACCTGGGAATTAAATGCAATCATCACACAGTCGCTAAGTTTCGGCTGTTCATAAAATACTTTCCTAAGGGTTAGCGGCGAGATGCCCTCCGTAATTATTCCGGATCTTCAATATTGTTTTATTTTATATTTATTTTACAAAGCATCCGTGACTTAAACGTGTCACACCCTCCAACTTTAATAAATTCATTATCAGCAATATTGACCTCCCAATGCAACTCTATTATTATTATTCTCAAATAAATGCTTTGATCACATTCCCACTTTGTTGCTTAGTAAGCTTTTGTCCATGCTATTCTCGAAATCAATAAATATTTTATAACACTTAATTTCAAATATTTTCTTAAACTTGTATAATTTCTCAAAGCACCTCGCACATGTTCCTATCTCGTCAAGCACATTATCGTAATGCTATTAGCCCGAGGAATAGAATATATCACTTTGTTTTAAAACCTTTTTGTCATTTATTGAAATATAATGCCCACAATTATTTAATATGTGTCCCTGTCTCATATAAGCAGACAGTGGCGTTATATAGATATTTTATGAATATATTTTGTGAAATTATTTAAAACTAAATTTGATCTCTTATTTTATTTGATTCCTATCACTGTCTCGGTCTATATATATATTTTCTGCATTTCTTTTGTAAATCCATAGACGTTAATTAGCCACCCAAACTTCTTTTAGTATAGAGTCTTTTGTTTCTCCCTGACCACCAGGCACCGGTCAAAGGTCATACTAGTAGTGGCATCAGATGCGGTCACGTAGATGGTGCTGTGAAATTTGGGCTTTAGATTCGAACTTAGTATATTGAGAAGGCAACCCCTCCTAGAATGTTGTTTCGTGTCTGGGGTTTGAATTCTGAAGTGTGTTAGCGAGATAGACGATTCTGACTGTTACATTATTAAATCTCCATTTATTTTTACACAATTTTGGTTTTTATTTTAATTAACAAAATTCTTATTTTATAATTACTATAAAAAAGGTTTGGAGAGCTACAGCCACTCAATTGTATGCTTTAATAATACTAATATAAGTCTCACTATGAAGTCTAATCACTTTATTTGTATTTAAAAATATTTTGGGTTTATGTTATAATATTGCAACATCTCAATTATATCAGAAATACTTGTAGAAACTAATGTTTTTTTTCATAATCTGCAAATTCAAAGAAAAGTAGCAATTTATAGATATTAGTCATTTAAAATAAAATGTTGTCTATTATGATATAATCACTTTTATTAAATGTTCATATTATCCTTACATTTTTCTTCTCGTTTGACATATTATTATCATTGAATATACATATCACGCATTTATTTTAAAATATGTACAATGATTGTAAGAATTTTTGGGTTTTTTAGAATTTTCTTAGATTTTATTACATACTGAATTCATAGCTGATAACAAAAACATCAATTCATACTACTAAAGATTGATTCCAGGGAATGCTCACATTACTTAATTAAAAAATGTTAGGAAGTATGTTGTTGTTACATCTGTTATAATAATTCAAGAGAATTGAGAACAAACACTAATGTAATATGCATGGTTTGTTTCAAATGAATGTAAATTTTCTGTTGATGCAAGATAATGTATAAAGAAAAGAAGGAATATGAATAATTTTATTTATATATATAATTCAATTATGCCAAACTCAAAATTAAATAAGACTAGCCAAAATTTAAAAAAAACTAAAAAATTTCTTAACACAACTAATAATTTTTCTGCCAAACCAGATTTCTCAAGTGCAAAGGAATACAAAATATTCCAATAAATATATACTAATTACATTTACCACAATTCACAATAACATCCCACACACCTTTACTTTAAGAATTATTTTAAAATTAAATGTGGCATATATTTTTGAATTGTGGGAAATGTAATTAGTACATATTTATTGGCATATTTTGTATTCATTTGTATTTGAGAAGTCTTCTTTGTCAGAGAAATCATTGGTTGTCTTAAATAATTTTTTAATCTTTTAAATTTTGATGTCTTCCTTTAATTTTGACTTTGGGATAATTGAGCTATTTTATTAATTTGTTTAGCTTTAGACATTTCATATATATATATATATATATTGTAACCCCTCACCACCGATCACTATCACTATAAATATCCAGGGGCGCCAATTCTATGGATCATAGAATAAACTATTGAATGAATCTTATTTTAAAACTATCAATGAGGCTCTTAAATAAAGTTTCACCTTAGTCTAGCTCAGTTGAGGGATACAGAGGCCTATGAGGTGTAAAATGTACATTAGATGTGGGAGGAAATATTACAATTAATAGGAAATAAAACATCTATCAAATTCTCAAATAAGATTTATATTTGTAAAATTCTACCATCTAAAATTAACTAATTATAGTATATACTTCACCTCCTCCCATCATCCACATGCATTGAACAACCTCTACCATGTTAGAAAATTAAACTAATAAATAAAATATAATATTTAGAAACTATAATGTATAACAAGTTGGAATTAAATATAAACTAAACCTAACATTACTAAACTGTGAAATAGACACTAATTTAAACTGGTTAACTGAATTTATTATTTAATCTGAATTAAAAATTGAATATCTTAGGGAATTAACTTATGGCATGGTTTAATCTAAAGTCTACTTATTAACAACTACTATTTACTTATTATGAAAAAAATAATATAAATTAAGCAATACCCTAACTAAATAATGGGAGTTAGATAATAAAAGAAATCGGGCACATTTTGATTTCAATTCATCATCTAAACAATTACTAAATGATAAAACCCTTTTAGAAACTCAGTAAATAATTGACATCTCATACAGTGTTTGGATCAAGGAAATCAATATCATCATGTCTGGATGTTTATCATATTTAAATGAAAATACAATTATATGATATTAAATAAAATAAATGTGTGAGCATGTGTGGAAATATGAAACACGAATGTATGTTAAAGAAGAATTCTAAATACAATTTTGAATAATAAAATATTTATTAACAAAATAAGAAAAATAGTTAAGCAACATTTAATTTCTTTCTTATTGGTATAAGTACAAATTTTGGATGTATTTAGCATCACTGGTTAAAGTTTACATAAGGATAGCTAACACAATATAATCTCTTAAATTTCAAATCTAATACATTTCATCTATCAAAACATCCTGATAGATTTGTGAAACACATTATATTTTTAATATTAAACAAGAACCAAAATAAAATCTTTACATTTTATTGCAAAAATGACTTTCAGTTATCAGTTACTTCTGATAATCCTATAGAACTGAAGAAATATAACCTTACACTTCTAGTAATCAAGTACAGAATTTATTTTATATTCAACATCTTGTTTTATAACACTCAGTTATCAATTAACCTAATAAATCTATGACAAACAACATAGGTTAAATATTTCAATTATATTATAAAATAAAACTAAAATTTTGCATTTTACTTCAAATGCACATTAACTACAACTAAAGTAAAGGGGTTTGAAAGCTAAAAATAATATCAAATTACATTTTGCAAAATGAAATAAATAGCTCCATTAATTAAATCTATTCTGACTTTACAAAAATGAAGTAAAGAATTATATTAATTAACTATGTTTTATTTTGCCAAAATAGAAATAAATAATTCTATTCATTAACTATGTTTTATCTTTGCTTGCTTACTCAATGATGATGAACTATTATGAAAATTGATGATATAAAACTTAAAGGATCACTACAAAAATGTTTTAAAATGATAATTAAAGTTATACATTAATGATGGATTTTTCTATATCTTTCAAATTAACACTTTATGCATAAGTCTGTATTATGCTGTGTGTCAAAGAATAAATAATTAATACTAATCAATCCAATTGGTTTGCTTATGAAGTTATAATGCAATCATAGCTTTTATTCTTCTTTTTATCAATAAATTATCTGGCACTTGGTTATAGTATAAGATGGAAAAACATCCAATGAACACATGGGGATAAAAGATTTTTACAATTCACATATAAATAACAACACAACAACTCCCAAGTCTACTTCTGAGACTAACTAAACTGGTGGGAATAAATCTCATCACCAAATGATCAGGGAGATAATATACTTAACTTCATATACTTTAATTCATAATATCAAATATCAAAACTGGAGGATTCAATCTACTCCTATCAAAAATACTTCAATACACAGAGAAGAAGGGATTACTCAATCCCATACAATACACTAAGCAATCTACCCATGTTAAATATTCAAATAACAAAAGGGGAGAGATTACTCAATCCCATAAATTCTATAAAACATTGCTAACTTTACTACATATAGCCACAAAAATACTTCTCTTATCAAGCATAATAAAGAACAATAATTCACACTTAAATCTCTAATCCTTCCACAACAATTGACCATTCTTTTCCTCCGAAACCGATAGACTTTATATCATTTTTACTTGCAATTTACATTATTATAGCTGAATCTAATAATGGACACACATATACAAGCATAATAATACACAGACAATTCAAGTCCCAGTAAGCAAAGAACTACTGTAAAAATATCAATTACTAATTGTAAAAGCAATAAGGAATAAATATTTCATATCTGATAATATTTAGGACTTGGTAACATACTAGTAACGGTTGAAAAACAAGGCAATAATTTCTAATGGCAAGGCAAGATAAAATAATCTTTTTTATAGTGCATTTACATTAGCACAAATCTAAAGCAAAAATTTGGCTTAGATAAATAATAAAGCTTTATATTCTAGGTTAAATAATAATTGAAAATAATTATTTTTTTAAATCTATTGTAAAACGCATAGATATAATATAAGAACCTATATAATAATGGGCTTCTTTTTAAAAGAGCCATTACCCCCTTTTACATTAAATGGACATCTCCTTTTCTACCACACACGTAGCACATACTAATAAAACTTAAACTAAAATAATAATAAATACCTTGTACAATATTTCCTTCTATATTATACATTTAATGAGACGTTCTTGAAGAATAATAATACATAATGATAAAATAATAAAATCATAAAACAACCTTGAAACTATCTACCTACTAAATACGATTAAATAAATAAATAAATAAAGTTCTTTTGTCTTCTTCTGGGTTGAAAATGAAAAGTTTGTTGCAGCTTATACATGACATCCCTTGGTCATGTCTTAAATAATAATAATAATAATAATAATAATAAGAAGAAGAAGAAGAAAAGGAGGAGGAGGAGGAGGAGGAGGAGGAGGAGGAGGAGGAGGAGGAGGAGGAGGAGGAGGAGGAGGAGGAGGAGGAGGAGGAGGAGGAGGAGGAGGAGGAGGAGGAAGAAGAAGAAGAAGAAGAAGAAGAAGAAGAAGAAGAAGAAGAAGAAGAAGAAGAAGAAGAAGAAGAAGAAGAAGAAGAAGAAGAAGAAGAAGAAGAAGAAGAAGAAGAAGAAAAGAAGAAGAAGAAGAAAAAGAAGAAGCACACAGAGATAAATGTTGACAAAACAACATGTTCCTGCAGAAAAACAAATAATATTATTCTGACTCCAATATAGCACATTCTATGTTCTTAATCAAGCTAATGAAGTTGCTGGTAATGTTATAGAAAAGAAGTAATAATTCACATTTCATTCATAAAATATATTAGGCATTTATTTCATGTTTCTTTTTCAGAGCCATTCATAAAACGTATATAATTATTTGAACTGATAACATTTATTTAACTTTCCATGAGCTGGTTGGCAATATTCTATATGAGAAATTCCATCGCAAAATAAAGAGGACAATTAAAAAACAAAAGTCATATTCAGTTTCATCGATTTTCTAAATCAATTTCTCATAGTAGTTGGGAAAAATAATTAGATAATTAGTTGAATCATACATTTAGTCTTATTTTCTAATAGGCACAAAAAGAAATATAAATAGTCAGGCAAGTATTTCAATAAAATGATAATAAAATAAATGATTCCTATGCATCTTTCTGAATCTTCTTCTTTATAACTAGCACAAAATTTATCATAAAGAGTTCTTGAGAGATTTAATAATAGTTCGCATATTTTTCTGATATAACAAAGGTATGCACACATTGCAGTTGTTCCCTTAATACTATAATTAAAATTTAAGAATAATAATTTTGAAAAATAAACAAACATTCTTCTGTCTTCTTCACAAGTAGGAATAAAATTTAAATAAAATGATTTTGAAATATAATTACGTACTTCCATTCCATTCTTCATATTACTAATTAATTTTAAATATGTTATAATGTAGTTACACTCATGCTTTTAAAATAATAGAGAATTCTGAAACTGTCAATTAAGAATAAAAATCAATGTACCTTTAAAGTTGTTCACGCTACCATTATCCTGAAACTTTTTAGTACTTTAAACTTTCAACTTGGCCTTTTTTCTTGGAATAGACTTTCAATAAAATTATAATATTAAGCTTGGTTTGGAGAATAATTTATAGTTCTATCACTAGAGAATTTTGGTAGTCTTTGTTGGTAGTCTTCTTTGGTAGTCCCCCTAGAATTGTAAGTATCCCTTTTTATAGATTTTTAAAATATTACCTCACATTTATTCTTCCAATAGTCCAAGATATTTGAAAGTTCAAAGATCACCAGACAAAGACTATTTGCTCCTCCCATTACAATAAAACTTAATTTATGCAAGAAACTTTGTCTTGAAAAAAAAGAAAAAAAATTATTGTCTTTTAAATAAATAAAAAGAAATATTAAATTGAACTAAGAATTAAATATTCTGTACTTCAAAAACAACAGAATAAAAACTAATGACAATCATTTAATAAATAAAATATTTTCTAGTATAATTATTGTTTAATAATTCCCCAGTCCAATAATCCATTAATTCACTTAAAATGTAATTAAGCTGGTTTTAACACTATTAGTTATGAAATTAAATATTTGGATATGAGATATGAATTTAATGAAACATATGAATGAAAAATGAAGTTGAATAATGATACTGACTTACATGAATATGTACAAATAAAGCACTACAACTACCAAACTGATATGACTAAATGACTATGTTAATGATGATGAGTGAAACATATTTCACTGTTTATGCTATAAATTAAAATATGAAAAGCAAATGAACTAGAGAATCATTCAAACAAGTCTTAATATTTATTTGTGAACAAATAAAACAAATTAGCATCAATTCAAACTGAACTGACTATGTTTATAACAAGCCACCACTATCCTATCATTAATTATACCCTAAAGGAAGATACTGAACATCTAATAATTTTTAAATTACTTCTACAAGTACTTCTAATCATAGTTTTAAATAATAAATAAAAAATTTTAAAAATTACACATTATTTCATTTTTTTAAATAAGATATTATCAGATGTTACTGATATAGCATTACACAATTCCAATTAATATTTATGGTGCCAAACCAGAAGGTCACACTATTAAGCTGGTTATGTGTCTCAGGGCATACAACAACATAGTAATGTGTGTGCATGCATATATATATATGAAGTGGAAAGGAAAAATTGAAATAAACACAGACAAAAACATTGTCAATATTTTTATATTACACTAAAATAACAGCTAAGGATGAAATAATTTTGAATTTAAAATTATATTATTATAAACTATTCATTTAATAAGTTCTGATTAATATTTTATTAATTCTAATTTTGAAATTAAAAAAGCATGTTTTTATGTTACAATAGATACACTAGTAATTATAGAATTCCATTATCTATTTTAATTAGAAAATTTTTTTGTAATTAAACCTTGTATAATATATTTTGATAAAATCCTCTAAAGTTGTTTTTCCAAGGATTAAGGTAGATTGAAAACAATATATTGACTTTTTTCAATCAAGATAAAGAAAACTTATTTTTAATTACTGTATTTTTTCTCCACCCTGACTATAAAAAGGTTGGAAAAAATATTAGGGAAGTCTTTTAGTTTTTTTTTAGTTTTACATATTGTGACAGCAGAGATACCATGAAGTTATAACTGAAGGCAAGAGAGTGCAAGTCCAACTTCTGCTACTAGTGTGACAATGGTAGAGTTTGGTGGTCACATGGAAGCAATATTCAACTTTTCTGTTCTCCCTAGCCCATATATATATATATATGCATCAGACAGCATAAACTGAAGGGAGTTACCAGTTACCTGGATTATACCTTTCCCATGATGATAAGAAAGCAGTCTATCATCTAGAAGGGACCAGTTTACCCAAAGAGCCCATCAGCTTGCTGATAAATTAGTTAATACATATACTGTTTTATCTGTATGCAGAGGGGCATAGAAAGGGCTACATCATCAAATATATAAAGTATAGCTGGTGAGTTATTTCAAATAATTTGTTGAAAATGATATTTAAAATCTATAATTTAAAAGTAAAACAAGTAAATAATTTTTGCTTCAATTAAAAATCTAAAAAAACTAATGATTGATTCTTATTTTGGAAAAAAAAGGAAACTCCAAAAATCTTTTTAGATTAGTGAACAAAAACACTTGCTGGCATATTTTTTAAAAGATATTTATAATTAATCAATAGTAACCTGTCGAAGATGAGATACTATTTTTTCAAAAAAAAAAGAAAAAAAACTTTTTTGTTTACCATTAGATAATTAATGAATTAGTAATTGATTAATATTATTTTTTATATCCACATATATGTGTGAATTTTATGTATATTTTCGACATGAAATTACTTGTGAAAAATATATTTTTAATAATTTTATTATTTTGATAAATTAAAATATTATATGCTATGAACATCAGTGTATGCACACATTTCCATGCATACACATATATGTCAAATCAGTCATTATTTATATATCATTAAAATGTGATAACTTATATTTTTATTATTATTATTATTATATGACAATTCCCATGTTATAGCATGTCTGTATGCTTACATGGATGCATGTCAAGTAGACACATGTTAAAATTAATCATATTTTTTATTATTATATGACAGTTCAAACATGTTCATAAATTATTATACAACAATTCTATATATTATATATAAGTGTATTTTATGTAAACTAATTGAGATATTTGTAAATAACAATGTGATAACTAATTGTATATTAATCAAAATCAGAATGCCAAATTTATATTTATAGCATACTCAGCAGACTTTAATTTTATTTTAATTGTTATTAATAAATTGATATTTTATTGTTAAAATTATTTTAGTAAATTTATTAATCCTAAAATATTGTAAATTATTATATGTTATATTATATCCCTTGTTGTCAGTAACAATTATAGAACTTTTTTCCTGAGCTAGATTCATGTATAACAATCTGTTATATAAAATGGATTTATATTTACTGTTTATGGACATCCAGTTAATGATAATCCTGGATTGCTACCAGGGGGATATCATTCAAAGCCCATGCACTACATTTTATTTAGTTTAGTATTTATTAGAAATTAAGTTTATAGTTTGCCAGTACATTAATGGTACTAAATGACCAAAGTATTGATGATGATTACCATGTTTACTATTCAATAATTATTGTTTTTATTGTTATATATTCTTCTGGGTTAGCACTTAAGTTTGGGCATCCAAATTAATGTTTAAATAATCTGCCTCAAGTTGAAAAGGGTTAAATAATTAATCTATTCTATAGTAGACTCACTTCAAATCCAGTCATAAGATTGACTGCTGATTTATCTTATTGCAATAATTCATCTTGATGAATAATTATTACTTGTATTTATTTGTAATGCTGGTGTATTTATAGTTGTGTTTTAATCTCTCATATTCCTAGTGATTCCTCATTATATTTATTTGCATTTAATTTTGTATTTTGTTTACTTGGGATTGATGATAATGATTTTCCATTACTCTGGGTGCACCCCATGATTTTCTGTACCATTACAGTATATATATATAAATGGAAATTGTGAATTGAAGAAAATTAACAATATGGAAGATAAAATATTTTTTAAAACTTTTCAACCAATAGAATTTCAGAATGAGGAGAAAATAACAAAGGAAAAAAATGATTTAAAATCTCACTACACTAACCTATTTGCTGTGATATTACTAATAGTTGGTGCATATAATAACCTGTTTGCTGTGATATTACTAACAGTTGCTGTATATATTAACTTGTTGCTGTAATATTATATAGTGAGTTTTGCCTGATTTAATATTACTAATAGTTGGTATATATACTAAGCTGTTTGCTATGATATTACTAACAGATGTATTTGGAATATTTAAATAAAATTAAACTTTTCTAAAGACATTCAACACACATATTAGATGATGGAAATAGTCCAATATAAAAATACAACTAGAGCACGATCATCACAAATCTTCAGGAAAACACATTCTTATGATTTGAGAAAAAAGAAGCTCTGAGGAAAGTACTTGTTATTGTACTGAAATGTCAGCTATTTCAAAATAGATCAATAAGACTGTACAAATGTGTTCTAGAAGACAGTTCGCTGGTCTGAAGCTCATCAAATCCTAGACAGTAGGGAAGTCATGGAATGCCAACATATCTGATTGTACTTTCCTGATGCTGACATTTACCTGCACTGGTCTCCATTATGAGAAACCATCCGTTGCTGAAGAACTAATAATACATATGCTGACATATCTAAAGACAGAGAAGCAAAGATAAACACATATATATATATAACTGATAATGAATAATGTTATATATTAAAAATGACATTTTAAAGAACAAATAAATAATTTTGTTTAAGTTAAACATTAAAAATGAAGATTTAATTTATAGACACTTATATTTGTTTTTCCAAGAGTATAAGTGAAAATATTTAAAATCTATACTTTTACATTTAAAGATATTTCTAATTATTCAATCAACAATAATCTGGTCAAGATTGACTGTTATCTTTTTAAAAGAAAAAAAAAGTTGATAATACGTTTTTAAAGAAAAAAAAAGGAACTTATAAACTGATATTTTTTTTCAAAGAAAAAAAAACATAACTAATTTAAAATTATGTTTATATTTTGTTTATACACATGTATATGTGTGAAATTTATGTATGTTTTTCAAATAGAATTGATTAAAATATATATATTATTATTAATATGACAAATTAAAATATAATATAAACGTCAATGTGCACATACATTCCTACATGCACAACATATATGTTAAATCAAGAATTAACTACTGTATTGTACAATTAATAATTTATTTTGAAAAAATGAAATGACAGACATTACAGTGCATCTGCAATTAAATATGCTCACACATATTGTAATGGTTGTATAATTTACTAAGAAGACTGAAAGACCAAACAAGGACTCTTGACCGTCATACACAGGGCTACTCTATGATCCTAGTTTAAACCCCTACTTTGACATCCTGGTCTCCCCTGCATAACTAACACCCTTGAAGTCACACAGTTTCTCTTCTTCATACAGCATGACTTAGCTCAGAGTTCAGCATGGACTCTACTCCTCGGGATTTTTTTGGCAGCTCAGACCTTACACATCACTAACTCTAATTTATTATATTTATTTATTAATTAATTTAGTGTTTTATTAATCTGAAATTACATAATTATGGATTTAATTATTTCTAAATGGCTAAAAATGGAACATTTTAAATGGTGATATACAAAGTTATGAATATGCATATTTCTGCAATTGATAAACTAATTTAATTCTATGATTATTTCTAAAGTTCTGACTCGCAAATAATGACACACTTATAATTAATAATAATAGAATATTTATTGCATGAAATAAAGTGATGAATAGGGTAGCTTATATATTTATTAAAATAAAATAATTGGCCTTCACAGATGGCACCTTACAGAAATAGTGTGTGCCCTATTTAATCCATAGCAAAAGTATAGGCAAGCTATCGGTCTATTATGGGTTTGATTCTCCAGAGCTCTCATCTATTTACACTTAATGGGACAATTGTGCATGAATTAGATCTTAGGTTATCTAGGGGTATGGCTGAGCATAGGAAAAGGGTCACAGAGATTAATGAGGAGCATTGCATTACTACATTATGTGTGGGCTGTCAATAGTTGGAAAAATAATCAAGATGAACTTAGTGATCTGATGGTGGGGTTCACTATTAAACAGGGATGTCTCCAGCCACAGGGGTGTTCCTGCTCCTAACCAAGGGCACATTCCAAAGAAGACATGATAAGCTAAATCTAAAATTTGGAGTTGCAAGGAGTCTTCTGCTCCAATGTAGACTTAAGGGCATGCTAACGCTCTAAACAAGCTTTTTTTTCTTCTTTTTATTATGATAAATGCTACTACAAGAGAAGGCATTCAAATCATCTTTATCTTAGATTGTCACCATCCCCAGACCGGTTTCGACCTGTGGGTCTCTTCAGTGAGAAGTTGGGACATTAGATTCAAAAAACCAACTCAAGCTAAGCATTTATCTAAAAGGTAATTCTCAAGAAGAAGATCTAAACCTTTAAACATCTGCATGTCTTTAAAGTCAGCTCTCCAACTGAAAAAATTATATGGACCTGAACAACTTAGACTGGTGCTAATTCTGAGATTAGGAGCCCAGGCATGCAAAAATGGATATAGCAGGCACTGGGTGCTCTGACTATACATGAATGAGTGAACCATACAGGAAGCAGAGGTAGCGAATCATTTAATAAGACCATTGCAGCACACTTAATTGTAGGAACACAATTAAGGAAATAAAAATTATGACTTATTTAACCTTCCCCTATATAAAATTAATAAATTGGAATTCATTTTTATAAGATAGCATGTGTCCCATTTAACCAAGTATGACTTACATTATAGGCTAGAACTGATTCACAATAAAAGTATTAACTAAGTAATGTTTAGCTTTAAAATGATATTTAAAATATGGAGGAATATTAATTACCCATAATGCAGAATGATAGCAAGGTCTGTTCATTATTATATTACCAATAAATGAGTTATAGTTTAATTTATATATATATATATTACAAGGCACACATAGGTAATGAAATACGGACCTTTAAATAAATCACTAATATTATTTTTACATGATGGAAATCTTTAATTATAAACAAAATTATTATATTATTTTACATTATAGAAATCTCTAATCATAAGACAGAATTAATGTATTGATTTTTATCATATATTTATAGAGTAACATGTTAAGCAAACTTATTTATATAATTGAATAATGAGAATTTGTTCATCATTCTTCAATAGCTCTTTTTAACAGCTTTTAAGAAATAGAAAATAACTTTATTTGACATGATGGGGCAGGGGAAGGAAGATGAAACTCAGTCAATTTACATTTTATTATTTTTACTTTAGTCTATTATTTAACTAAGCATCTTATTGAGTCATAAGGTCCCATGGGGAATGTCAGAGGAAGAGAAACATGCAAAACATTTTTTTTAAAACAAAACTATTTATAATTACTTCCTCCATCAGGCAAATATAACATATAAACAAGATAAAATAAAGCTGAATTTCTAAATAATCAAGATCAATAGATTTTGACACAAGTAATAATATTATATAACTTTAACACACCAATAATTTAATTACAGTTAGTATTAGCAATTGAAAATATTAATTATTAATAAGCTCAATGTCAGTACATAATACTTAAATAAGGCTATAACCTGAGTACTTAATTTATTATGATAGAGACCTCTACAAATGTAAATGCAAGATTCAACTTTATAAAGATAAGAGTGGCCACTCTTATCTTCAACCTATTTTTCTAAATATATAGGCAAATCTAAAGCATTTTGATTTGGAAGCATGAAGCTAATAAATTCTTCACTGATTAAGTCCACTATTTCTGTTAAACATTAATGATCACGAAATCTTTCGATTTACAATGAGTTAATAGTCAGAGCTTAAATTTAGAAATATTTTGAATCAATTTAAAATTGTAAATATTAATTCTTATTAAGCACAATATCAGCATGTAATACTTAAATAAGGCTATAACCTTAGTACATGCACCTTGAGTGCTTAATTTATTGCAAGAGAGACCTCTACAAATCTAAACCCAAATCAAAATGCTTTAGATTTGCCTATACACCTGGGTCTCATTTTATGCGGTAGATAGGTTCCACAAAAAACCTGCATTAAAAAAATTGCACAAAAATAGACTTAACTTACCTTGAAAAATGGGGGATAGGTGCTGTAATTTTCAGAATTTGCATAAAAGCAAAGCAACAAGGAAAAATTACTTTAAAATTCACATTAAAAAAATAAGCAAATAAAGTATGACTAATAAAAAATTTCAAATATTTGAAAAAAATTAATACAAGACAAACTTTTTTTACATTTTTTATTAGCTACAGTACTTAATTTTACATTTTTCATACATATTTTAATCATTAACTCTAGCATTCATTTGTAAACTGATAAGAAATCAGATTCGATGTGATGTGATGTATTCTGGCTTCTCCTTAAACGAAGTCAAGAATCTCTCCACAATTATGCCCAGAGAAACCTGTTAGACACTTTATTTTTATTCATGATGTGATGTACAACTAGCACCACATTCAGTCTTGTGCTGTGTTAATAGTTTTCTGTTTCTATATTCAAAAAATTAAATCGCAATCAAAACAAAAAGATTATACATTATCATTAGAAAGATTATTTTCAGTTTATAAAATCTTGGTTTTTTAATTTTAAAAATCTAAAAGATTGTGTATTTCTGTTATATATAACAAAATACGTTTTAAAAGTTTAAATTTTTTGAATATTTATTGCGATATTTTTATATGTAAGTATAAATCTATTATTATTCTTTAATCATTAGTATAAGTAGGTTATTTACATAGAAGCTAACTTTCTAAATACAGCTTCAGGTCATATTCATGTTAGCTGCTAATATAACGTTATATTTTTGAAAAAAAAAAAGGATTTCAAGTGAAAATAAGTTATTAATAATTTAAATTTCTTGATATCTAATAAATATAGTGAAATATGAAGGATATTAAGAAGAAACATGAATCACATAACTTCAAAATCGCATTCAGATAATCCGCATAAAACAAGACCCAGGTGTATATTTACAAAATTAGGTTGAAGATAAGAGTGGCTGATCTTATCTTTATAAAGTTGAATCTTGTGTTTAGATTTGTAGAGGTCTCTCTTGTAATAAATTAAGTAGTCAAGGCACATGTACTAAGGATATAGCCTTATTTAAGTATTAGCAGTTGAATATATTTAACAAAGTTTACCAGAAAGATTATAAGGGCTCTGTAGATTTTCTGCACAGACATTAACACAATTCATGGTTTCTTGGGGTCAGCATGGAGTTGGTAAGAGCATAGATGGATTTCAGTCATGTTGATGGAACTTATTTCTGGATGCTGGACTTTGGCGATGACCATGGAGAAGCCAATGCCCAACTACTCACTCATGATGGCAGGTAGTTTAAACATTTTTAGAATAACATGAATAACAAAATAAGAATCATAAGAAGAATTAATAATCAGACCAATAATCAGAATCCTCAGAAAATTATATCTCTCTCCCACAATGTCCCTTTAGAAGGTTATATTCTTAATGCGGAAGCCACGGGTGCACTTTTGAGTTCTTAATGGATTTGGTCCTACTTTTAATTTTAATTACCATTCCATTAGCCTTCTACTTCCTTATACTTAAATTTCTGTTGAGTTGGTTTCCTTGCTATTGTTTCTATTTTCCTTTTAACACCTTTGAACATGAACAGATTCTAAAAGTCTTCAACTGTAACTATTTTAGCCAATTATACCTATATATGTGGAAATAAAGTATCAACATTTTCTTCTGTAATGGCGTCTTTCTATTACGCACTTTTTTACCATTGTATGAACTGCATTCAAATTCCTTTAATTAATTGATTAAGCTTTTAACTTTTATTTTAAAATCAGATACTTTTAACTTAAAATAACATACAATTGTACACACATGTGTATGTGTATTACTAATGTCTGTGAATATTGAAAAATTATATAAATGGGAAATGGGCTATAAATTAAGCAAACATGAAACAAGCATATATGCATGTAGATAGGCACCACTTCAACATATGTTAAATATGTTATTAAATATATACAAAACTGAATTTTACTTATAAAGTTATGACAATATTTTATATTTTAAATAATAAATTATAATGCATCAATGTGTGATGATGTGTATCAGTATTTTACATAAACCTATCAGAACATATATGTAAAGCAATGTAATAACTTGAATTATGTCTAGTAATTTAGTAAATCACAATGTGATAATTTTTTTATTATTGTATGTTAATCAAAATCGGAAGGCTTCTAATTGTATAGCCATAGTCTAATGACCTTAATATCATTATTTAATAAACTTGTATTCAATTGTATTAAATCACAATTTCTTGGTCACCATAACAGTTATAGAACTTGTTCTTCTGAGCTAGATTCATGCATAATGCCTGTTATATAAATGGGGATGTATTTAATGCTTAAGGGGCATCCAGTGATGATCAATCATCATCATCCTGGTTGGCACATAAGATTATATTCTTTGAAGTCCCTGCATGTTATTTTAGTTTAATCTTATTAGAAATGAAGTTTATAGTTGTCTAGTACATTAATGGTACTAAGTGTCCAGAACATTGATGATGATTGGCAGGTTTTAATATTACAGCATTATTGTTTTAATGATTATGTATTCTGATGGATGAGCACTTAGTTGGTGCATCCAAATTAATGGTTTCAATAATCTGCCACAAGTTGGCAAGGGCTAAATAGTTAGCCTGCTCCATATAAGACCTATTTCTAATCCATTCACCAGATTGACTATTGATTTATATTTTTTAAATCCAGCCACAACAGCTATTGATTTATTGTAGTGATGTATTTTGATTGATCATTCTATGATGATGAATGGTTATTTTGAGTATTAATTACTTTTATTTATTATAATGCTGTTTGATGTCTAGTTAATCATAGTTGTTCTAAGGAGTTAACGGATCTTTACTTGTGCTGATCTCTGAGAGATTTTCTGTTTTCATACTCTCTTGAATATATAAAATTACTTATGTATATTTTGGATGTTAAACATTACTTTAACATTTTTTTAATAATATCTTACTTAAATATTATACTTTTTGTAAATTTTAAATTTAATTTACCTGGGAGTGATGATGATTTGCCATTATCCCAGGTATAACCTTCTTTCTTTTCCAAATTTATCCCATCTTGTTAAAATACATAACAATATGATCAGCTTAAATTTGGAAATAAATTTAAAAATGACAGAGTTTTAAGTGCATAATATGGATTAATTATTATTATTTATATGTCAATTCAATTTGTAAGTATCACTTTATTAATATGTATTCTTAGATAATTGCTATTCTTAAATAATTTCACTACATGCCTACTGATAAGGCATGGATTGTTTCAAAATGCATATTGCAAGTCATTCATGCTTTTCCTACCTGTACTCATATGTTTAAGAGATAATGTAAATATTAGTTTATTTTTTGACAAATAGGGACAAAGTGTATGAGTAAAAACAAGAATGAAAATAAAGATTAAGAAATAGTGGTGTTATTTAACATTAATAGATATACTTTATTTTTTTTGCTAATATTAAAGTATATATTTGAGATAAAAAATAAAACAATAAATATTATGCATGAATAGTGAAATTGTTTAAGGACATTTATTGTTGGATATATGCTAATAAAATGATGACAAACTGAATTGTTATTATTATCATTATTTTCATCCATTATCAGTCCATTGCAAAATGTGACTCTATGTCTAATCCAGTTACTCTGATTCCTAGCTTCTTTTTTTTTCACAATATACCAGAAAACTTCCTTATTTCATCTATCCACCTCACATATGGTCTCTTTCTAGATAATTTCCATTATCTTGGGATCCAAATTAAAGCATCAACTATCTATTTATTATCATCTTTTTTAGGAATATCTCCAGCTCAATTAATACTGGTCTCTTAATTCCACCATGAAATCAGTAATGCCTTACTCAATTATTTTATTTTTGATATCTCTTTGTTATTCCTAATATAAATTTCTCCATACTTCATTGAATAGTCTGAAGTTTCTCTATTGCTCTTCTGTATCCAGTTCTCAGACTGATAAAACATATTGATTGAAAGCCTTCCTTTTCAAGCATATAAAGCCTTTTAATATGGAGTTATTTCTATCAAAAGCACTTCATCCAGGTTTACTAATATGATTAATCTCATCCGTTATGTTTCTATCTGTGCTAAAAATCTGACCAAAAGATTTGTAATTGTTAATTTCTTCTAATTCATAATTATCAATCTTTTTTCCCCTGAGAAAATCCAGAATTGAATTATATTTTGACTAATATAAAATATATATTTCAAGATTGTAAATTCAACACAGAAAGTAATCTTTGTTTAATGAAATGTAAGATACATGTCAAAGCAAAATTAGACAGACAAAAACTATTAAGAAGGACTGTATTAATAATTAATTATTTCTAATCTTCAGAAACACCACACTGAATTTAAATTAGAACTTGCAAATCATATTAAAATATTAACAAACTTTTGAAGATGGTTTAAACTTGATTGAAATCAATAAAATGATAACTGATACTTCATGAAAAACTGCAAAAAAAAAAAAAATTAAGTGGTGCAAAAAAGAAAAAAATTACTGGTAAATTTTTTATTGATGTAAGAGAGTGTATGAAAAAAAGAAGAAATGTTAATAATTTTTTTTAACGATTTATTAAGAATTTAATATTTAAAAGTTTATAAAATTATACAAAAAAATAATGATATAAGAAAATAAAAGTATAATTAGCAAGGAAAGCTATAGAAAACAATAAAAGTCTCAAAAGTATAAAAGAACATATTGATATTGGAAGGAAACTTATTTCTGTGGTAAGAAAAAAAGATGCAACTATTACTACAAAGACAGATGATCCTGTGATATGTGTGAAAGAATTCTGCAAAGAATTATATAGAAATAAAGAATGAGATAAAGTATATTCTATAATTATTTCTGGGTTAATGAAGAATTGAGATATGCAATTAAATCTATGAAGAAAAGAAAAACTCCAGAAAGTGATGGACTTATTACTGATATCATCAAAGAAGCATGTGAAGAAACAAAATAATTATTGAAAACATTATGTACTAAATGTTTAAATGATAAAGATGAGTCTGGTAATTGGAAGAATGTAATAAAAATATTGATATTTAAGAGAGATAAAAAAGATATTGGAAATTATACTCTTATCAACTTATCCATATTTTATCAGTTTTATATAGAATTTTTACAAAGAGAATTACAACTAACCTACAGCAAATTTTGAAATCTACCCAATTAGAAGATTAAGTAAGACCTAAAAGAGATTTAAAGTACAATGCATCACACCCAAGTATTGTGAAAAATTATAGAAAGATTTGATGAATATGAGGTGTCATATTGGATTCTATGAGCATTATTTACTTATTTAATAGGACTTATTTAAACTTTTAGGAATTAAAAATCTCAATTTGTTACTACCAAGTGTCAATTTTGTTGTCTATCTTAACATCTTAAAACAATGAGAAAGATGGTTTCGCCTTTATTTAAATAAATGATACATTGACAACAGATTAAAGAATTTTCATGTTCATAAGAATGGGTTACTTTCATGTGATATATAAATAAAGTACTATAAGGGTTATTTATTAATTAAAGGGGTAAAAAAAAATGTCTTTTTTAAAAATAAAAAAAATTATTTTGTTACATTAATTAAAATTTATTTTAAACTTAAAAAAAAAATCCATATTTATTTTGATTACTTAAATTTTTTTTATATCTAATAGTTTTTAAATAACCAATCAATTGTTGTTGATGTGAATAAAATTTCTAAAAATGATTGCTTTTTTAAACATATTAACTTTATTTTATTTAATATAATTTGTTTTTATTTGATGATTAGAAAAGCATTTACTATTATTTTTTCAAACATTTAAAACTATAATTGTGTTTTGCATACAAATATTTTTATAATAAATTTCATTTAGTTATTTTTTCTAAGGTAGATATTTGTTAATGTGTTACAAAATATTAGATCTTCCGTGAAACAGAGATAGTGCATTTGACTGCCATGGTCATAACCTGGGATTTGAATTCAAGATTATCTTAAAATCAGGCTGAGGATTTTGTCAAAATGTTGACCAATAGCTAACATAAGTAAACATTTAACAGCAATTAGTAAATGGTATCAAATATTATTAATTATGATAATTTTACTTTAGACTGGGTGATGATTGCCAATGTGTTGACATTAACAAATAAATTATAATGCTATATAGTGATGGCATATACATATGAATTATGAATCCATAATTATTTTTACTTAATTACAAAATAGAAATTTAAGATTATTAATTTTATGCTTATTACAAAAACTCAATAAAACTAAAAAGCATTATATAACATTAGCTTGCCCACTACACCTCAAAAGTAAATTCTGTTTATTCTACTCCGGTACTGCTGTCTATTGTAAGTTTGGATAATCAATAGATACTAGATAGTAGTGCTTTGTTAATGAAGAATTTGAAACTATATCTATTGATTATTCAAACTTATAATAGATCGCAACAATGGAGTAAAATAAATGGAGGTTTCTTCTGAAAAACATTGTACAAGCAGAGATCATATGATGTTTTATGATTTTGTACCAATCCTCTCCAAAAGATAAAAATGCCTACAATTGTTATAAATATGAAAAAAAATCAAAATATATGATTAGTAACAAATAATTATGCAAACAAATAATATTTTATTAAAAACATTCAGATGTTTTTCAATTAATATCATAGGCATGTACAAAGATACACACATATATATTATAGATAAAAATACTTTTGCAATAACAGTTAATTCAGGTATAGACCCAGTTTTAATAAAACAGGTAAATGTTTAATAATTGATGACAAAAGGAGAAATAAAGACTAAATAATTATAAAAGTTTCAACATTACTATACATTAGCAAAATTTAAAGTTCCTTAAAATCGTAAGTTGTAAAAATAAGTGTATGCCCCTCATTGCTGATTAATAGAACATGAATTTCTTTTAATTTCTCTTTCAATAATTATTTCAGAATAGATTTAACATAATTATGTAAAGTTAAAATAATTCAATAATATTTATAATTATTGAAGTTATTGTTTTTATTCAAATCGAAAGTGAAAAAATTTGCAGTGAGAAATTGTTCCACGTACTAATTTCAAATACTTGTTTCTGTGATGTCCAAAATAGTCATAGAGAAGTTAAAACCCTTTATAACTACATTTATAATAAGAATAAAATTTATTATGACTGAATAAAAACTAAAATTATTTGCGAATAATTTTTTTAATTTAAATCATATTTATATAAATTAAACGTATGACTGAATTAAAAACACAATAATTAAACATGTTTGTCAGTAATTAACTATGAGAAAGCAAGCAATTATAATACTTAATAGATTAGATCAGTGTTTCCCAACCTGTGGTACGCGTACCACTGGTGGTACGCGAGTTGCTGGTTGGTGGTACACGAAAAATAATCAATAATGGCGGTCATAAAAAAAATTAAATCATAAAAATATCATAGAAACGTTTTTTCCTATAATTCATAAAAATTATTTTAATTAATAATATTATACGGTAAAGTTATTAATATGTACAGTCGATAACGATCTTTAATGTTAATGATAAAATTGAAAGTATGATTAAGAAATTAGATTTTTGGAAACTGTATCAAAAACAATCAACAATCAACCGGAAGTATTCGAAAATCTACTTATTTTTTTGTTTGAAAATAAAGTTAGTCTGTCTCAAGATATACGAGAAAATATAATAGCACATTTAACAGAATTAAAATTGTCTTTCATGGAATATTTTCCAAAACCCGAAAACACAAATGATAATTGTATTTCAAATTCCGTCTATGCAGAAAATTTAGAAAAAGCTACATCATTATCAATAAAGGATAAAGAAAATTTAATAGAATTATCATGTAACAGAACTTTACAAGTAGAATTCAAATGACACAATCTAATTAATTTTCGGTTAAACATTAAAGAATATGAACAACTTTCTGAGAAAGCTCTTAAATTATTATTACCGTTTACTAGTACGAAATTAGTAGGAAGAGCTTTTACTTCATATATTTTTTTAAAAAATAAGTATCGAAACAGATTGAACGCAGTTATAGACTTAAGGGTATATATACCTCGCATGTTTTAAACCAAATTTCAAAAAATTATGTTGTTCAAAACAAGCACAAGGATTTCATTAAATTTATTTTATAAAAATATTTGATTATGATAAAAAAATATATTAATTGTTTTTTTATAATTTTGTGTTTTTATTAAAACCATTTATTAGTAAACGAAATATGACAAAATAATAGATAAATAATGAGTCGGATCAAGGCAAATCAATCTAAATTATTTAATTTGAAAGAATGTATCAGAAAAGGATCATAACCAGAAATTAGACTCTCTTTAATTTTTGATCATCTATTGTGGATTACTAGATGTAAGCTAGTATTTAATCATCAAAATTTTAATCCTATTAACTTCATGCAGAACAATATAAAGAAAACAAGAACAAGAGATAGCCTGGTAACCCCTGAGGTTATTTTTACCAGGACTTGGGACATGCTGGATTTATCCTCTCCATGGCCCAACCAATAGCAAGATGCTCCGAAAAAGAGAAAACAGACTCAAATTTGGGAAAACCAAATGAAGGAATGAGAAAATACTTTGAACAAAATATGTACCAAATAATTTTTAATGTAATAATGTAATCTTTAATAAATATTTTGAAAAAAAAAAAGTGAAACTTTGAACAAACACATACATATAAATATGTTACATTGAGTTTATAATTTCAGTGAGTTTATAATCAGGCGTGACGGTTAGTCGTGTTTCAATGTAATTTGTCCCATTATGTGATGTGAATACATACATGGTCACCTTATAATATTTATAATGCAAATAATATAACACACTCGCAATAACAAATTTCACGAAATACAATCATTTTTACGAAGTGGTACAATTTAGCGTGATGTACTACCAAGTGGTACGCGAGCCAAAAAAGGTTGGGAAACGCTGGATTAGATAATAACATTACCAATTTCAATAGCATGTAAATAACTTACTACTGCCTTGAAAATGTAACGTTTGATATTATAATAAAATCACGGAACATTCTCGTTTAAATATGTTGCTAATAATTATTTTTTGCAGGCAGCCTCATAATGAATAAATGGGCATTGATAAATGAAAAGTAAAATTATTTGCACGTTTATTAAAATGTCTTATTATAAGAATGTCTGCAAGAGTGTGATTCTTAATAAAATATTTGAAACGAGAATGTTCTGTGATTTGATTGGATAATAACATGTTTTCCAGACATCACAATTATGAAAATTAGAAATGTTGGTTCAAAGAAGTTTTTTTTTTTCTGTTATCTAAGTAATTTATTGTACTAAAGTTGCAGATTAAAAAATTGTAGATAAAATATAAAATTCACCAGCATTTTCAAAATTGAAACCAAATTCAGTGATAAGATAGATAATTGCTATAGCAGATACAATTACTAAAATTAGGACATCCGTAAGTGATTTGGATAAATATGTCATGATCAGTTGGAGTAATCTCTTTTGGATTGCTGTTTTTCTTCTAGACATCTTACTTTGCAATAAGTATTATGAAAAAACATTCAGCTATATCTAATGCTTAAGTTAGAAGATATCATTGCCTGTTTAAACATTAATTTTAAAAATAGTTGACCTGTCTATAATGTATTGCCTGCCAAAAGCTAAAGAAGTCAGAAAACCCAAGAATAACTGCTAAAGAAAGAAGCAGTAAGGGAAACCTGATATAAAAAAAAACTATTATCAATAGAAGTGACTTGAAAAGTATCTATCACATTTGAGATCTCTGACAAAACACTATGAAATGCATGAATTACAATTATAAACTTTGTGGTTAAAAATTAAAATGTTATACAATATGAAATATATATTTTAAAAGGCCTAATTCTATTAATATTTTTCTTCTAATTTTTGATATTTATAATTACTTTCTGTCTTAAAAATGTAATATTTAGTATAGGTTTAAATATTATTGTGAAATATCATTGAAATAACCTTTGAATCAAGGTCTAGTACACATATCTCAATACTGCTTTATTTTAAATTAAAATAACTAATTTTTTTAAAATTATTACTCTTTGTTTAATAATTCTTTGAACAATGCTCATATAAAATCAGTTTATAGTATACATATACTCCACTATTTCTAAAAAAAAATAATGTAAATTTAATACTATATTTAAACTATTCTTATTTTTTTCCAATAATTTGTATGGCAGAATAACATGTCTGTGTATGTCATCCAACTATTATTGTTGATACATTTAATGTTTTATGGTAAACCCTATTTAAACCACAAACATCACATGATCACCATTTCTTATGATTGCTCATAACTGTTATTAAAACTGGCAAAATTCTCCTTACAGCAGTGCCACTCAGTACAAACTAGAATAATCAATGGATGCCAGAAGGCTTGTGCATAAAATCCTTATCTAATGGGATAGTGGTGGCTAAGGTTATTAAGGAACCAAAGACACTAAAATGTATGGGTACTGAACTGAGTTCAGACCTACATGACTATATAAGCTAATGAGCTTAGATTGAAAATATTATTGTGTTTTCAATTTTATTCTCATAGTTTTGTAGTTAAGTAGAGATAAAAGGTGACTACTGTAGGGTTGCATTAGATCTTAAGATCTAGGTGCAGTGCTCTCAAATCCGAGGCTCTTCACTGACAAAAGCCACAAGCCAGAAACTAGTCTGAGGATTTTGGATAAGTAGGCACAAGATAGGGATTTTATGAACAAGCCTTCTGGAATCCATTGATTACTCTGGCTTGCACTGAGTGGCACTACTATATGGAGAGTTTTGTCTGTTTTTAAACCTTATTTGTTGTATTGTTAATTTCTATTATATAATATTGAAATTTTACTAAATTAATGTTCTTCATCAGATATTAATCTTCATTCTCTAACATATATTCTATGTTGAATCATACATTCCTTAGAAAATTACTATTTCAGTCATGTGATGTGAATAGATAACACTCCATATCAATAAATGTTTTAAAAAATGGATGGCCACCCATTCTTAACACCTTCTAGTAAATAAACCAGCATTCATTGACATTGCTGGAGTTAAAGTGCAATCCAATTTAAAAGTCAGATATTTAGATCTTCTTATTACTTGAAAAAATTTTATTATATATCTCAGGGCAGCGAAAGCTTATCTTTTTTAATGACATATAATAGAGAACCACATTAATTTATATAAATGTATTAATTATAAATTTTATTAAATGCTCACTATTATTTCAGTAATAGTTTTAACAAGGCTGTAAACCTTAGCAATGAGCGTCTGAAAAAATCGTCACTAGGGACCTCTGTAGGTCTTTAAAACACTACAGAGGTCCCTAGTGACGATTTTTTCAGACGCTCATTGCTAAGGTTTACAGCCTTGTTAAAACTATAAATGTATTAAATAACATGTTTTATACATATATGTATGTAATTTAGATAGAAGAAAACTACTCCTTTGGTCATATATATATATATTATAATGGTCGGCAAAATATGAGTCTTACCGTATCTTCACTACAGGGCACCACTAGACCTTTTGAACCTAGAAATTTATAAAGTAGGCAGATACATGCTGTTAAAGACCATCAGCCCTTACCACTAGCTCAGTGAGATGCATAGATAATATAAGACTTGCTTAAAAGAAGTATATTAATATTTTTAAAAAAATGAAATAAGCCACTGCCAGTAATTAACACACAAAACATTTATTAATGCACATATAGATAAAATTGAGGAATAAAATTTATTATTTTTGGATTTTAATATTAACTTTTAAATTACTATTTTTAAACAGTCCACACAGATGGACATTTTAATAAATTTTACTTTAGAATGATGAGTATAGTTAGGCCACATAGATTTCTCAGCTAAAAAACTTTTTTCAAAACACTCATTCAATCTCAAACTAAAGGTTTGTAGACAAACCAATGCCTGCCTCTAGATATATAGTCACAACCAATGCAATATGAAGATGCTAGCATAAAACCATGCTGACAGGAATGTGCATCTGACAGCATGCTATTATTTGAGGGATTATGATCCTTGTCCAGTACAGGAATGTGCCTCTGTCTGGTGAAGAAATCATGTATATAAAATAATTAAAAAGGAATGCTACGTATGGGGTAAGAGCGGTCTTACTGCTGACTTATTGTCCCAATCCATAGAGCTAAAAAGGGTCAATGGCACAGGAAATGTGTCTGCATCCATTGCAATGCAATGACTACATCTTTAGGTCATGCATTCAGTTGGGCATGTTGCCCTGTATGCTAAACAGCTTCATTTTACATTGATATAAACACCCATATATCCTTCCACCAGCATCGACCTAACTAAAAAACAAATAGCCTGAAATAAAAGCCCTTTAAAGTAAACATAAATGATTAAAATACAAAGTTATTGATGGAATTGCAGAGAGAAATTTACAAGAAACCCAATGGCATTCATCATAAGATGCCGCATTGACATCAATAACTTAAAAGATATTCGAATAAATACATTTTTAGATACTCAATGTGAGATATCGTATTTACTGAATATCTATATATTTTAATCGATATGAAAATAAAAAAATAATTAAACGTTAATGAATCTATGCAGTCATTTATACCCAACTTAAGTTTAATGCATTTAAATAATTTAGTCAATAAATATTAATAAAAAAAATGGAAATGATTAAATTAGCAAACAACAAAATATTTAAAATTAAACATCATTAATTGATTTTGAAAACTTAAAAGTCAGATAAAAGTTCATTTTAAAGTGTAGGTTAGATAAATATTAAAAGCTTGTCAAATCTTGATGAAAGTTCTTTTTTACTTTTAAATTTTTTTTCTAAAAAATTGTATAGTTCATATCTTACAGTAGAAGAGTCCCTGTTCTTGGTGCTAATTGCCATGAAGTCTTTATTGGAAGACTGGTCTGTTGTTCTGGAGGTGGCCTTAGCTGGTTTATTCCTGGTACTATTTTATTGCAGGACCCATATGATTCAGGGTCTGCAATAGTACTGTTCATAATTCATCAGTCATTTCATTTGAAATAAAAGAGAGTGACAAGTGCATCTTATCACCCTTCTCAAAAAAAAATCAAGCTGGAACTGTCCTTAATTTGGAGATTTTTCTTTTTATAGTAGTCCTTCGGATTCATTGAACATGGTTTCCTGTTCCAAATTTTCGTTAAGGTCCGAGCATTATTTGCTGCTTCTATTGGACCTCTAAATTTTTTTGTTCTCTTATCTATATCTTTCATCTGACTTTTTTATATGAGCCCCAAAGGCTAGTTTGTTTTTCATTTAATTTATAAAACAATCATTTCCATTTACTGAGATTACATAGGAATCTTTTAACAAAAATATTTTATCTTTAGATCTTGTACTTTTTTATATAAAAAAAGTATGTTCAATACTTTTTTTTTATTTTAAAAAGAAAATAATACTTTTAAAGTCTTCATTCCATCTGTGCGATATATTATATACGTTAAACAACTTTTAATTTTCAGTTTTTAAGTTAAGTTTTTTTTCTTTTTAATAAATCAATTTTTATTTATAATCTATTTATTTTAATTTAAAATAATGTACTGTCACATATCAGTAAACTTCCTCAAAAAACAAAAACATTAAAAAAAAGAATTTACTTAGTGTTAGTAATTACATTACACAAATTAATTATATACTAAACTTTTTTTAAAAGACAAAACTTTGGTTAGTAATTACACACAAATATAATGATTAAAAAAATTGTTGACTGTTGATTTTTTACTACCAGCTAAATTTCTGCCCCCTCCCTTCCAAGTTTCTTTTTTCCTGCTTTTAATTATTACTTAGGCAAGTTAAACAGTTGGATTTTAAATAAGACTTTTTTTAAAAAAAATTATGATTTATATTAATTATTACATTTTATTCCTCACATTTATTTCTACATATGCACAATTTTTTTACTGGCAGTACTTTTTACACAAAATTCAAACTATAACTTTACGTTAATACAAAAAATATATACTCATTTCAGAAAAAATGTTACTGGCACGATTTATTTTTAAAATTCTCAGGGTACTCATGGTTAAAGTGTATCGGTCCACATTGGGTGGCCAATTATAATGGTCAGGAAGATATGGAAGCATGAGTCTTTCCATATCTGCTGTACAGGGCACCACCAGGCCATTTGAACCTGGAAAATTTATATAGTAGGAAAATATGCACTGTTAAAGAGCATCAGCCCTAGGCACTACCTCAGGGAGCAGCAGAGATAATTTATAATATGAATTCTTATAAGTTTTAATAAAGATTTATATTCTTGAAATATACTGATATTTAAAAAAATAAAATAAGCCACTGCCAGTAATTAACACACAAAACATTTATTAACGCACATATAAATAAATATGAGGAATAAAATTTATTATTTTTGGATTTTAATATTCACTTTTAAATTTTAAATTACTAATTTTTAAACAGTCTGCACAGATGAACATTTTACTAAATTTTATTTTAGAATGTTGAGTATAGATAGGCTACATAGATTTCTCAGCTAAGAAACTTTTTTAAAACAATCACTCAATCTCAGACTAAAAGTTCATAGCCAAACCAATGCCTGATTCCAGATATATAGTCACAACCAATGCAATATGAAGATGCTAGCATAAAACCACGCTGACAGGAATGTGCATCTGACAGTGTGATATTATTTGAGGGACATGATCCTCATCCAGTGCAGGAATGTGCATCTGTTTGGTGAAGAAATCATGTATATAAAATAATTAAAAAGAAATGGTATGCATGAGGGGAGAGCGGTTTTACTGCCAACTTATTGTCCCCTTCCATAGAACTAAAAAGGGGTCAATGGTGCAGGAAATACATCTGCATCCATTGCAATGCTATGATTGCCTCTTTGGGGTCATGCATTCAGTTTGGCATGTTTCCCTGTGTGCTAGCACACTTCACATTACATTGATATAAACACCCATATATCCTTCCACCAGCATTGACCTAACTACAAAACAAATAGACTGAAATAAAAGCCCTTTAAAATAAACATTAACGACCAAAATACAAAGTCATTGATGGAATTGCAGAGGGAAATTTACAAGAAACCAAATGGCATTCATCATAAGATATTGCATTGACACCAAGTAACTTAAAAGATATTTGAATAAATACATTTTTAGATACTCAACATGAGGTATCATATTTACCAAATATCTATATATTTTAATCGATATGAAAATGAAAAAAATAATTAAACGTTAACGAATCTATGCAGTCATTTATACACAACTTAAGTTTAATGCATTTAAATAATTTAGTCAATAAATATTAATATAAAACAAAAGGAAATGATTAAATTAGCAAACTCAAAATATTTAAAATTAAACATCATTAATTGATTTTGCAAACTTAAAAGTCAAATAAAAGTTCATTTTAAAATTTAGGTTAGATGAATATTAAATAAAAACTTGTCAAATCTTGATGAAAGTTCTTTTTTACTTTTAATTTTTTTTCTAAAAAAATTGTATAGTTCATATCTTACAGACCAGTCTATTGTTCTGGAGGTGGCCTTAGCTGGTTTAATCCTGGTACTATTTTAATGCAGGACCCATATGATTTGGGGTCTGCAATAGTACCATTCATAATTCATCAGTCATTTCATTTGAAATAAAAGAGAGAGTGACAAGTGCATCTTATCACCCTTCTCAAAAAAAATCAAGCTGGAACTGTCCTTAATTTGGAGATTTTTCTTTTTATAGTAGTCCTTCAGATTCATTGAACATGGTTTTCTGTTCCAAATTTTCATTAAGGTCCGAGAATTATTTGCTGCTTCTATTGGACATCTAATTTTTTTTGTTCTCTTATCTATATCTTTCATCTGACTTTTTTATATAAGAGCCCCAAGGGCTAGTTTGCTTTTCGTTTAATTTATAAAACAATCATTTCCATTTACTGAGATTACATAGGAATCTTTTAACAAAAATATTTTATTTTTAGATCTTGAACTTTTTTTATAAAAAAGTACGTTCAAATACTTTTTTTTATTTTAAAAAGAAAATAATACTTTTAAAGTCTTTATTCCATCTGTGCGATATATTATATTGATTAAACAACTTTTAATTTTCAGTTTATAAGTTAAGTTTTTTTTCTTTTTAATAAATCAATTTTTATTTATAATCTTTTTATTTTAATTTAAAATAATGTAATGGCATATTATGTACTGTTACAATATATATATATAATTCTAGTGGGTAGCTTCATTTCAGAAATATCAATTTTATAAAGACTATTTGAGAGTTGGTTACTCTGATAAATTTGTTAAAAGTATTTTATTTAATAGTAATTATTATAAGGATGTAAAGGTTAAAGAAAAATATGATTTTATTTCTTTGCCATTTAAAATGTCTTCTTATGAAATTGTATGTAGAAATAGTAAATTGTTTGGAAATAAGAAAATTGCTTGGAAAGGGGGTGTTACATTGAATAATTTATTAAATAATACAAAATAAATTTTTGATAGAAAGACTATTCCTGATGTAGTATATTTTATCCCTTGTTTATTTTGTAAGAAGGCTTACATAGGTCAGAGTAGTTTGAGTTTAAATGAAAGAATAAACGTTCATAAAGGTAGAGTTAAAAATAGATATCATAGTTCTGCTTTTGTATATCCATGAAAAAGATACAGGCCACACTATTGATTTTGATGAAGCTAAGGTTGTCTTCTTTGAGAGAAATGAAATCAAAAGAAGAATTAAAGAATCTTTATTATTGAAAATTTATTATTCTGAAGCAATTAACTTATTTGAGTTCTTTTAATATTAAGGGTGGATGAGAAGTGAATGGATTTGTGGGTAATGTTTAATATTATAAATATTGTGTAGTTTTTGTACTTCTTTACACTTGAGAAATCCGCTTGTAGCAGTGAAACCTTTGGTAGTGTTTTAATATTATTTTTATGCTGGTCTGGTTGAATTTTGGATTTGGGGTAATTTTAATTATATCTTGACTAGTTTAGCTTTATGCTTGTAATATATATATATATATTATAACAGTCACAGAAAGAGGGAGTCTTACCGTATCTGCACTACAAGGGCGCCATCTAGGCATTTGAACCTAGAAAATATATATATAGTAGGCAGATACGTAAGTTAAGATTCAAAAAAAATTATTTTTTTTATATTTTATTCTGACCGTTAGCCCAATGTCACTAGCTCATAGAGTAGCAGAGATTTAAACATTTTTATAAATTTAATAGATTTATATTCTCAAAATATATTAATATTTAAAACACTAAAATAAAAGAAGCCACTGCCCGTAATTAACACACAAACATTTATTTACACACATATATAATATTTATATTTAAAATTGAGGAATAAATTTAACTTTACAATTAGTTTTAAATTGATTATTATTATTATTTTTAAATTTAAATTATTGTTTAATAAAGTCCACACAGATGGACATTTTAATTATATTTTACTTTAGCATGTTGAGTATAGATAGGCTACATAGATTTTTTCCACTTAAAACTTATCAAAACATTCATTCAATCTCAGATTAAAAGTTCGTAGCCAACTCAATGCCTCCTTCCAGATATATAGTCGCAACCAATGTAATATGAAGATGCCGACAGGAATGTGCATCTGACAGTGTGATATTATTTGAAGGATATGATCCATGTCCAGAACAGGAATGTGCACCTGTCTGACTAAGGAATCATGTATATAATTTTTTTTTAAAAGGTGCTACATATGGGGGGAGAGCGGTCTTTCTGCCAACTTATAAATCCCTGTCCATAGAGCTAGAAGGGGTCAATGGTGCAGGAAATACGTCTGCGACCATTTCAATGATATGACTGCCTCTTTGGGGTCATGCATTCAGTTGGGCACATTGCCCTGTATGCTAAACACGCTTCACATTACATTAATATAAACACCCATATATCCCTCCACAAGCATTGTCCTAACTACAAAACAAATAGCCTGAAATTAACCCTTTAAAATAAACAAACAAATTTAATGAATCTATATAGCTATCCACCCCAACTTAAAATTTAATACATTTTAGTTAAAATATAACACACACACACACAAAAAAAAAGAGAAATGGAAATGATTGCTTAAACATATGCATAAAAATATTAATAATTGATTTTAAAATTCTTTAGGTCAGATAATAGTTATTATTTTCAGCTATTAAATGCAAATTTAGGAAAAGTTCCTGTTAGATAAACACAAGAGTTCATACGTTATGGATTGAGCAGATTTAGAGATCCATCTTCATGATCACTTTCGTAGATTTTGTCCTTTAAAATGAAACTGCTACTTGCCATTCATTTGGTCAGGAACTGTCATCCAGAGGCCTCAGCTGGTTGTCTGGAAAATTAAATTAATTGCAGACAAGCTAGTTATAACAGTATATTCATAGTCAGCTCTAAGATAACAATTATAATAATAATTTGGCTTTTATATTTTTATTAGTCTCTTATCATCCAATCTTTGGATTCAATGAGCAAGACGTCACTAATCCTCTGGTGTTTCAATTACGGTCCATGCTGACATTTCTGGTGTTTGCATTGGTCATTTAATTTCTTTTTCTCTTACCATTCAATTTATTTTAAGTGCCCCAAGGGCTAGTTTGCTTTAGAACAATCATTTAATTAATAAAACAATCATTTCCATTTTCTAAGATTATAGAGATCAACATTATTTCTATTTTTAAAATATCAATCTTTATATTTTTACTTTTTTACAAAAAAAAAAATACTTTCAAATACTTTTTCTTAAAATAGTTTAAGTTTTCCATCTGTGCGACAATATATATATTAAACAACTTTTAATTTTCAGCTTTTAAGTTTTTTTCTTTTTACTAAATCAATTTTTATTTACGATCTTTTTATTTTCATTTTAAAATAATGTAACGGCATATTATATTCTGTTACAATATATATATATATTGTAACCATATATTTTAGTATAAAATATAATTATTATTGATGTAACTAGTATAAAAATTTCTCTTTCTTCTTTTGGTGATTTGATTGGCTTGATTTGCACTTTGAACAGACTACTCTCTTATATTATTTTAATAAATTTAAATTTGCTTCTTTCCATATGCTAACGCATATCAAAATGCTTAACTTTTTAAAAATTTAACAACACATTAAAATTTGGTAAAATATTATTAAAAACAATATTTTGTTTTATTTGTCTAAAAATGATCTTAAAATTATTATTTTATCCAATTTAACAAAAAACCATTTGTTCAATTAAAATTAAATATTAAAAATAAATACAGTAATTGCGTAGGCGTCTCAATGTAATAAAAGAAAAGAGCGCGAATTTAAGAGACGATTGTCTGATAGTTTGCTTTTGGAGGGAGAATGAAAGAAAAATGGTAAAGGCAAGTAGTGTAAATTTGCCAAGCTTATTTTAAAGTAAAAAAAATAAGTAATCGGACTACCACAAAGTTTGCTATAAACGTAAATAACATCGTGGTATTTAATTAGAAGATGCCTTGCTAAAAATAAAAGTCTGTTCAAGTCGGCTGACCAAGTGAATCGAATCACCAGTAATAATTCCCAATATTACATTTTTGAAATGTCGGAGCTTTCCAGTTTAAAAGAAAATTGCAAGAATTGGTATGTTTTAAAATGTTTATTATTTTACAATTTGGAAACATTAAAAAGTATTTTAATTACAGAAGTTATGAATATGAAAATTTGCTTTTTAAAGAAAAAGAAATTTAAGTTAAAGTAAAATGTTAAAGTTATCAACATATTTTAAATATTTCCGTTTCTAATTCTAATAAAAATATAGTATTGATTGATATTTAATTCTACAAAGCCAGTAATATATTTGCTAATTAATTTGTTTAACATTTGGATAATAAATACTCTTCAAATAATTAATCAAAGCTATTTCTAATTTTATCGTCATAATAGAATGATTGAATTAAGTGCTATAATTAATATTCCTATATTTAAACGTGGATGGATAAATAATTCGCATGGATGTAATAAAATTGGAACATTTTAATAGAGAAATGTAGAGATTAATAACTTAATGAAAAACATTTTCATTTAAATTCTGCGTTTCATATTGTGAAGTTGTTCCAGGTCTTAGGAGCCACGTAAAATTGTTAATCTGATAGTGATTATAATAACCAATACAACGGATAAAATTGCATGTATGGAATTGAATTATAGTTATAATTATTGTTTCATAGATTTATTGTTCGACACATCATACATGGATCCCACGGAGCACATTTGGAGTTATAAAATGTTATACAATCCGAGTTGTGACACACACCTGTTATAATTCATGTATTGAACTGTAAAATGCTTTACATTTAATTTATATCACACACACACTTGTTAAATTTTGTTAGATGCATAATGCATTACTTTACGTTTATCATTATCGGAACTTGCATATGAAGTTCCTAAGTATATTTTATTAAGTTTAAATCAATAGGGGTTGAATACAATATTTATTTAAGAGAATAGCGCTTGTGAAACAGCTTGAAAAGTATTAAATGAATTCGTGAAATGTATCAATCTTTGTGAGGTATTTTGTTGGTCTTTCCAGATTTATAGTCTTATACTAATATTACTTGTATTATATTACACATTTTAGTTTAAGCAAAAGAAGTTAGTACATTAGTCGTCCTGATTAGCTTAGCATTTTATTATGCAAGAACCCACATTTGCTAAAGTGTTAGTGTATTCTGAATAGTCAGAAGAACTGAGGGGGATGATTTTGCACTTTAATGTGAAGTAAATAGTAATGTTGTTTAAGAATGTTAAAGGGCTTTAATCTGTGCTGGTGGTTAATCCGCAGATTATTTTAATTGCTATTTTTGTATTTTACACTCATTCCTGCGCTGGTGGTTAATCCGCGGAATTGTGTGATTATACGTATTACTTTATGATGGTGTATAAATCCATCAAAATGTTTAGTATTATTTAATTCCTACGTGTAGATGAATACATCCACGGGAATATGTTTTACTTCACAGATATAAGTTGGGCAAAGTATTTTAGTTAATCTGCTAAATCATCTTCTTCATTTGTACGCATAATTTATAAGTTAGATCATCAAATGGTAGCAGGACGTTCTATTCAAGTTACTAAATAATGGTCAACTGTTGGTTGATTATTGTTTACCGGAATGTAAGTTTACATTTTCACTTTATTTAATGATTACATTATAGCTAATATCCTACAGATATAATATTTATTATATTATTATGAGTTTACGGTAGGGATTTAATGGATCTGGAAATGATGTTAAATATTTCATAAGTTGATGCTGAATATCGTATAATCTCATCAATATTCATTATATTAGATTGATATAAGGTAGGACTAGATTTTAAAACTGTACCTATGAGAAGTTATTGAAGAAAGTCAATGGACTTATAATTTATTTATTTTATTTGTTTATTTATTATTTTTATTATAATATTGGAATTAATTATTAATTTTCATAAATTTGTAAATAAAAGTTGATTTATAATTAAACTTATTGTGCTGTTGCTATGTGTCATTCACAAAATCAGGAATCATAAACTTTGGATAGAGCATACATTATAGAGCGTACATTGAAGTACATATTATAGTCAACATGATATAAGAGTTTAGTAATATTTTGATAAAACATTTGAATGCTTCTCATCTTTGGTAGTTTATGATGTGTGAGGTACAATAAAATCCCATTTACCTTTTTCATCATTTTGGCTTTGCGTATTTGATTTCAGTATACAATACAAATTAATTATTAAACTTGTAAACAGATTTCCCAAATAATAACATGATTGAATGTATTTACTTAACGTTTTTAAATTATCATTTGTCAGTAATAAGAGTCTCAATGATATAATAAACTATAAAAGAACCCAAATATTTATGTTTATTTATTGCAAAGCTTTACCTGGACTAGCATCTACATTAAAAATCATATAGATGGTTTAAAGTTTCATAATTTCATGTAGTTCTACAAATTACGCCATCTTGTACATGGTCGGCCATCGGGTCTCATACAATAAAAATCGCAAATTAGGGTTTGAAAATAATAACATTACACTTATAATTTGTTTTAATGTATTTTATCATACTACTATGATAGGTCTTCGCGGTTCACCCTGGCTGCGATCAAATTAAATCATAAAAGTTTATGTTAGATCATTGGTTTGGTCTATGGTAAGTTGCTCCAGATGTTGAGTGTGGTCGTAGGTGCATAAAATAGATGGCATGATCTGCTTTTGGTTACAGCTCTTAATAGCTGACAATGTGCAGCGGGAGTTGATCAGTGATCAAGGTTACAATTCTTAGTGTACTTACGTTAAGTAGTTGGGATACACAATCAAACGCTTACAATTTTTGGATGCCGCAACGTGTTCGGCACTATAGGTAGCATAGTATACAATTGGGTATTATGTAGCTGAGGGCAACAAATTATGTAAGTTGTGATCATGCAATTTATTTTGGTTACAATTTTGGCTGCCCAACTACAGGGGCCTTCGATGGCCATTAGCTGGCCATCAAGAATTATCGGTTACAATATATATAAGTAAATGCTAAATGGGATGCTGTCAATTCATAACACCTGAGTGGAAGGTTAGTTCTCTTTCACCTAAATTATAGATATATTTACAATGCAGTGTTATCTAATAATTATATATGTTTAATATAATAATCAATCTAAATAAAATTGAAACAACTAATTACATTTACAATTATTTAATTATTTAATAAATATAGATTTTATATATATATATATTGTGACCGGTCCCTTATTCAACCGTTCATATAGGGATTGAAAGCTCCGAAACAAACATGATATAGCGTAAAGCTTTATTTATTTTCCTATATCAATAGTTGTTCATTATCAACACAAGGTGGCGCCAGATACGATGATTTAATCTACAATTTAATTTCTCGCATCACCTTACGTCATATCAAAATGATTTCGAAGTCTAATCCCCTCCCATAAGCTCAAACTCCCAGCATGGACCAATAAGGGTCACTCAGGGTCGCGATGAAATTGTTTCAAGAATATCATTCTGGCAAAAGACACAATAATAACCAATGGAGGAGAAGCTTGGTTGATTTACAGATCGGTCCAAATATTGGACCGGGTCATTGGTTATTTGCAACTAATAAGAATGTTCGGTTGGCTCATAAAAAAAATTAGAAGCTTATAATATCATCCCCCCTTTATCATACAGTCCGGTAGAATTATTTACATTAGCTTTATTGACATTTATTTACATTTTCTAATAATAGGCCCTCCCAACTCTTAAACCTATCTTAACTACATAGTAAATAAACATCGCGACTTACGGCACGATGAAACTTAAAGAAATAAACAAAACAAAAAAATAAGAAAGACAAATTTAAAAGTAAAATAATTAATCGCATGAATAAATGCTGATTATAATACTTAAAATAACAAAAAAAATATAGATTTACTTATAGGAAATGATTTGAGAAATGCTCGACTTGTTTAAATTATAAAAAGAAATTTATTGAATATAAAAAAAAAAAATGCAATATTGATTAATAGTTTTATTTACACGCACATACGTGCATTCACGCACTCGCACAGAAAAGAACATATTATGCATAATAAACATGGATGATAAAATACATATTTCCTTTTATATTTTGAAATTAGGTGTGTTATAGCTTAGAAGATAATAATTAAGGTCAAAGTTCATAACGGAAAAGTCCTAAGATTTAAATATGAGGAATTGCATAGCATGTGATTTACGAAGATTAAAATAATAAGTTTAAATATGAGGAATTACGGATCATTTTATAGTTTGATTTACGAAAAGTCGAATTTAATTAATTATGAGATTGCCTTTTAAAGTTTACGTAAAGAATGAATGAAAACATTATAAAATAAAGTGTTTACCTCGGATTTTTGCTTAGTCTTCCGCTGCTTCTACTTTGGTGAGGGTTCGAACATGGTAGATGATGTTTTCCATAATACGAGGTTATTCATTTTTTTTAAAGTTCAGCGTAGTAGGTTTGGACGATTCATGAATTTCAAACGGAACAACATTATTGAACTGGTTGGAGCACTATTTTCGGATGGTACTGTTGTTGATCATTCATAGCTGTGGAGATGTTCTGGCGGCAGAGCGTCGATCAATCACTGAAGGGTTTCCTAGCCCATCATGACGATCGATGCTCTAAATGTTAATTTCATAGTGATCATATTGAATAAACCGGATAGCAAAAACAAAATAAAATGAGATTTTTACTGAATGAATGAATGAATGAATGACTGATTGAAAGAAAAAGCCCCACTTCTAGATTTCGCTTGATATTTATATGGGTTGGGTATTATCTGAGGATCGAATCTCTACCCAGAGTTCACTATTCTTAGAGTTGTCGTTAGGGTCCGTGTCCTACGTAATGTTCACTCAATCCATATGCTTGAGGCAATCTTAGGTTTAGGTAATCTCATATTGCAATCTCAGTTAAAAAATTTATACTTATTCACACCTTTGATGCATACGTGTGTGCGTGTTTTAAGAGAACAATATAATTTACATTAGTTTAAAAGTCGAGCATTTAATCTTTCTCAAAAATCATTTCTATAAGCTTTTAACTTTTACTACAGTTATAATTTAAAATAAAACCCCTTTTTAATTATCCCCGCGGCATATACAAGTAAAAATCACTTATTGAGATTAAAAAATGGCATATTAGTAATACTTTATATTTTATTTTTAGAGGATATTGTTTTAGTAGATTATATGAAAGCCTTAAACTATTTAATCAGAAATATTAACATTTTATTTTACAGTGTATTTTATAAAGTATTGAAAGAAAACTATATCTATTTTTTCATCATAAGTTGAAAGTGAGAAAAAACAGAGTGTTTACATTGCTTGTGTGTGTGCGTATATACATGTACCGACTTTGTCTCGGTATAATATATATATAACAACATTGTGGACAAATAACTTTTTATACTGGATGTTTGACTATTATATGTAAATTATATATATGTGTGTGTTTGTCTGTATGTCTGAATAGTACATCATAATCAAAATAACCAAGAAACAAGAGCAATAGGTAATGTTGAAAAGTAGCAAGGAGTAATGAAGGCAGCTCATCTAAGAAATTATGGTGATGTTCTCTTACAATAGGTTAAATTAGTGTTTAAAAAAATAAAATATAAACTTTATTGTATAACTTTCCATATTCAAGTATAAATCTAGTACTCCCCACTTTGCATGTCTGAATTGTGTCTCATGAATCTGCGAGTTTCTTACTATAACCATTTGTTAAATATTTCTATGTTGACAATCATATAGTTGAAATAATTTTATATCAGCTAAAATCTAATCATAACATATAAATCTGACATATATAAGTATCTTGATAACATAAGAGGTTTAATATGGCTTTAAAATTAGACTGTTAAAATAAGGATAAGAAAAATCTTCTGGATAAATGATGTGAAAGGTTCAGAAAATTCAGGTACACTAAATTAGTTTTAAGTCCTTTATTAATAAAGTCTGAAAGCTTAAAACAAATACTGAGATATGGACATGATAGCCTAGATATGGATCTAATTAATATTACCATCTAGCATCTATTGATTTCTTAAGTTTGTAATTAAAGCAACAGTGAAATAAAATAGTGTTTGTTCATGAAAAAAGAAGATGGTCATCATTATCACTGAATCTTATTTTGTTGTGTTTTTTTCATAGTAGAGAGTATAAAAAATATTTTGGTAAAATCTCTTTTACAGTTTAAAATAATGATCATTAAAAATAAATTTCCCAAGCTTCTTTTTACAATGTTGATCTGAATTTATTGATAATAAAGTAACTTGTATTTAGTATGGATTAAAGTATTTTTATTTAACTAAACATATAAAACTATATTTATTATATTTTTCTTTATCATATACTATGCCAATGACTGGAGTTTGAATCCAGGGATGGCTAAAATTTATTATTTTTACATTTACAATTAAGCTTTGCCATTTTTTTTCAAGTTGTTAACTTTAATCAAAAATAAATAAACATTCATAAAAAATGTGAAGTTGATATCTAGCTATTATTAGTTACAGGATAAAGATGCTAGCCTAATATGAATCAGAGATGTATTAATGCACTGAATCCATGGTTATTTCTAAAACTTCATCTCCATCTAGATTGTTTGTAATAAGGATCAATTAGTGTTAGTTGCATTTTTGTACTCCTCATGGAGGGATCCACTAGTGACAATAATATAACATTATTATTATTATTATTATTATTATTATTATTATTATTATTATTATTATTATTATTATTATTATTATTATTATTATTATTATTATTATTATTATTATTATTATTATTATTATTATTATTATTATTATTATTATTATTATTATTATTATTATTATTATTATTATTATTATTATTATTATTATTATTATTATTATTATTATTATTATTATTATTATTATTATTATTATTATTATTATTATTATTATTATTATTATTATTATTATTATTATTATTATTATTATTATTATTATTATTATTATTATTATTATTATTATTATTATTATTATTATTATTATTATTATTATTATTATTATTATTATTATTATTATTATTATTATTATTATTATTATTATTATTATTATTATTATTATTATTATTATTATTATTATTATTATTATTATTATTATTATTATTATTATTATTATTATTATTATTATTATTATTATTATTATTATTATTATTATTATTATTATTATTATTATTATTATTATTATTATTATTATTATTATTATTATTATTATTATTATTATTATTATTATTATTATTATTATTATGGGTAAATTTAGAGTGGGGAATGTAAAAGAAAGTGGCTAACAGGTTTATCTGGGCCTAATTGCTGAGATATTCTTGACTTCGTTTAAGGAGAAGCCATAATACATCACATCACATCACATCACATTAAAAAAAAACAAGAAAATAATATATTTGTGGAAATATAAAAATAATATAATTTATTTAGAAGACAAACTTGACACTATTTAAATTTTAATATTTCCAATCGGTATGATCAATTTAAACATGGAAAAAGAAATTAAATTAGTTATAGTAGCAGATATAATTCTATAATAAATTGAATTACAGAACAAAAAAGCCTAATATAAAAAGTAAACCATGTAGTCCATAAGAAAGTATTTAATGGCAGTAGATATCAATCTTACATCATGTTAGGTTGCAATGTAATTTCTCATTTAAAGTGTCGTGTTTATATATGAATCTATATATCAACACAAACACTCACTTTAGCTTTAAATAATGGACTAGTCCAGATCCTATTTTATCTAGATTGGGTTGAACATTCATCATCTTGAACCAATGCATATATAAATAGATAATGCATAGCCAATAGCAAAAATGGACTAATAGGCAATGATGCTCAATCTGATCTAGGTAAGATGGGATCTGGACTAGTTCATTATTTAAAGGGAAGGTAAGATATGACACAAAGCAATTATTATTTTTGACAGATGAATTGCCTGACAACACTTTTGATGGAAACTCCAAAAAATAGGGTAAATTATACCTTGGGATGTTTTTACTCTTCTCTGATATTATTCACAAATCTCTATAGCAGTATTGTCATCCAAGAGATTGTATTGGTGTGAAAATGTCAATGCTTTTTCTTTATTATGTACCATATAGGAATAAAAAAATTTCACAAACAGTTTGACAAAAATGACATAAATGATTAAAACCACATACAAAAGCAATGATAATATAACAAATAGAACATAGAACTGTCATAAGATTTTTTACAACATTCAATGGTGCAATATGAAAATATTTGATATATGGTTCCTCCACAGTTTCAAATAAACATCTTGTAGCATTTGTTGCTGTAGATGATATTCATTTTCTACCACTATCTGGTATCTAAATTTGTATGTATTTGCATTTATCAATTATTTTCTTATAGATTACATTATTTATCTTTTTTATAGTTGTGCTTATTTGTTTTATAAGTCAATTTACCATGAAATAGCATTTTCAGTCTTTTCACAAATTTAATTTCTTTTTGAATGTATATCAATTATGTTTATTGAAAATATTTCTTTTCAAATTATTTTGATTCACTAATAATATTAATTCAGTTTATCTTCTAAATAAATTATAGTATTTTTATAGTTTCACAAGTATTATATTATGTTCTTGCAGCATTGTTTTGTGGTTCCAACATATATAATTTTCATTAAAAAAATAAATTTATCAATTGGCATTTTCTTGAATATTTTGGGATATGGATGGTGGCTTTGTAATGGACAGAACATACATACAATTAGCATTGATAATCTTTGAGAATCATTTACTGCAGGAATAGGGTGTCAAACTATATAAGGTCCTCGGATCGATTCCAGTTTTAGCATTTGAGTGCAATGAAGCCATTTAATTGTTTTTTGCCTCACATTGTTAAGTATAGTGATAGCGTGTCAGTCTTTGGAGTGTAAGGTTCTCCTTGGATTGATTCTAGTTCTGTCATTTCTGATGCTTAAATCTTATTTAATCTTGAACAATAAATCCGTGTGATTATTTTTTTATCACTAGTAGCCACAACTAAATAAATATACATAATCTGAGATTGTTTCTAAGAAATATTAAATAATTCCTAAATTCTAATTTAAAAGTACATTATCACAACAAATTAAACAGTAATATTTTCTACAAATTTAAATTGACCAACTCTATTTTTTATAGATATGTATTAATTATGATTAAGTTAATTTTTTTTTGCTATCTTTAGTTGAAATATTAAAATATTTTATTTAACTATTAATTATATATTTTAAAAATAAAACCATCTGTCTGCTCATTGGGAAAGTATTTTATTTTAATAAGATTTAAATGAGTGAACTGATAAATAAGAAATTAAAATGAAAAAGATAAAATTTACTAAAAGCATTTTGAGAGTTTAATTTAAGCAATATCCTGTATTTATGAAAGTAAATACATATATATATATATATTAATATTTGAAATACTGAGCACTGATTATATATGTGTGTGTGTGAGAGAGATGATAATCTGGACCAACTGATGAGTGCTGGTTCAGCACGGAATACGCGTGTTGGTGATTATTTATCTTTTCTACATGTGTGTGGTCATGCGTATCAATGTATGAGATAGTGTGAATGGTTGAAGGATGCTTGAAAGTCTGTTTTCAAATCCCTATATCTATATCTATATTTTTTTAAAAAAGAAAATTGGCAAATATCATTTAATATGATTTATTGCTACATAAGTATAATGTTGGCAAGTATAAAGTTTTTCGCAAATTTTATAATTATAATTTTAGAAATTAAACATTCTGCCTTCTTTATATTTAGCATTATATATCCGCAAATGTTCAAACATCTAGATTTCACGCACACGCTTATATATATACGAAACCAAATGTAAACATAGATATGCTTTATGAAGTACCCAATGCATAAAATAAAACACTATCAGTTTTATTTAGCTTAACACATTTTCACTGCTGAGCATCATAATCATAGCTATTCCTACTAATACCAATTAATGATAATATTAAATAGTGCTATCACACTTATAACGTAAAGCTGTATAATTAATATCAATTAGTCAATTAAAATGGCTGAGCGCTTTCGAGAAACTGTACTTCTCATAATCATAGCCAGTTCTGATTCGTTTGTTGAAATCATTCTATCAATATAATATGCAAACTCTATGCAAATGAGTCAATTAGACCATCTTTTTGACATAGCAAAACATGCTTCTTTACGATTAATGGCGAAGGAGTCCTCTGCTATGAAGTAAGCCTCCTTTACCCTACGCTTAACATCATGCCTCTCAGTACAAACCAATTTTGCAGATCCGGGTTCAAACTCATGTCCTGATACTTTTTGATGTGAAAAAATTGAAGTCCATTCTGGGTTAGCATGTGACTTATTATATCTATACTTATGCTGGGACACCCTAGTAGCTATGGTGGCTCTGATTTCACCATAGTATGGAGCTTTGCATCCATTGTGTGGTGTCTTTCGTGTTGTTAATAAGCCTATTAGTTGAGCTTGGTGTATGAAAACTCAGCTTTACGTTATAAGTGTGATAGCACTATTTAATATCATAATTTAGACAAGCGTAAAGTCATAAATCTACAAGTTATTACTTAATACCAATTAAGTAAAACTGGTAGTGTTTTCTTTTATGCATTGCATACTTCGTAAAGGATATCTATACATATATGCTTGAATTTTAATACATTTTTATTAATTATTGATTTTCATAATTATTACATATTATAACGGTATCTTTCATCTCTAATAAAGGCAGCATATAAATAAAACAACGTATTTTCAAATTATCTAATATATTCGAGCAATAATATAGAATTAACAAAAAAAAAAAAGCGTATTGAATGTTTATCTAACGTTCCGGGCTAGCAAATAATAGTAATAATTGACACGAATAGAATTGCAAAAGGATTTTAATGAATATTAAATATTTGAATATTCTTAATCGTATTAATAATTTTTAAGGCTATTTGATTTTCAGAGATTCATTTATAGAAATTTGTTATCAGTTACAATAAATATATAAATATGAGAATAAATCTCTAGTAATAAATGAGATAACGAGTGGTTGCAAAAGAGAAATTTAATTAACGAAATGAAATTTACTTAACATAATAATAACAAAATCAAACAATTAATATTATCTAAATAAATAAATATTCTTTACCGAACAATTTATTATTTAGTTGGCAGCGACTAATAGATAATGTTCATTGACTATTTCTAGAGTTATGTTTATCACGTGTTGCGAACAGTACACGGGAACCAAAACAGTTACACATCCGTGTCATATTAATAAAATTAATATGTTTTTAAACAATTTAGACAATATGCTTAATTCGTTCACCATTTTATAGACTTTTATTTTGTCAATATGTTTAAGCTTTTATTGCTAGTATTTTAAAATATCCAGCAATTACTTTCACCGATAATATGTATGATGAGATACGTAAGCATACTTTTTTTTTCTTAGGATCAAACTGCTGTTTACTTTGTAATAATAATTGGATAAAATCGTTTATAACAATAACGCTAAAATCTCTATGAATAGCATTTTTTTTTCTTCTTGCGAATGAGAAAATCAATGTTGGCAACAGTCCCCACAGCACCCTCATCCTAGCCCTCCACCTCAAAAGAACCAGGGTTTAGGTCTCTGGGGGCCCTCCCAATAACCAGACTCTCTCATTCAATCAGCAAAGTTGATTGTAATGAAAATTTTAATTAAAATGTACAATTAGGAATTATTTGTAAAGTGTAGAAGTCAAACATGAATAGTGTTTTAGAAGTACAATATTGGGAAATCCAATTTGCGTGGATCAGTTGAGAAATAGGAAAACATTTGGAGATAACATAAAATACGGGCTAAATCAATCACTGTTCAGTTCATTCAAATGGCCTTGAATATCTTCACAAGAAAGCAATCCCGAATACTTTGGAAAATTAATGGGAAAACTATGGAGAACAAGGAAAATAAAAATCCAAGCTTCAAAATGTCTGCTGAAAACCATTCTAATCCATCATGAAAATCACATGAACAACAAAAGGCCAGTCCTATCAATAACAACATTGGAAGTAATAAAATTAATTAAGGTGAATCAGTTGCAATTAAAATCATGAGGCTAAACTGCAACTTATTTTGCAATAATAAATGGATAAAATCATTCATGATGATAACGTTAAAGAATTGCCATAAATAACGTTATTTTTTCTATTTTGTGAATGAGAAAAATGAACGTTGGTAACGATCACCACAGCGCCATCATTCCAGCCCCTCCCTCAAAAGAACTAGGTTTTAGATCCCTGGGGGTCCTCTCAACAACCGGACTCTCATTTATTCAACAAAAATAAGTGAAATGAAAATTTTCATTAGAAGATAAAATCTCTGTAGAAATCTTTTGTAATTTCAGTGGTTGCCACATATTTTGATAGCATTTTTATAAAAGTTGAAATTATTCTTAATTGTGATTACATTGTTGATATAGCTTGTGTATGAAAAGAGAGCTAAGAAACTCCCGTTTTTAATAGGGATAGTTTTAGAGAAATTTAATTCCCTAAACTAGGAAAAAGGGAAAGAAACAGGGAGCCAAAAACAGTGTTAACTGGAGTTCCTTGGCTCCATCTAGTGGACTCTCACATAAGCATACTTTAGCTCTGACATGTCAAACTGGCAGCCCTCAACAGGATTTTTCATGGCCGAGACTACAATGCTATGCAATAAGATGAAAAACAGAATGATATGTTGCAAACAATAAATTAATTTTAAAAACAAGCTTTTATATTTAATTACATGAACTAAAATATATAAAATAATTGTTGTCAACATACATAGCTGATTTATAATTCTCAGTTACACGCATAGCTAAATATTTTTGATGGCATGCCTTTATGATGATGAAGCATTTGAGATATGTGAACACCAAAGCTGGCAATGATAATAATGTGCTGCTGTGCCTTCCGAGAACATAAATACATCCAGCAAAACTTTAGTCAGCTATGTGTGCCACTAACGTAGCAATCCTATCTGCAAATGTTGGGTTTTTCTTAGAATTGTAATAAAAGGCAGTTGAGCTAGTTTCTTTGTCCTGATTGGTATGTTAATTTGCAGGTTGTTTTCTTTTATGACTCATTCAAAAATATAAGTAAACTGCTATATCCAAGAGTTTCTACCTTTCTGAAACTAGTCAGACAGTATAAGAAATAACGAGCATGAATTTGACATTTTGTTATATAATATTTTAATTATAATCAAACATGAGAAACAATAATATTTTACATATAAGTTAGTAACGATTACAATTCAGTTTGCAAAGCACTAAAAGTTCTACAATTTTACCAGTCTATGTCAGGCCTTGGGGAACTTTAGTGGCTTCAACCATTTCTAATCCATGGCCTTATGCACAGCTTTCTTCTTTGTCCATCTCTATCTTAATTGCTCCATTCTGGGAAGTCTGGGCTGAGAGAGAGCAAACAATCGGTACCTTTTATAGCTACTTCCATTTATCGAGCATAATTCCAGGAGTGAGAACCGACAGCAGCACTCTCTTTACATTTAAATACTAGAGTAGTGTTAAATCCTTATGAAGCATACGTAGCATAAATATAGTTGCAATTTTTTTAATTTTTAAAATTTAAATCTAAAGCCCTATTTTTATTACAGAAAATGCCACTTCCAATGCTAAATAAGAAATGAAAGATTGATGACGAGGGAAGAAAATTTCAAGAAAAGTGGGAACTGAACTATTTTTGTGTAGAAGTGAACAATAAGATTATGTGATTAATTTGCAAAGAAATGATTAGTGTTGTTAAAGAATACAATATTAAGTGACATTATTAGCACTAATCACATAAAACAATTTTTGTGCTTTGAAGCTAAAATAAGAGAAGAAAAATTAAAAAACAATGAATAATTCATTAAGTAGCCAACAAGGAGTATTTACAAAATTCGTGAAAAGTAATGAATCAGTAACAAGAGTTAGTTATGAAATAAGCTATTTATTAGCAAACATTTAAAATCACTCAAAGGAATATATGATAAAAGCTGCTGAATTTGTCTGCCCAGAAAAAGTACAGGAATTTTGAGACATCTCATTATCAAGAAATATGGTGGCAAATAGAATTACTAAAATGGCAGATGACAACATTTCGCAACTACAGGAAATATCTACCAAAATCCAATTCTCTTCAATTGCAATTAATGAAAGCATGGACATAAGACATGTTGCACAAGTTGCTGTTTTTTTTCGTGGCTGTGATAATAACATGAGGATCACCAAAGAATTGTTGGAATTCATCCCTCTTCATGGAACAACAACTGGTGAAGATATTTTTGATGCCATATGGGGCATTTTAGAAAAACTTAACTTGCCTCTTGACAAGCTTGTTTCTGTGACAACTGATGACTCTAAATCGATGACAGGTGAAACTAAAGGTTTTATGTCATGCCTGGCAAAGAAATTACAAAATGAATGTCCAGATAAACTGAAAATCAAAGCTTTTCATTGCCTCATTTACCAACAAGTTCTCTGTTTAAAATTATTAAAAATGGATGAAGTACTTAAAACAGTTACAAATATAGTCAACTTTATTCGATCAAGAACACTTAACCATCCCAATTTACTTCGTTTCTTAAAGATTTAGAATCCAAATTCGAAGATTTTCCTTATTACACAGAAATTTATTGGTTGTCTTGACACAACGTCTTAAAGAACTTCTATCTGCTTTTGGAGGAAATAATATTGTTTTTTGAAATGAAAGATGAAAACAATGAAAATATATCAATTATAAAAGATCCATTGTGGGTACAAGACCTAGCATTTTTAATAGATATTACAGACCATCTGAATAATCTTAATATTACATTGCAAGGCAAAGATCAATTGATAATGAATATGTATGATGCAGTTGCAAGCTTTGTACAAAAACTGAATTTGTTTTAAAATCATTTGCAAAAGAACATTTTGATGTATTTTCCTATGTGTGAGCAGTTAAAAGCACAAAATCAAAGTTGCTCATTTTCATAATACTCTGCAAAAATTAAAAAAAAAATAAAAAACGAATTCGATAAATGTTTTGATGATTTCAAGGAGTTAGAATAAATATTTTCTCTTTTTCACTGGACCATTTGCCTTTGAAGTTGAAAAAACTCCGACTTCGATACAACTGGAATTATTTGATTTCCAGAATGATTCGATTTTAAAAAACAATTATTGAGAAGTAGGAATTCCCAAAATATATTCCTATTTAGGTGAAACATACCCGGAAATTAAAAAAATTGCTGCACAAATTTTATGTTTTTTTGGACACATATACTTATGGGAGCAATTATTTTCATGCATGAAATTAAATAAAACAACTTACAGATCAGGATTAACTGATAAACATCTATCTGCTATAATGAAAATTGTTTGTTCCCAGTCTTTGAATCCAGATATTGAAAAACTAGTAGGAGGAAAGTGCTGGCAAGTTTCCACCAAAAACAATAAATTGTAGTTTTATAAATATGTAATCAAATAAAATAAATGTTTAAATAAAAGCAGTAGTATATCAGTTGTATATTATTGAACTAAATTCACTAAACTACATAATATGTTTTAATTACCCCACCTATATTCCTGCATTCTCACTTCAAAATACAATTTTAAGAACATTTGTGTGATGTAACCCGCGAGAATCTTAACAGTAGCATAAAATGGCCCATTGTTTGAATGAGTTTGACACGTCTGTTTTAGCTTAAACTAAATAATAATGAGAACAATAATTTCTAATAAATGTTATTAATGAATTGTCACAATCTTTTTCGGTTACAATATATATAAATGTATATTAAATACTACACATACATTCAAACATAAATGTTTAAAAAGATAAATGAGTTAACTACTCTGTTTAGCACAGGTGGCAATACTGTATGGAGAGTTTTGCTCTGTTTATCAACAAATAATGTGCTAGTATATGGAATGTGATCATGTGATGCTTAATGGTTTAACACCAATCCTGCCTAATAGGATAGTGGTGGCTATGGTTGTAAAAGAGCCAAAGACACCAAAATGTATGGGTGCTGAACTGAGTTCAGACCCATATGACTATATAAGCTATTGAGCTTAGATTGAAAATATTTTTTGTGTTTTCAATTTCATTCTCATAGTTTTATAGTTAAGTAGAGATAAAAGGTGGTTGCTAGAGGGTTGCATTAGATCCTAAGATCTAGATGCAGTGCTCTCAGATCCAAAGCTCCTCACTGACGAAGGCCACAAGCCAGAAACTAGTCTGGGGATATTGGATGAGTAGGCATTAGATAGGGATTTTATGCACAAGCCTTCTGGCATCCATTGATTACTCTGTTTAGAACAGGTGGCAATACTGTATGGAGAGTTTTGCTCTGTTTATCAACAAATAATGTGCTAGTATAGGGAATGTGATCATGTGATAAATGAGTTACCTGATTTTTTTTTCTATTCGCAAAGCGTACCAACTTAGAACAGTGTTTATTAACAAAAACAAAATTTTACATAAACTTAAAACTTCTACTTAGTCAATACATTGAGAAATTTAACCCTCACAATGCAATGGTAACTGTGCACACCCTTAAGACAATATGGTATATACAATGTACTATGATATTTGACAATAAGAAATTCAACTGGCTGAGAAAACTCTATAGTGATTGGGAAACTTATTTCAATCAATGTCTGAGATACTTGCCAAGGAGGACGATGAATCGAATCTGGAGTGGTCCTGGAATAACTCTATGTGAGATCATCAGATAAACATTTGTCTTGAATAAAAGTTTAATTCTTATGGGTGGCTTACTCCTTGGGCTAATCAATCAATTTGTTACATGCTTTGCTCATTTGAGTTGCATGTCTTAGAGTCTCCTTCTAGTATAGTGATACAAGTCAATCTCCTTGAGTTGAAGATAACTAGTTAATTGCCTGCAGACTTTTTGCCTTAATAGTGGAATATATCAAATTCTTTGGGTTTTTGTATACAAAACTGTAACATATTTATAATTTGTTTAATTATTTGTATAAATTATAAATAGTTATTGTGTTAATAAAGTTTTTTATTTAAAAAAAAAAATTTACAATATATTTACATAAGCAATTGTGAAAAAAAAATTATAGTCCAATATCCTTTCTATCATCCATCGAAATCCCATGATGTTCCACTGCCTGCATTTTATATATATTTAGTTTATTTTTATTCCAAATCTTCATGTTCCAATTTAGAACTAAGAATGTTTAAGACTGATTTCAAATTTGAAATAATATCCCTTACTTGTATTTAGAAAGTTTTATTATATCTCCAATTGTAATGGTGGTAGTTACTTATTTCTTTGAGTGACTTTGTGAATTTATGTTTCATTATTTAATTTAATGTTTGCCACCATGAAACAAATTCGATCTTAATGTTACTATACTTAGATTCTCAACAGAAAAGGCTGAGTGGCCTTTCATGTGCAGAAGCTTAATATTTTACCCCATATTGTTCATCTTGGCCTTTAAATAAATTATAAGTAAATCCACTAGATTTATACTATTAAATAGTTGATACATATTAAAACTGAGATCTGAAGTTCTTGTTCTTTTTTTTTGTAAATGATGTTCTATAATATAGCATTTCTTTGACATGTTTACATAGTGTTTAACATCACTCAGAGTCGAATTTATTTGTTCATTCATTCATTCATTTCATTTTATGTCCAATGAATCAGTGTTTTTGATGTTAAAATGTTTTTTTTACAGATTTATGTATATAATTCTATAAATTAAAATAAAATATATTCAAGTTGTATAAAGAAAATTGACATCCTTTCTTACTCACTTGTTTTATGTAGACTAATTAATCATTTAAACATTGTTTTAAATTGGTTAACTATTTTTTAATAATCATATACACTCCAACAATAACTAAGTGTTCTATATGTTTATAGTTAAGGGTTGATTTTGAGATTGTATGCAATAATTAGAAGGTTGATTATTTATATGTTATATTTATATTTTGTATGTTATGTATCTCTTTTATTATGTCATTCTTAGGTTAACCTAATATTAATTTTAAAAAATCATGGTTTTGAACTCAAATTCCATTATCTATCTATCTATCTATCTATCTATCTATCTATCTATCTATCTATCTATCTATCTATCTATCTATCTATCTATCTATCTATCTATCTATCTATCTACCTACCTACCTACCTACCTACCTACCTGTCTGTCTGTCTGTCTGTCTGTCTGTCTGTCTGTCTGTCTGTCTGTCTGTCTGTCTGTCTGTCTGATCTGTCTGTCTGTCTGTCTGTCTATCTATCTATCTATCTATCTATCTATCTATCTATCTATCTATCTATCTATCTATCTATCTATCTATCTATCTATCTATCTATCTATCTATCTATCTATCTATCTATCTATCTATCTATCTATCTATCTATCTATCTATCTATCTATCTATCTATCTATCTATCTATCTATCTATCTATCTATCTATCTATCTATCTATCTATCTATCTATCTATCTATCTATCTATCTATCTATCTATCTATCTATCTATCTATCTATCTATCTATCTATCTATCTATCTATCTATCTATCTATCTATCTATCTATCTATCTATCTATCTATCTATCTATCTATCTATCTATCTATCTATCTATCTATCTATCTATCTATCTATCTATCTATCTATCTATCTATCTATCTATCTATCTATCTATCTATCTATCTATCTATCTATCTATCTATCTATCTATCTATCTATCTATCTATCTATCTATCTATCTATCTATCTATCTATCTATCTATCTATCTATCTATCTATCTATCTATCTATCTATCTATCTATCTATCTATCTATCTATCTATCTATCTATCTATCTATCTATCTATCTATCTATCTATCTATCTATCTATCTATCTATCTATCTATCTATCTATCTATCTATCTATCTATCTATCTATCTATCTATCTATCTATCTATCTATCTATCTATCTATCTATCTATCTATCTATCTATCTATCTATCTATCTATCTATCTATCTATCTATCTATCTATCTATCTATCTATCTATCTATCTATCTATCTATCTATCTATCTATCTATCTATCTATCTATCTATCTATCTATCTATCTATCTATCTATCTATCTATCTATCTATCTATCTATCTATCTATCTATCTATCTATCTATCTATCTATCTATCTATCTATCTATCTATCTATCTATCTATCTATCTATCTATCTATCTATCTATCTATCTATCTATCTATCTATCTATCTATCTATCTATCTATCTATCTATCTATCTATCTATCTATCTATCTATCTATCTATCTATCTATCTATCTATCTATCTATCTATCTTTCTTTCTTTCTTTCTTTCTTTCTTTCTTTCTTTCTTTCTTTCTTTCTTTCTTTCTTTCTTTCTTTCTTTCTTTCTTTCTCTCCCTATATATATATGCATGCTTTCATAAAAAGAGCCAAAATATTTTTCAGTAGTGTTGCACTTCATGATATGATTCAGTGAAAATTATTTGTATGTTTATTTGAAAATATCTCTATGTAGAAAAAGTATATATAAAACTACAAAAAATGTATATCCTTAACATTAAGACCTGTAACATGGAAAATGGAAATGAAGAAAAATTTAATGTAAAAAAATGAATATGGAATTTTTACACATGAGTATTTTAAAAATTATCCAAAGGAAAATGCTAGATAGGATGATTTGGATGTAAAATAATAATGTCTATTATCTACAAATTTTATTGCCAAAGTCAAATGCTGAAAAGTTATATCAGTTTATCTTCAAGATAGTTTTTTTTCCTCATGTGTCATAGCATCAGCCGGGAAGCGAACCCGCTAACCCGGGACAACTGCTTGTAAAGCAGCTGTCAATTTAAACTCCAACTTCTATAAATATCTTTATAAGATACCGCCTTAAAATTAAGATACTAAAATATTTGTTTGTGTGAGAGTAATATGGCTGATAATCAATAATAATGACCAAGTAATACCATTTTATTTTTGCCAGTTATTCTTTCTATTTGTCTTTGAGCTGGAGAACATAAGATAAATACGTCACAAACTAATAAAAAATAAGTTGAAAAGATTTGAAATTTAGTTGTTGTTTTTTTTTCCATGTGTCAAATGCATTGACCGGGAAGCGAATCCGGGACAACTACTTGGAAGACAGCTAAGCTAGCCACTAGGCCATTAATCTTTGACATATTTGCAATTTTTTTTTAGCTATACTTGACAAACCTTTAAAAAAAGATTGCCTTTGGTATTGACTAACTGGGTTGTAAAAGTTGAAAAAAAAAGTTCAACAAAGCATTTGTGGTTGAGTGCTGATTCAGCACAAATTACTAATATTGGTGATTATTTATCTTTTCTACATGGGTGTGGTCATGTGTATAAGTGATATGAGATAGTGTGGATAGTTGAAGGATGCTTAAAAGTCTGTGTTTAAATCTCCTATATATACTTATATAAATAAATTTTCTAAATTTATTATTATCATAAGTAGTTATTGTGCACAAATGATTAGGGACATTCCAACACCAAGAGAGAAAAAAGATAGTACAAAATAATAATAATACCTTAGAAATGAGTTTTGTGGTGACCAAATAAAGCAATCTATATACCATAAATGTCCATATATATTGCTTACAATAACTCCCCTCATATACATTTTAATGCAAATTTTTTTAAAAATATAATTCCTTTATTTTTCTGACAGTTTTGACTGTCATGCAGTCTTCATCATGGCATTTTTAACCTCCTCTACCTTTTAAAATATCTGTCAGGAAAATAAAGGAATTATATTTAAAAAAATTTTATGCACTAAAGTGTATATGAGGAGAGTTAGTGTAAGCAATATATATATAAATAAATGCAAAGAAAGTAAAGGAGAAGAATAAGAATATACCATAAAGTCATGCATATGTAAAATACACTTCTGTTATTGTGTTTATTTGATATTTTTGATCCTGTTTTTTAACTTATTCTTTCTGAAAGATTTTAGCAACTTGTTTAATTGTAACTTTTTATTGTATTCTATCCCCAAACATTTTTTCTAACAAAAAAAATCAATATTGTATTTCTTTAAAATGCCTTTTTACAACACAAACAGTAATCGCATCTCTTCCAAAATATTCATGCTCAATGTTTACAATAAAAAATTTTTTTAGGAGTTCTGATATTTTTCATTCATTTCATAAGTTCAGTACAAAAATAAATAACATTACAGAAATTTTATATTTATGCCCAACAAGTTGAATAATATGTTAATTGGTCATATGGTTTTGTCACACTATTTTTAGAATTTTATGTAGCCTATTTAAATGATTTTTTTTTAAAATTTTTATGTTAATCAATAAGAAACTGTAGTCTCATACAGTCCTCTATATTTTAATGTTTTAGCACCACATTGGACTCTGTGCTTCACATGAACATATAACTCCATTTTTCAACTTGAAATGTTTCTGAAATATTTAAGTGACTCACATTTTGAAGTTGATAATCATCCACATTAAAAGTTTTTTACTCTGAAACTGACTCATAAAGGACTTTTTTGAACATTTAAACTAAAGTCGTTATATGTTGCACTCAAAATATTAAGTCCATTTTATAGATCGTTTTTGGAATTTGGAAAAAAATAGCTAAATCATCTAGATCCTGTAAATCCAAAAGCAAAGAAGATGAAATTCGTGTTTTTGCTTTTAATTATGGAGATAATCATCTTTCTTTATGTAAAAATATTTCTTTCTGTAAGATTTTTAATTGTTTTAACAATTTTGTCAGTCTAAATATACATGTGTGGGTTTGCGTAATAATATTTGATAATATTTGTGAAAACAAAAGAAAGTTTCAGCATTTTGGGGGTTTTCTAAAAAATACAAATGGATAAATTATATTAAAGTAACAAATATTGAACAGAGATTGAAGAAAAATACAGAAGACTTATATAATAAAAACATCAATTAGAAAACTTTTGATGGCATAAGGTTTATTTAAAAACATTCACACTGAAAGATGGAATCAAATTTGTTTTGAGATCCTTTAAAAAAAGTAAAGTCATAAGAATTAGTGGTGCAAATTTCAGAAAAAACTGAAATATAAAAAGTACTGCTCAAATTATTTAACTTAAAATACAAGTCAATGACATACAGATTGGAGGATATTAGTTTATTTTCCTTTATCCAAAAAAGTTTGAAAAAAGACAAAATCTTATGTATTCATGTTTTTACTAAAAATCATTCAACATATATATATAGCCTCACATTGAAATCAAACATTTGGATGTACAGATGCTTTCAGAAGCAATTGAAAAAGAATAGACTTTTTTGTAGATATCCGATGGATAATTTAAAACATCAAGAACTACTAGAAAAATATCTACAAGGGTATCATTTATTGGAACAATGCATTATGTTCGGTTACCATGTAAAATTATTGAATTACTTTTACAAAAACTGGTGAATTGAAGCTTTTATTATTCATTACTATGAGAAGTCTGTATATGAATTAGAAAAAGATTAGTTTTATATTTGCAATAGAATTACATAAATCTACATATCGCCAGCTTATGCACATATTATATTTAATATACAATAAAATAAATCCTATGGAAAAAAATATTTAACGTCAGAATTACAAAAAAATGTTACACTTTAAATACACTGATGGCATTACATAAAAAACGATGATGTGAAGACATCTGTCACTGAAATTAAAGAATAGAGAAAAAAATGGAGTTATGGCTGAAGTCAAAGATTCTGAAATAGAAAACAGCTGCTTCTTTCAAAACTATAGTAAAGTTATAAAAGCAATATTTTTGATCACTTATTCAGCAACAAAAACCCACTAGTCAAAATATTCATTGCAGATAAAACAAAATAGTAATAAAGGATTAAAACAAATCTTCAGATATTAAGACGTGTTTTTAAAAATGATATTAAGTCTAGAAACTGTGGCACCTCTTGATATTGTTGCATACTGAACACTTAAAATTATCATGACAGGAGATACACAATCAGATAATTTGAATTTTCAATTGCCCAAATCTGATGAGAAACCTATTTTTTTTTTAAAAACAATGATATACTGTTTAAAAATATTAGATGAAAGGAAAAAAATATGATAGTGAATAAGATTAATTTTATTAGTGCAATAACCTATATAATGTTAAATAAAGAAGATGTGATGTGATGTACTGTGGCTTCTCCTTAAACGAAGTCAAGAATATCTGAGCAATTATGCCCAGATAAACCTTACTCAAGTGCCATCTATTGTAAGATCAAGTAATTATTATCTAGTTATATAAATCTGAAAATAGGTTAGTAATTATATATATTAATAATATTTTTCAGAAGATTGTTATTGGATTCAAAACATTTTAAAGAGGATGCTATAATTCCCTAGCCGTTTGTTAACTTGTAAAAAAAATCCAAAACAATATCACTATATATGCATTTCTTATAAAATAAAACAAATATTTGAAGCAACAATCAGATTATTTTATTATATATATTAATTATACCTGATTTGATTAAGTATTGGTCATATATGTATAAACTACTGGACTCATCGATTTTTTAATAGGTGATTTTATTATAATAAATTCAGAATTTATAACAAACTTTAGAAAATTGCATAGCATATCTGGAAGATTTGATGTATTACGATACAGTTTTTGCAAATGCATTAGTCCATTAATTTCATACACACCCATATATAGATGTGTATGTAAATTATATGACAAATAGGAAATATATATTCCCTCCCTATGTTTGTTTGTGATTTTAAATAGATCATAATTGTTAGCAATGACAGATAAAATTTTAAAAATAACATTCCACCCAGAAATTTATGTATATGTTATGCTTGTATTATTTGATCAAGATTAACTGATTGGGTATTGATTAATAAATAATGATTTTTACAACCTTTTAATCTATTATATAATTGTATATACTTATAATAACCTAAATTTCCAATAGCTATCTTGTTGGCTATATATAAATTATGTCATCACAACTCTCATGCTTAAACTTAAACTAATAAATATTTCACTATTCCATTATCAATGCAATATTATATTGTTTTAAATATTAAAGATCAGTCTTTTCAAGCTATTGTGCATGCGCTTTAGTATTTATGAAAGAATAAAATGAATCTACTTATTCTTTCCAACCCAAATGCTTATATATGGGCAAATCTTAAGTACTGGAAATTTAAAGTGAGTGGTCTATCCTCACGCTTTCATTTCCAGTACTTAAGATTTGCCCATATATAAGCATTTGGGTTAGAAAGAATAAGTGGATTCATTTCATTCTTTTATAAATACTATATCTTGTGTTGGGAATGAAAGTATTCATTTATTATTAACACTCGTAAAAAGTGCATGCACAATAGCTTGAAAAGGCTGATCTTTAATGTACTACAATTTATAAAACATAGCGCAATAAAAATAAATGCTTATTTACATTGTTTTAAATAATAAATTGCTTTAGTAAATTAAATTAATATTTGATTGAGTACAAATATAATTTATATACTTGGAATTTTAAATATAAATTATAAAGAACTTAAACACAGACTTTGAAGCTCCTTTCAGCTATCTGCTCTATCCCATGCAAGCAATACCCAAGACTACACATTTGTGAAAGAGATAAATGATCTCCAATATCCATATTTCATGATGAATCAGCAAATCAGTTGATCCAGATTATTGCCTCCCACACATATAGGTAATCACTGCTCAGTTTATATTATGATAGCAAATCTTCTAAGTTTAATGGGCAGAGTGACTGAAAATTAGTATGGGCATGATAATAATATTAAAATCAACAAGGGATTTGGACAATCCGTCATCAGATTTTCAATGGCATAGATGGATGAAGAGTTGGAGGATGAAGTAGATTGAAGTCTGTCCATTAAAGTTTAAAAATTTGCTATCTTAATATAAAGTGAACACTGATTATATGTTTGGGAGATGACGATCTGGACAAAATGATGAGTGGTGGTTCAGTATGAAATACATATATTGGAGACCATTTATATTTTTCATTATGTGTGTAGTCATGTGTATTGGTTGCATGAAATGTAATGGATAGCTGAAGGGAGCTTGAAAGTCTATGTTCAAGTCCCTTTTAATTTAAATTAAATTGAATGGCAATCAATGAAAAACAAAGCATTATATCAACATAAACAAATGGCAATCCATTGTAAAAATAGCCTAATTATTAGTTATTTAAACTTTTATTTAAGAAGAGAACTTAAAATATGTAATTATATATACAAAGGGAGTAAATCACCCTCCTAGCTATGAATTAAAAGCACTCTAAATGTTGAACAAAGGATCAAGAATAGAATAAATCCATCTATTCCTGGAATTCTGATGTATATAAGTATAGCTTTACTAACAATGTTAGTAATTCATAGTGAAATTAATATATTTAGAATAAAATTAATACATCACCCAAGATGGAATATGGCACTCCATATTTATTAAATTAAAAATCAATTATACAAAGCTGGAGATAGAATCTCTCTTTTAATATGTTGACTATAAGAATTAAATAAGATTTAATATGTAAACATATATACATTGAGCTATGGTTGATTTAATGTTTACATTTTGTACCACTAATGAAGCACTATACATAAAACTGTTCATTTGCAATTATTAAAAAATAAAAATTTTCATAAACAACGTAAAGTTTAAAATTGATAATAAATAATAAAATCGCTGACAGTAAATGATTAAAATAAAAACATCTCATTTAAAAAAATAGTTAAAATTTTAATAAAAGGAAGTTTAATATAAAAGTTTAGAGTTTTAAAAATAAATAAAAAATCAAGAAAATTTAAATTTTTGTATAAATGTCATTTATCAGTAAAAGCTACAATTGATTAGTTAGAAGAGGGAGAGAATTTGGCTTAGAAAAGGTTAAAACTATAGGTGTTTAAAAATAAATCTTTTACATAAAATTAAAATATCTCTTTTCATTTAATTTAAAGAAAAAAAAATCCCTTCCCATTCATTTTAAAATAAATAAGATTGTTTATATGAGTTGATTTTAAAAATAAAGAAGTATAGTCAAATGTGTGCATGTTAATATAATGAAATATGAAAGTTGGGTATTAAGAAATAAATTAAAGTGTATAAATTAAAAATGTCTCAAAAATACTGCAAATACTCAGAAGTTATATAAAAACAGAAATAGCAATGGCTACTACTTAAAAAAATCCCTAAACAACAGGAATTAGCAATGGCTACCAATTGAAAGCAGGATTAAAATCTTATTAGTGTATTCAAAACAGTGGACGAATTTCACCAACGGATATAACTGGTGGATATAAAACTAATTAACAAAGTGATAAGTCATCACATAAATAGTCTGGTTGTTCATCATTTAATCAGTTGAATTCACAATTAGATTAAATCAGTCAGTCAATCACTTTTACAATCAGTCTTCAGTCAGTGTTTTTTTATGACAATGCAGTGTTAACTGTTGTCAGAAACATATGGCAAGACCCTAGCCTTAGTCTGATTGAACATCATCAACCTGCTTGATAAAAGTGATGCCTGCCTAATAACTTAAAAACTGCCAGAGATATTTAGCTGTCTTGAATAATAGTATTATGAATAGCAATCATAGGAACCTCAAATCTAATCGGTTGAAAAAAATGCACATGAAGCAGCAAACAGCAAGAAGTTAACATCCAAAATCCTATAGTTAATGAATAACTTTTCTTATTCCATTTCTGATATTAAAGTAGCCATTGCTAATCTTGAAGCTTTCCAGAGTCAGTAAAACAAATGAACTCTATAGCATGCATAAACAAACTATTGATGCATGTGTTTTAAATGTTTTGTGGTTATTTAATACTCTTGTTATATTATATTGTCTGATTTATTAAAAGTGCATGTAGTTATATATAAAAATCATTATTTAAGTTGATTAAGAATTCATAGTGGTAGTTTTTAAATTATAATACTAAACATTGAATGCTTGTAATTATTTTAATGCTGAATTATATTACTATGGTATATCTTATTATAATATGTGTGTGCTTGAGGTTATTATAAATTATTGTCTAATTTAATTAAGATTTTATAAAGTAATTTAAACTTTACCATAATTAATATTTTGTTAAAATAAATTATCTTTAAGTTTAATATTTGTCAGTCAATTCTTTTACCACTAAATAAAGTAACAGTATATTATATTATCCTTTTGATTGAGCACTTAATTAGTTTGCCATCATTCAAAGCATGTTATTTACTTCAGTAATTAACTGGTGCCCGGGGTTTACTCCAAAACAAAAAAGTGCTTTGAATGATAGGTGTTGAATTCTGCAGCTGACAAGACATCTGTGTCCTGGAAACATAGCAGTAGTTATATATCTGATATATATATATCTTGGCTTGGATACAGGTACTCTTTGGGTGCTCTCTTCTCTGCATAAGAGACCAGTGTGGAGCAATACTTAAATTGCATTGGTGTAGATCAAATGTATACATTTATAATATTATATTTTATATATAAGAATAAGTTTATAATATTGTTTCACAAGTTATATTTCATAATGTTATTTATTAAAGAGTCAAAGTTCATGCTAGAGATTTTGTTGTTCATATTACGATCTAAATTTACCCCACCTGGTTCAATATATATATAATGATTAAAAACCAATCAACACTTAAACCATCCCAATATAGAAATAATCTCAAACTGTCATCAAGGTAACCTCCTTTTCCTCCTTTTAACTATATATATATATATAAGCTATAATTAAATCTGGTTAAAATATAAATAGCATGCCCTTCATCCAGCAATGTCAATGAGTGTTAGTTTAAATACTATCTAAGCTTAAAGATAAGTGATCCAAATTTGGTTTTAGTATAAATATTCTTTATTAACATTTATTTATGCAAAGTGCTGTTTATTTGTAGTGAACATAAATGTAGTTTAATTCCAATTAATTTACTCTCTCTATATATATTAGATTTTGTTAATGTGATTAAATGGTGGTTGGATTACAAATACCACATAGTTTTTTGCTCAGGAGGTCCTTTGATGTTTGAGAATTAGTTGTCACTGTTTAGTAGTAATTCATAGAACCCTTTAAGTCTATAATTCCTATGTGTGGGGGGAGGGGAGTCACTGTAAATATTGATACTCATTAGGAATATATAAATTTGTTTTCATAGTTAAATAACATTCCAACATCTATTCAGCAAATAACTAAACTATTTTTAGTAAATTTTCATAGTTATTGCATTCTTTCCATACAAAGATTACTTTTTTTTTAAAAATTGTTAAATTATATTTTGCAGGGATCAATGTATTGGCAGAATAATGAAATAAATAACTAGAGAATCACAGATTAAGTTTTCCTATTCCAGTATTCAAATGTTACATGATCTTCTAAGTGATAATATAATCCACAGTTATTATTATGGAATCAGAAAATTGTACTAAATAACTAACTACATTACTCAACTATTTACCACGCACCACACACACACACACAAATGTTGTATGTGTACATATGCAGATGTACTAGTATGTTAAAATAGAATTTTGCTTAGTCTTAAAAAAGAAACAAATATTCATTACTTGAGGAGTTTTTACTTTAAAAATATTTAATATTTGGGTGTGTCTGGCATTCATTTGTAATATATTATTTTTGGAACAGTTAAATGCGTTATGATTATTGGAATGAATTTTCAACATTTTATGTGTTATAATTAAATCTGGTTCATTTCATGCTCTTTTAATGATTTTTTAAAAATACTTTAATATTATTTTTGCCAAATATAGTTGATTATGATGTCTTTTATTACGATTAAATAGTTGTCATTTCTAAATATAAGTAAGATGTGTGTATATATATAACTGCTTGTAGTTAATATTAGCATTACAAAAACATTTTAGTTTTATAATAATGAATACTATCCAGATAGTAAATATTATTTAAAGATGTTGCATAGGTGGCTGATATGAATTAGTTCGATTATAATACTACTCTTAATAACAATATATATATACTTAAATGAATATGAAATAAATATTTGCAATGTATATCTATACAAATCTTTTTATTTATATATAATAAAGCAAAACACTATTATTAACTCGGTATTTATAACATAATCGGGCTTGGCCGCTTGATGGAATTCTGGCTTGCCAAAACACCTCAAAAATGCCGTTTACGAGGCCTGACTTACGGCTATAGAAAACATCTATGTTTATCTTAGCCATTGCAGGCCATTCATCATGATGTAACACAGAAATAATACGGCCTATTTCTGCTTCGCAACAGTTACTGTGAATCCACACATTTCTATTTTGTGTACAGTTTGATATATATGTGTGTTGTCTTTGATTAGTATAATTTTTACAATCTACGTTACACAATCTTTGTATTTATAATTAATTTAAGAAACATGAATTTATAGTAATTTTGTAAATGGCCACACCCTTGTTTAGAGAATGTGTAAGGTGTAAAAGCTTGCCGAGGTACGTAAAAAAAAATTTGGCCGAGTTCGCGTGCGAAATCTCGTTTTCACATGAAATACCATGTAGTTGATAAAATGGCTGGCGAACGTGTACCTTTTTTGCAGTTGCGAACAACAGAAGCCGAGTGTGTGTCGTATTTGCAACATAGATGGCAATTACTTGACAACTACTTGTCAGAATTTCTGTGGCGACATATGAAGTGGAGAACAATGTGTTTTGTTTTTTTGTCAAATACCACTAATTTGGACTGCATGTTTGTTTCTGCTGTCCAAAAAAAAATGGCATTTGATCAGTTGACATAATTTTTTTTCTTTTTGGTTATTGTTTGTTTTTGATTGAGACAAAATTGTGGAGCCAAAATGTTTCGATATGATAAAAAATAATAAATAAAAAGCACAGGTAAAATTTAAAAAAAACCTTTTATTGCTTTGAAAAGTACACATTTGGTTTTTTGTTTTGTTATGTTATGTATAAAGCAAGAATTAAATGGAAGAAAATGGTTAAAAGTTGTGCGTCATAATTAAAATGTATTGTTTTCGAAAGACATCGCAAAATAGACATCACGGAGTAGCAGAAATCAATGAATCAATCTCCTCCCCTCCAAAAAGTTTAAATTTATATTTTAAAAATAAAAATTTATATCAATCAATCAATTAATAACAAAAAAAAACAGCTATTTAAAATGTGTCAAAATTAAACAATTTAAAAATCGCGCGGCCCAAAAACCTTACATTGTATTGTTTTTGACTGCCAACAACGCCATCAAGTGGCCAAGCCCGATTACGTTATAATTACCATTAACTCTACAATTTTTAATATAACTACACATAAATAAATAATTAACTTATGGAAAAAGTAACATTTTCAGAAACATTACTGTTAAAAATGGAAAACCTAAATCTCATGGGAATCACCCAATGTTTTCATTCCAATGTTAATGAATAACTTTCTATAATTTGTGAACATTAACCCAAATGTATATTAAATGTGGCTGCAGAAAAAACCTTTTCTGTTAATTGAAATGAGGTTCTTTAACCCCTCTTTGAGATCTTAAAGGAACCAAAAGGATGAATTTCTAATGCCCACTCCATATATACTTATTCTTATAATAATCAAACAAGGATACTTTTCTCACCAACTTGCACTGGCCAACATGGTAAATTTATTGCCTTTTAATTTCTGAGATGAAGAAAAAAAAATTGTGTTTATTTGCCTGATAGTTTTTAATTGAAATATTAGCTGAATTATCTTAATGGAAGTATGAATGCATGTGTAAAAGACATCTTTTCTAATAGATATATACAATCATTAGAAACAAAATGAAATTATGGCTCTTAATTACAGAAGATTATAAAGTCGCTAGTCAAGATAGCAGTATGGTACCTGGAGTCTGCTGCTGCTAAAATTTCCTTAATCGGGAACCACAATTCTATTTCATGATAACTTTTGTTTAGGTATTTATAATAGCAAGTCTGTTTATAAATGAAGAAAACAAATTGAAAAAAGAATTGATTAATATTAAATGGAACATTGTTGATCTTTGTGAAATGGAAGAAAAGGTAAGAAGATAATTAATTTAAAAAGTGAACTTTACTATAAAATCATAGGAACTATAAGTCAAGTGGAATCCATTATAAATAAAAAAAAATGGAAAAATAACATTATGGATATTGTCATTATATCAAACAGAATGGCAAGATTAGGTATAGAACTTTTATAACCTAAGAAGTTTCCATTGTGATGAAGTAGATAATTTTTATGTAGATATACAAAATACATTTGATCAGACCAAACAAAATTTTGAAATTGTCATGGGAGACATAAATGCTATAATTAACAAATAATTAAAAGGTAAAAGTGGTATGAGTACATTTGATTATGGTGATAATAATAAGAAAGGCTATATACTTGTAAAAATTGCATAATAAGATAAACTATATTAGGATTTTTTTGTTGTTGAAAAAATTCTAAATGGAAATGGTCATGGAATCATCAAAATGTTTCAATCAAAGGTACAATACAATTAGAATATATTTTGACTAGTCAAGCATTGGTGGCCTAATGGTTAGCATAGCTACCTTTCAAGCAGCTGGCCCGGTTTCATTTCCCGGTCAACGCATTTGACATATGAAATATATATATTGGCTAATATAAAATATGTATTTTAAGGTTGTAATGACTGTATTATATTCAATACAGAAGATAATTATCAATTAGTGAAATGTAAGATATATAATAGTGCAAAAGTAAAGACAAGTTATTAATAACTTAACTGTCTTAACGGTTAATAGTCCTAATGTTCCGTAAATTTAAATTAGAATTGTAAATTATTTTAAAATATGAACAAACTATAAAATGGTTCAGATTTGACTGAAATCTAAGAAGAAGCAATTTCCCAGTAAATTTTCTACTGAAACAAGAGAACATATGAACAAAAGAAGTAATATAAAAAATGTTTAAATGATCCATTAAGAAAAAATGAATGTCTGGAGTTTTGTAAATGATACAAAAAAGAGTTAATAATGCTATAAGAAAATATAATTGTGAATTGGCAAGAAAAGAAATAAAATAAAAGACTCAATAGTGTAAAACAAGGTTTTAATAAAAAATTATACAGTAATAAAAATCAAGAAACCAAACAATCTCCTACAGTTGCTACACTTTTTAAATGAGAAAGTCAGCCATACAATTAAAGTGATAAAGAGGGCCAAAGCTCCAGTAAATGATAAAATTATAATTGATATCTTAAAAGTTATGTGAAGAAATAAAACAAAAGTTAATGAAGGTATATAACAAATGCTTAAGTGACAGAAATATAGCAGATTATTGGAAGAATACATAAGTAATGTTACAAGAGTAAAGAAGACATTAGAAATTAGAGATTTTTAAGTTTTTTATCATTTTTCCACAAAATCTCTACCAAAATAATTACAATTTATCTCCAGTCAATCATGGATTCTAATTAGCCAAATAATCTGGATTTAAAAATGGTTTTAGTCCAGTGAATTGCATCCAAGTATTAATAGAAATAATAAGAAAAAACAGTGAATATGCATTATCATTATGCTTGAATTAGTAGCTTATGAAAAAATTTTAATTCTTTAAGAATTTCTAAGGCACTCAAAGCATTGGATCATTCAAATATAGACTCAAAATATTCTGAAAAATATTTATCAAAATGATCAGATTACATAGTGATACCAAAAAATTAATATTGAGAAAAATGTAATTATATATCTCCAAAACTTTCTGTAGTAATTTTACAAAGGCAATTTATGAATTAATTTGGAAAACTAAGGGAGTAAAAGTAAATGGTAATTATTTAAGTCAGCTAGTTTTTGTGGATGATATAACTGTTTTTGCAAATAATGTTTTAGAGCTTCAGAAAATCTTGAGTTGTCAAGCATTGGTAGCCTAGTGGTTAGCATAGCTGGCTTCCAAGCAGCTGGCCCAGGTTTGCTTCCTGGTCAATGCATTTGACATAGAAAAAAAAAATCTTGAGTTACCACAAGCCAAGAGGTTATAGCAGCTGTGTTGCAAACAAGTAGTTGGTTGCAGATGGTTGTTGGTTCGCATCCCGGCTGGTGCTATGACATATGAAAAAAAAAAGATAAATATTACAAAGCTAAAGCAATGTTCAACAGATTTTTTTCAAAGAAAATAAAGATTGACAGACATGAAATAGAATTTAGCAATTATAAACATCTTGATATTTATTTATTAATACAAATGAAATATAATAGTAACTCTTATTCATTAAATTATACTTGGACAAAGAATTTCTATATGTTCAAAAAAGAAAATATTGTGCCTTACTATTATTATTATTTATAAATCTGAGACTTGTAAAGAGAAGGTTCAGACCATTTAATAGCATATCGTAAGATGAATGTTAGAAATAACAAATAGAGAACAAATAAGAAAGTCTTGACTTAGAGAATAAACAGGTACCACTGAGATCTTTGAAAAATTTAAAAGATTACAATTGAACTGGGTTGGATATATTGCTAGAATAGATGATAACAGATGTCAGTTCAAATTTTAATTTGAATCTCAAAATGTTATAAAAGACCTAGAAAGAGATCGTATGTGAGATACATAAATTAATAAAGAAAATTTCCTAATGTTATGGTGAAGAAAAACTAGGGATCAGACTAATAGGTTTAAACATGGAAAGACTTTTATTTGCAATGAATCCAAATGGTTGATGATGAAGATGACAATCATTTTAACTGTAAATGTTAATGTAAATGGCAATTCTGCTGTAAGTTAAATATGGCTATTATTTATTTATATGTTGATATATTGAAAATTGAGCAGCTAATTTGTGTGTTTTATTTTATCATATATTATTGTATCTAATATATATATAAATAATGTGCAATTGAATATATGTTCTTAAATATCAGTTTATTTATTTTGTATATCATTTGCAGAATTTAAAGTTTTTTAAATAAATTAGCATATTATAATTAATAACAAAAATATTGGGAATCTTAAAATCCAGTATTGGGATTTTCAACATAATTTTTAAAATTGCTCACCTTCTACAAAAGATAAAAGATAAGTATGCATAAATTTAGCAATGCTTGATACCTACATATTATTCCTGGTGGTGAAATTTTAGTCTTTATTAAAATCATTATGATGATCTATGATTGCTAAATAATTGATAGACATTTTATTTACTTAATTAAATAAATTTAACTTTCAAAAATAAGTTGTTGAAGATCTCTAAATTTAGTATTTTTACATCTACTATACATTTTTTATCAGCTTTTAGCAACTAATAATCTACATATGCCTTAAAGATCGCCATCTTTTTCCACGTAAATAAATTGACATAAATACAGAAAGTGGAGTGGTTATTTAAAATTTTGTTAAAAATTATTATTTAAGTCTTTTTAAAGTTAAATTTTCATAATTAATTAAATAAAATGTACTATTAAATATTTAGCAATTATAGATAATTATAACGATTTTAATGAAGACTAAAATTTCACCACTCCGAAGTAGGATAGTATTTTTCATAGACTGTAATGAAAATTCTATGAAAAATTTAAACTAATTAGATACCATAAAATGAACTGACTGTTAAAAAAGTAGACAATGAATTGATAAAATATTTGATCATAATTACATTGAAAACAATAAAATCTTTTATATTACAAAACGTTCATAAAATCAATAGAAAGAATTATCTTCATCTAATTTATATCCGAAGTTCCTTTGATATATAAAATTACAGAATTTAACAGTTTCTTTTACATAAATAATAAATTAATGTAAATGTATCCTTAACATTTTCAGGGCGAGTCACTCCAAATTTAATCCAGTTTCTCCAATCCCGAGCCTTTCTTCTTCACAACACATCAACTAACATTTTAATTTGATCCATCTAAAATAAATATAATAATGATAAAATGATAATCTAAAAAACATATAAAATGAAATTCCTATGATATAAAATAAAAAATATCAGAAATGTCACAGGAAAAATTAAAAAATTAAAGTGTAAACATAAAGAATAACAATATATCTATTGTTTCTATAAAAATATAATTCATACCTCTAGATGAAATAAATAGAAAACGTTCAAATCCTCTTTCACTATGTGATGTGACTATTTCTTTATCAAAGTCGGGAATCTCTCTCAGCCACTATGCCAGAAAAACCAATTAGACATCTTTATTTTCATTCCCCACCCTAAATTTTTCTCATATTATTGTCTATCCTGCTCCATCCTATCCATACATCATCATCTTTGTTCATTCCATGACCTTTATATATAGATCCCCCTTTTATATTTTTTCAAACCCAGCATAAAAACCAAGAGCCCACTTTCTGTATAATTACTTAGTTTATATTTATTCTCTCACAACATCATTATTTGCACTCTTTCTGCTTAGAAGCATTTACATTCAATTAAAAAATGCCTAATATTTTTCATGCCTTCCTTACATAACTTGCAGAGACTAAATCAACAACATTCTTTCATTTATATTTACACTCCCTTGTTAACAATTGTGTTCAAGCCTCAAACAGTAAAATACTTTCCTTGTTATTATTATAAATTAATTCACACCCAATATCCTGTTTACTTATATATATATAAACTCATTTTACTCTCCATACTAATTCTCCATCTCTCCAGCTCCCTACTTTTTATTAATGTATCTATTCTTGTATCCCATTCTTTGCACTATAACCCTCAACAATTCTAATACAATCATTCCACCTTTTCTACGATTATGCTGACATAAAGTCTTTACCCAAATCTTTGCAAACTGCATTACCTTTTTCACCCATCTTGTTGCCTGTCCTTTACTCATAACCCAATTAAATGTTATTTTGGCTATTCTCTTACTACCCATAAATTGCAAACTACTGAATATTTTCATTTTGCTTTTTGTATCTCTCATATAAAAAACTGATCATTCAATTTCTCCTTGAATTGCCTCTTTTGCCATCCACACATCTGCATCTAATGCATGTCTTCCTAATTCTCTTTGTATTTTTTAAAGTAATTTAACATCCTTTACTAACACATAATACATCATTATTATAAGTTAATCCTGCTGCTGCCACTCTCTTCCATCCAATTCTTGCTACTTCATATTTATTATATCAAAAACTATTAATTTCTTTATTAATCTCTTTTTTTTCCTTTGCTTCATTTGTCAATTTTTTCTTCCATTCATCCAAGCAGTTCCTCTGCTTACTTAAGATAATTCCCAAATAATTATAGCTACCATCACATTTAACTTTATATCCCCTAAGAAAATTTTTTTCTCTTTCGCAAGCATTTATCATCATTACTTTTGATTTTTCTTCACTAAATTTGATCATCATTTCTTTACCCACCCTTGTTTAAATCTTCAGCACTTCCATATCTTCCCTACTTTCTGTCTGCAAGAAAATATCAGCAAATAAAAGATCTGATAATGTATACACTCCCTTGCCATCTATTAATGGTATCTCTACCCCTCATCATAGTCTTTCTATTGCCCTCTCCATTTTTCTCAAATATAAAAAAAAACAAAATAGGTGACATAAGGCATCCTTGCATTAGTCCCACCCCATTTTAAACACTAATTCTATATTTTATAATTAATATGTGATTATTTTCATACAATCTTTTAATAAGATCCACTAAAGCTCCATTCATTTCCAAATTTACCAAGCTTATTCATATTCTATTTTTACTTACTTTATCATATGCTTCTTGTATAACTATAAAGTCCATATATAATTGTCTACGTGTATTCTTACTCATATCTATAAGTTGTGTGATTACAAATAAACTATCTCCTATATGACTAGCCATTCTGATACCTCCTTGCATTTCTTCCACTATATTATTTTTATCCATTTTGCCACTCTTACAGCCACCATATACACAAAAACTTTATATAACACCAACATTACCACTACTTCTTTATAATTGTTTATCTTTCTATGCTTACCTTTCCTTTAAATAATAGCTCTCCCTCTTTTATTATTTCAACTATCAGGAAATTCTTCTGTGCCATCTTATTAAAATATGATAATAGTTTAAATTTTGCCCTATTTCTAAAATTCATTACCATCTCTGCTGTCCATTCATCTAAATCTCATCTTTTCATTTTTCAACTTTTCTTTTGCCTTATGATGCAATGCACTATGGCTTCTCCTTTATTAGAATCAGGAATATCTCAGCTACTATGTCCAGGGAAACCTGCTACCCACCTTTTCTTCTTTTTCCCTTTTTCACTCTAAGATTTTCTCATATTCTTCTCTGTCCTGCTCCAGCCCATTTCCACAACATTATCTTCATCCACTCTATGTCCTTTACATCCAGATTCCTCCTTTATCTTTTTTCCAAATCCAATATAAAAAACAAAAACCCACTTTTTGTATAATCACTTTGTTTATATTTATTCTTCCACAACTTCATTATTTATACTCTTTCTGCTTGTAAGGATATTCATTCAATTAACAGATGCCTAATATTTTCCATACCTTCCTTAAATAACTTGCAGACTAAATCACTCACATTTCTCCAATTATGTGTATATTCCCTTGTTGCTAATGATCCTGTTCGAGCCTTAAACAGTAATCCATCTTCTTTGCCATTATCATAAATTAACTCCTACCCAATATTTTGTTTACTTTTATTCCTTATTTTAGCACAAATTATATTATGTATGTAGGGAATATACTATTTTGAAATATATTGGAAATTAGTATTTTAATAACATCCTTTGAATCGTAGAAAACTATGACATGTACATACGGAGTGATCATGTATATATTTATGGTTTGTGCAGTTTAGTAGCTGTATATTTCAGTGATAGTTTTTCTATTAGTTAAATGTTCTATTATTTTTTTTCAAAAAATCTGGTAAGTAGACTGTTTTATTAAGCAATATGCACTTATTTATGGTGTGCCATTTTTCTGCAGCGCTTTTTAAAGACGTGTACAGGTTAAAAAAATTATTTATAATTAGTGCACTTAGAGTTTCACGTTTTTTAAACAATTATATAAAAAAAAACTTCAAAATAAAACTGCAAAGAATTTATTTGATTGCTTTTATTTTGTTTCTATTTTTGGTGGTAAATTGGTATTTAAGAATTATAACTTTATCTTTCTTATTGCATTGCCAAATCGATAAAATATTAATATCATTTACTTCATTATTTTTACAATGCTTTATATAATTATAATCCACTATTGGTGGTTTTAATTGCCCCAGAAATCTTCTTCAGAACTTAGCTCTGAAAATATAAAGCTAAGTTCTGAAGAAGATTGCTGGGGCAATCTAACTCATCAATAGTGGGTTATAATTATATGAAGTATTGTAATAGTAATAAAGAAAATTAATAATATTAATATTTAAAAATTATTAAAAAAATATCAACCAAAAATAAATATCATTTAAAATTGTTTTTAATTATTTCAAATTGTTTTTATTCTTAATTTATTTTAAGTAGCCCTGTTTCTTCAACAATTCTTGCATCATTATGAATCTTTTAAAACAATAATATTTAGACATTTTTATTTTAATTAATTATTTATTTATGTATTTTGTTTGAATTTCAAAATTTGCAAATAAATTTATTTAAATGTTTTGTTAACCATGACCTCAGAAAATTTCAAAAATTGAAAATACGAACAAGAAAGTAGAAGCTTTCAGAAAGAATGGGTAGAAAATTTGGTTTTATTGACAATAATGGAAAGTCATTATGTCTTCTTTGTAAAGTTATAATTGCAAACTATAAAGTCAGCAATTTATGGCTACATTAAGAAGTAAGTCATCCCTAATTTTAACTCAATAGCCACACAATTCAAAATTGCAAACAGTGAAACTCAAGTCATTGCAATCAGGTCTTCATAAGCAACATAGACTTTTGTCTTATTTTAGTCATGAAGATGACAGAGCCAGAAAAGCTAGGTTTTTGGTAGCTTGGAATATTGTTCATGTCAAATGTCCATATTGAGGAAGAGAATTTCATAAAAGAAATTTTGAAGTTTTGGAACCAGATAATAAAAAATGCATAAATTGATCACACAAGTTCACACTACACAATTGGGCATTGTATTAGTGAAATTAGTAAAAATGTTAAAAATAATTTGATGTGTGATTTCAAAAATTGTACAACATTGAGTTTAGTTTTCAACAAATCTACAGAATTTCAGGATGTTCCACAATTGACATTTAGTATCAGCAGACATAAATATGAAGGAAGAAATGTTATACCTACTAGTTTTACCAAAACAATTTGCAGTATCAATGTCAAAAATGCACTTGATGAGATAAAGAACAGATTTTTAATTGTCTTGTGACAAACTTGCATTGTTACTCTTGAAGTCCCTGTAGTGATAGGGAAAAATCTAAATATTATTGGTCTTTTAAATAATGATCCTAAAATTCCATGATTTGTACATTTTCACTGCATAATTTACTATGAGCATCTGATAGTAAAATATTTAAAATACAAAATTGTGTGGAAGATTGTTTTTCAAATTGTGAATTTAATTAGAACAAATGCCAAACACCCTATCAATTTAAAAACTTTTTAAAAGAGTTAAATGATGAAATATATGAATTGCCCAGTCATCTGTTCTTATGGTCTATTATAAGTTGTAAACTTACAATGTTTTGAGCTGTTTTGTGGAACTCCTAATTTCTATCATAACATTTTTAAAAGTAAAAGGAAAAAATACTCAGAATTAGAAAATGAAACTTGGTTTTCTGACTTAATTATCCTTATAGACATTATGGAACACTTGCAAACACATACACTTTAAAGGAAGGAGAACAATGACCAGTGATTTATCACAAACTGTATTTAGCTTTGAAGCTAAACTTTAGCTTTTCATACACATCTTAAGTCCAAAATATTTAGTCATTTTCCACAAATAAAAGCAAATATAATTAATAGCAAAGAAGACAAAATAGATGAATATAAAGAAAAATTGGAAGGATTGGGAGTAGATTTCAATTGTAGGTTTGAAGATTTGAAAAAGTTTAAATCTACATTTGCATATTTTGTGAAACCATTTATTTGTGATATTATTGAAAATGGATCTCCAATTTCTGAAATAATACTTGTCAAAAAAGTCATTGGGGAATTGGAGTTATTAAAGAAAAAAGAGGATCAGGCATTGCAAAGACATCACAAATATAGTTCTGTAACCGAATTTTGAAAACTTAGGCCAAAATCAAGATATCCACATTTAAAGAAAGTTGCTTGTCATCTAATTTTAATTATTGGTTCAACATATTGCTGTGAATCGTTGTACTCCATAATGAAGTTCATGATGCTGAAATATCATTCACAGTTGACCAATCAGCACTTTTGTGAATAGTTTTAAAAAATTATAGGCCAAATTTCAAAGATTTGACTAAGGTCTTGTTAAAGGTTATACTTTTTTTTTTCCATGTGTCATAGCATCGGCCGGGATGCGAGCCCACAACCGTCTGCAACCAACTACTTGCTTGCAAGGCAGCTGCAATGACCTCTGGGCTAACAACGCTTGACAAGGTTATACATTTTGTTAGTAAATTTTTACTATTATATTTTATTATTAAAACTTTGAAATAATTATTTTGTATTTTATTTATTTATTTCAATTATATTTTCTCATATACTTTATACAATACTTAAAATTTGTGTAGAATATGACATCATATTAATTAAGTTAAATAAAATTTGACTATATTTATTTATTTTTATGGACTTAAATAATATGATGTGGCTCTTTACAATATATGAAAAACCGGCATGCGCCTTTCATTGATCTCATGCGTGCCTATCCCTGTAATATAACATTCTTTTGATATATTTAAATGAATTCAAAAAAATATTATAAATTATTTTCATTCAACTAAATGATGCTGATTATTATTTATAATATAATAATTAAAATACGAAAAGTATTTTAATTAGATTATATCAACGAATGTGATGTTAGAGAATAATATTTAAAATTTCATAAATTGATTAATAAAAAGTGTAATTTAATTTGCTTTGAACGTTCACAAAAATAAAATTAAACAAAATTAAGTTTCTTTATTTTTGTTTGTTTCATTTATTTATTTCTGAAAACAAAAAATATTTTAACAAACAAAACTACTTATTTTAAAAGACAGATATATTAAATAAACTCGACGGGCGGTTTGCAGTAAAAGTAGATTTTTAAACATGTATGTGTTCTTATATAACTTGTATTAAAGTAATATTTTACATACATGTTAATCTTTTTTTCTGGTATTTAAAGCTACAAGGTTTGATTTTCTTATTGAACGTGGTACCTGATATTATCAGTAACATTAAAATCAGTCGTTATACCCAGAAACATTGCATCACAATTTTCATTTAAGGATGTTCATAATGTTTAATGTGATTTTAAAGCTTGAAAGCGAATCTTCTAGTAATTAATCTAAAGCTTTCTCTGTATCAGCTTAATATTACTAAAGAAGAAAAAGCCTTTAAACAAAGTCATTTTAAAATAACCTTGCTTTCAAATAAACATTTAAACATGTAATTAAATAGTTAATTAAAACTTACACGAATTTGTAAAACTACTAATATTATTTTAATTATGTTTCCAACAGAATTTTTCTGCACATTTCATTAAGATAATATTTGATTAAAAAGTCAACTAGTTTTTTGTTTCACCAACACGCCTGATGACATGTGAGAATATATATATTTTTACATTATCTGCGTTCAAATCTAAGCTTGGTAAAAACTTGAAAAAAAATTCCAAATGTCCAATCAGGATTAGAATTTTTTCAGGTAGCATACTAAAATAGATAATCATCCATTAATAGACAATAAATATATTTCTACCTACATTTAGTAGAGGATAGCGCTCCCTCCATGGAAATTTGCATCTTTCATAAATAATGCCATTTTTTCTGTTCTTCTAATGGAAAAAATAACTGGAATGTGCTTTATAAGTTGGCTATTTAAAAAGTGAATTTTTACTGTGCACACACGCACACAAACATATATATATATACTTACTAATCAATATTTACAATTTCATCTTAAACTTCATGAAATTGTGCCGTATTTCCTATGAAGAGATGAAAAATTGAGTCAATTTTTTTATCTGCTTAATGTATTAAATATTAGATATCCTTATGATGAAACTGGATTTGTAGAGTAGTTTGATAAATATTTTCTCTGTACAGTTTCCAATTTATTAAGGCAATTAAAATGAGTGTAAAATAGATTTAGCTCAATTCAAATCTTAGAGCTACAATAACATCTTTAATGATGTAAATTTCATATTCATTATTATCATGGTTTATTACATGGGTATTAAATAGTTTAGTTGGCAGATGATAAAAATAAATTCTTTTTATACTTTCTTGAGTATAACATTGTTACTAACGATTTGGAGATTGACTTTGATTTGTAACTATTGTTTGGAAAGTAATTTCTTTGTATAATCTAATGTTTACTAATATTCATATTTTGTTTATAAGTATATGTCAATTTATAGGAAAAAACAATTTTCTGTGAGCCAGTAATAACTAATACTTATACACCTGGGTCTCGTTTTACGCGATAGATAGGTTCCTCAGAAAACACGCGCAAACAAAATCGCGCAAAAGTAGACGTAACTTACATTGAAAAAGGGGGGATGAGGTCTGTGATTTTTCAAAATTCATGTAAAAGCAAAGCACCAATGTAAAATTACTTTAAAATTCATGTGCAAAAAAAAATAAGGAAATAAAATATGACTAATAAAAAATTTCAAATTTGAAAAAAATTGATACAAGACAAACTTTTTTTAACTATAATATTTAATTTTATTCAAAATAATATATTTTTATACATAATTTATAGTACAGTAATTTACATTTTTTATACACATTTTAATTATTATAGCTATTTGCCGAAAAATACATTCGTTTGCAAACAACTAGCACCAACTTCACACTCATGTTGTGTCAATGGTTTTCTGGTGACAATGTAATTAGTAATTAATCTTTGAGATGATGATTTTATTAACTGTTTATGAAACTAACAACTAAAAATTAAATTCTTATTTTTGTCTTTAATTTTCAATTCCGTTTAAAAATCAGATTTTAATTTTTAATTGTCAAATTTAATTGTGCCCACTGCTATTACTGACCTTTTAAAAATAAACTTGCGGACACTAAATGATTAATAATTGATTACATTCTTTTTTTAAAAAACAAAAACAGAATGTGATTTAAAATGCAAAATTAACACTCACAATGTTTGAACAAATTTACATCATAATCTTGTAAAATTTAATGTGTGTATACATAAAATGTGGAAATCATGATTTTAATTTCATTATTGCATAAAATCTTACTATTATAAAGCACTGAAAATATTGAAATTACTAAGATGAAAGTCGAATTCCAATAATGTGCTATTACTTTCAATATGATGTAAGTGTGCGAAATTTATTATTTAAAGTAATAGCGCATTATTGGAGTTTCACTTCCGGTGAAATATGAATCGCGTAACTTCGAAATCGTGTTAAATAAGTCTGCGTAAAAAGAGACCCAGGTGTATATCAATAAAAGTATAGGATATATACATACAAAAAATATCCATTATTTAATAAATGTTGTAATAATATATATATATATAATAGTGAATAAGTATTACACAGTCTTATTAACCCTCTTCAACTGCAGTTTAATTTAAAGAATATAATTGAAGCAAATATCATTAATTCAAATCCCAGGATTTTCAAATTTTAACATTAGCAGCATGCTTGTTGATTAATTATATACACTTTATTTTTATTTATAAAAATTGCTTCTTTCTTTGTTAATGAAGAATCTTAACATTTTCAAGATCAAAATGAAATTTATATTTACATGTCTTTTCATGATCCAAGAAAAGGGAAGCATTCACTAAGTCATTATTATTTTTATTTTTTTTACATTCTCATATAATAATCGATGCTCTTTTTATCTCTATACTACATCTTGGTTCACCTACATAATGCATCCACAAAAAATTTCACAAATGGCATTATTTTTTTGCTTGACAGATATGGCACTTTATGAATTATTCACTAACTTATTAATGTTATCTGGAACACAAAAGGAAAAGTAAAAACAGCCTTATAAATATTTTTAAAATATTTCACTTGAGAATTTGAAATATATAAAATAGAAATCCATATTTTATTATTAATCTTCAGTTTGTTTAAATCATTACACTTCTTTTTAAATTGAGATAAAGTGTTATTAATCTGTTCAATCTTATAATTAATTTCAAGCAATTCCTTTGTAAATATTTCAATATTTTTTAATTTATCATTTTTGTAACAACATAATTTTTCATTAAAAAATAAAAAAGATCTAAAATTTGTCATCTTATGCATAATTTGATGCTATATATCTCTTTTTTGCAATGGTTTGATTGCTAATTTATAACTTATATACAATTATCTCTTGTAATATATAAATCCAAATATTTAATATTTTCATTCTGTTTTTTTTTTTTCAATAGTTCATTTCAAATCATTCAAATTATTTAACGTATCTATATGCAAATTTATAGTATTGGTATGTATATTTACATAACTATGTTGAATTATTACTCATAACAAAAATCTATAATAACAAGTTCTAATTATTTGTTATCACCCTGTTAATATTTTTTAATAGTTCATTCTTATTAATTTATTTCATATTTTTCACTTTACTTTTAAAACTCTTCTAAATTTATAATTCATGTTCATTTCTTTGATTATAAAATGAGAAGTCATTGCTGGGGCATCTTTATCTCCGCTTTTACTATCAAAAAACATAATAGATTCAAAAAATAATTTTCAAAAAGAGCTTTGATAGTATATCTGAAATTTTAATCACGTAGTTTTCCAACAAATTTGCTTCAGGAAGTCACATGATTTAAATATGGCTGGTTTTTTTATCAAGAACATAAAGCATATATTAAAAAAAATTGTTTCACTGTTTGTGTCATTCTTCACAAAAAATCTTTTAGGAGATTTTGTTGGTGAATCTTACACTCTAATCAACGAGCGATTGAATCATTAATAAACATGCTTAATATGATGCATTTTTTGAAAATTCGTATATTTTCTATACTAAGATAAAAAAAAGTATCTCTAAAGAAGTGTTATATACATATAATTTAAATCTCGTTATACAAACACAATATCATCAAAACTTCTTTTAATTAAGAGAAATGCTAACTCAATCATATGTATATATTAGTGAGTACAGTATTGAGGTTCAGAAATTTATATAACTTATTAGTTGTCTTGAAGGTCATATTTTGACAAATAATTACATTAATATTCATTTTCCATGATCTTTATATTTCAAAAAATATTGAATAAAAAAAATTAGAAATTAATAATAAGAAAATTATATTTTTATAGTTCAGAATATATATGTGTGGGTATCATATTTAGATATTTATAATTAGTTTGCTTAAATGTTTCAAACTGTTAACTAAGATAGTGTGGAGAGTGGTGGGTCGTGTGAAAGTCTGTGCTCATATACTCTATATATTACATATATAAACACAGGTATATAATAAGCCTGTGTGTTTCAGTTAAACTGTTAACTAACTGAAAGTTCATTCCATATGTTAATTTTGCTAACTATAGCTGAGCGTTCTAGGCAACTGATATATGCTGATAAAATATAATTAATGTATTAAACAACCTATTATTTATATTTTATAAAATTAGTGATCATCAAGCTACTTGAAATTCGAGGTGCAACTTCCTCTCATTTGCTCACAACGATGACACACACACTCGTCGGCTAAAAAATTGCTTAAATAGAAACCTTAGACTCTGTAAATATGAAGCAGATTGTAAAGCTAACATAGAAATCTATATAAATGATTTATGCAGAATAGGCTACATCAGAAATTTATAAAAACGATTGAAAATTTCTATAATAAAATAAAACAAACACAACAATCATAAATCATGAATAAGCATACCATATATGCAAAAGCTTTCACACAAAATAAAAAAGATCTAAATTACTACATATTGTACCCATCAAAATCGTGTGTTCATTCAACAAGACCTAGAATCCAAGCAAAATATAGCAATCTAGTATGTGCAAGATACAAATGTCTGGAACAAAACTAGATACTAATCTATTTACCTGTGTTCCAAGGTATATGACTGACACTTTTGATGATACTAACAAGCTTTTCATTACTCCAGTCCCAGCAATGAGAACAAGAAGAGCGAAGACACTTAGAATCCATGATACTAAAATGATTGACCAATAATTGCAACATGAAACAAAGAGTTTAATTGATAATAATTAAGGAGAATCCATTAATTGAAAAGATATAATATAACTAAGTCAAGTAACTAATGCTAGAGATTCGGACACTGAATAGCAACATATCATAACAGATAAATGATATAACATAAATTTATTAAACAATTAATATTAATATGACTTTGATTATTATAAATTAAACAACTATATGTGTGGTAATGTCTACACAATCATTTTGGCAAGATAATAAGTAAATATTGGTCTAATACATAAATGAATCATTAGTACATGAAATTTGGTTGGTGCAGTTAATACACCAATGTTAGAATAATTCAATCAAATAAACAATAATAAATTATAGTTTAACTCTCATCAAAATATTATGAATTTACATATAACAGATTTTATTATATATATATATATGTTAAAACGAAGATTTGCACGGGTTAAATATATAAAATACATATTTTGCGGATTCAACCGTGTTAAAAACTTTTAATATTAATATACAGACGTTTCGACTTGGTCACACAAGCCATCCACAGAGTTATAAAAAGTAAAAAGATGGTTGTAGAGGCGCTACAATCACTGATTTGAATAAAATGTTAAAATTCCACCAATAGCAAAAAATGTTAAATTTAGGAATGTTTTTTAAAAAAATCTTTCCAAATAGGAGGAAGTTTGCATGTATCATCTCACTTATTGATACAATCTGGCCTTTTAAGTATCTCAATGGCTTCTCTAATTTTGCATTGGTAGAGATTATCACATCTGGATATGATCCTGCTACTAGAAAAATAAATTTTATGACCTGAATCTATAGTATGGAGTGAGAGTGCTGATGATGATGAGTGTTGTTTAACTGCATTAGCATGCTCATCTCTCCTAACACTGATGTGACGATTACTCATACCTATAGACGATTACTCATACCTATATAAGAAGCTTTACAATTTTTACATGAGATTTGATAGACACCATGAGATTCAAGAGGGATTGAATCCTTAGGCTTGGTTATTATATTGCTGATCTTTTGATGAGCAGAAAATGCTGTATCTATATTATAGTGTTTTAATATACGTCCGATACCGTCTGTAGTTCCTTTTACATATGGAACACAAATCCTAATAGCTGATTTATCATCTTTTTGTTTCCTATTTTGTCTATTTTGGGCTTGAAATAAGGCTTTTTTTATAAATTTGTAATTATAACTATTTGCTAATAAAACACTATTAATATGATTTATTTCTTCTTTCAGATGTGTCTCATCTGAAAGGTTAATTGCTCTATTTAAAAGAGTTTTGGCTACAGAAACTATCTGAGTTGGGTGATGATGAGAATGGAAATGCAAATATCTGTTTGTGTGTGTATCCTTTCTGTAAATAGAAAAAGATAAACTATTTGGTGTTCTGTGACTAGAACATCAAGAAAAGGGAGTTTTCCATCAGACTCTGTCTCCATTGTAAATTTAATATGAGGATGCATATTATATAAATGTAAGAAAAAATCATCTAATTTATTTTTTCCATGTTGCCATATGACAAAAGTGTCATCTATGTATCTGAGCCAAATGAGAGGTTTTAAAGATGATGATTCTAAAGCACGAGTTTCTATATATTCCATGAATAAATCATCTATTACTCCTGAGATAGGTGAGCCCATAGGAGTACCAAAAACTTGTCTGTAATGCTGTCCATTGTATACAAAATATGTATTTAAGAGACAATGTTTAATTAAAGCAATAATATGGTCTGGTAAATTGCAACGTTGTGAGATTATATTTAAAGCTTCATCAATTGGAATGTTTGTAAACAAAGACACAACATCAAAACTGACCAGAATGTCATTAGCATTAATTTTTAAACTTTTTAAAACAGAAATAAAATGAAGAGGGTTTTAAATATATGATTTAATAGATGGGATTGTAGGTTTAATGAAATCCGATAAGTATCTGGCTAAAATATGAGTTGGAGAACCTATTGAACTTACTATTGGACGAAGGGGGGTATCTGGTTTGTGAATTTTTGGAAGTCCATAAAATTTTGGACAGACACAAGATTTTTCACGAGGGATTATTTTATTTTTTATCTCTGTTTCAATAGGTGATTTATTAATAATAGCTTTTGTTGTTTTTTCCAAATACATAGTATGATCTCTTTTTGATAGTTTATAAGTTTTATCATTAAGCAGATCTAAACTTTTATTATGGTAAATGTCACGATCCATGACAACTGTGGCATTACCTTTGTCAGCTGGAAGTACAACAATTGATTTGTCTGTATAAGTATCTGGCTAAAATATGGGCTCACCTATCTCAGGAGTAATAGCTGATTTATTCATGGAATATATAGAAACTCGTGCTTTAGAATCATCGTCTTTAAAACCTCTCATTTGGCTCAGATACATAGATGACACTTTTGTCATATGGCAACATGGAAAAAATAAATTAGATGATTTTTTCTTACATTTAAATAATATGCATCCTCATATTAAATTTACAGTGGAGACAGAGTCTGATGGAAAACTCCCTTTTCTTAATGTTCTAGTCACCAGAACACCAAATAGTTTATCTTCTTTCTATTTACAGAAAGGATACATACACAGACAGATATTTGCATTTCCATTCTCATCATCACCCAACTCAGATAGTTTCTGCCAAAATTCTTTTAAATAGAGCAATTAACCTTTCAGATGAGACACATCTGAAAGAAGAAATAAATCATATTAATAGTGTTTTATTAGCAAATAGTTATAATTACAAATTTATAAAAAAAGCCTTATTTCAAGCCCAAAATAGACAAAATAGGAAACAAAAAGATGATAAATCAGCTATTAGGATTTGTGTTCCATATGTAAAAGGAACTACAGACAGTATCGGACGTATATTAAAATGCTATAATATAGATACAGCATTTTCTGCTCATCAAAAGATCAGCAATATAATAACCAAGCCTAAGGATTCAATCCCTCTTGAATCTCATGGTGTCTATCAAATCTCATGTAAAAATTGTAAAGCTTCTTACATAGGTATGAGTAGTCATCGCATCGGTGTTAGGAGAGATGAGCATGCTAATGCAGTTAAACAACACTCATCATCATCAGCACTCTCACTCCATACTATAGGTTCAGGTCATAAAATTGATTTTTCTAATAGCAGGATCATATCCAGATGTGATAATCTCTACCAATGCAAAATTAGAGAAGCCATTGAGATACTTAAAAAGCCAGATTGTATCAATAAGCGAGATGATACATGCAAACTTCCTCTTATTTGGAAAGATTTTTTTAAAAAACATTCCTAAATTTAACATTTTTGCTATTGGTGGAATTTTAACATTTTATTCAAATCAGTGATTGTAGCGCCTCTACAACCATCTTTCTACCTTTTATAACTCTGTGGATGGCTTGTGTGACCAAGTCGAAATGTCAGTATATTAATATTAAAAGTTTTTAACATGGATGAACCTGCAAAATATGTATTTTATATATTTAACCCGTGCAAATCTTCGTTTTAACATTATTAACCTCTACGGGGAGGAAATTTTTAAACAGCTTCATATATTTGAAAGAACGTGGATTAAGAAATGTAAGTTACTTTGTAATTTATCTTATTTATTAGCATGCAAAAATCACAATGTTATACCCACTTGCTGTAAAATTGTGTTTCACAAGAACAATTATAATGTTAGTAAAATTCTAAGGAAAACTAGCAATATTATTTTAAACTCTTTTATTAAAGAAACTCGGAAAAATTTAGACAAAATTGATAAAGTATTGCTACATTTATGTTTATTCCTTAGTAATAAATACATTCTTTACTGTGGACTAGTTTTGATCATATTGCAAGTTTTAGATCGTTTAAAAATTCAGAATTTGTAATAGCAAAGCAAAAGAAAAATTGCAAATGCTAATTAGAACACAATCCCCAAACATTATGTATCCAAATCAAAAAACCGTTTATAATTTATCTAGGAAAGCCCAATCTCTACACATGAAATTTCGGTTTTAGAAAAAGTTTTCAATTTTGCTTTAACACCTTCCCGGATACCTTTTGAGAAAATTGTTTGTGATGTTGAATCAGCTCTCGATAAAATTGATTCTACATCGGCTGATTTGGCTAGAGCTGAGATTTGTAATATTTTTAAAAAAGCTAAGCTTCCTAAAAATAATATTTCAAAGAAAGAAAGACAAGCATTAAATAATATAAAATCGGACAAATCAATTGTTGTACTTCCAGCTGACAAAGATAATGCCACAGATATAATGGATCGTGACATTTACCATAATAAAAGTTTAGATCTGCTTAATGATAAAACTTATAAACTATCAAAAAGAGATTCATACTACGTATTTGGAAAAAACAACAAAAGCTATTATTAATAAATCACCTATTGAAACAGAGATAAAAAAATAAAATAATCCCTCGTGAAAAATCTTGTGTCTGTCCAAAATTTTATGGACTTCCAAAAATTCACAAACCAGATATCCCCCTTCATCCAATAGTAAGTGCAATAGGTTCTCCAACTCATATTTTAGCCAGATACTTATCGGATTTCATTAAACCTACAATCCCATCTATTAAATCATATATTAAAAACTCTCTTCATTTTATTTCTGTTTTAAAAAGTTTAAAAATTAATGCTAATGACATTCTGGTCAGTTTTGATGTCGTGTCTTTGTTTACAAACATTCCAATTGATGAAGCTTTAAATATAATCTCACAACGTTGCAATTTACCAGACCATATTATTGCTTTAATTAAACATTGTCTCTTAAATACATATTTTGTATACAATGGACAGCATTACAGACATGTTTTTGGTACTCCTATGGGCTCACCTATCTTAGGAGTAATAGCTGATTTATTCATGGAATATATAGAAACTCATGCTTTAGAATCATCATCTTTAAAACCTCTCATTTGGCTCAGATACATAGATGACACTTTTGTCATATGGCAACATGGAAAAAATAAATTAGATGATTTTTTCCTACATTTAAATAATATGCATACTCATATTAAATTTACAATGGAGACAGAGTCTGATGGAAAACTCCCTTTTTTTTGATGTTGTAGTCACCAGAACACCAAATAGTTTATCTTTTTCTATTTACAGAAAGGATACACACACAGACAGATATTTCCATTTCCATTCTCATCATCACCCAACTCAGATAGTTTCTGTAGCCAAAACTCTTTTAAATAGAGCAATTAATCTTTCAGATGAGACACATCTGAAAGAAGAAATAAATCATATTAATAGTGTTTTATTAGCAAATAGTTATAATTACAAATTTATAAAAAAAAGCCTTATTTCAAGCCCAAAATAGACAAAATAGGAAACAAAAAGATGATAAATCAGCTATTAGGATTTGTGTTCCATATGTAAAAGGAACTACAGACAGTATCGGACGTATATTAAAACGCTATAATACAGATACAGCATTTTCTGCTCATCAAAAGATCAGCAATATAATAACCAAGCCTAAGGATTCAATCCCTCTTGAATCTCATGGTGTCTATCAAATCTCATGTAAAAATTGTAAAGCTTCTTATATAGGTATGAGTAATCATCACATCAGTGTTAGGAGAGGTGAGCATGCTAATGCAGTTAAACAACACTCATCATCATCAGCACTCTCACTCCATACTATAGATTCAGGTCATAAAATTGATTTTTCTAGTACCAGGATCATATCCAGATGTGATAATCTCTACCAATGCAAAATTAGAGAAGCCATTGAGATACTTAAAAGGCCAGATTGTATCAATCAGTGAGATGATACATGCAAACTTCCTCCTATTTGGAAAGATTTTTTTAAAAAACATTCCTAAATTTAACATTTTTTGCTATTGATGGAATTTTAACATTTTATTCAAATCAGTGATTGTAGCGCCTCTACAACTGTCTTTCTACCTTTTATAACTCTGTGGATGGCTTGTGTGACCAAGTCGAAATGTCAGTATATTAATATTAAAAGTTTTTAACATGGATGAACCCGCAAAATATGTATTATATATATATATATAAGTACTAATTGATGATGTGTGTATTGGTACAGGAGTATATCCATATATATCAGGAACAGCAGACAAAGTAAAAAAATCTGCAGTCAATATAATAACAGAAGAGCACCTAAAGCCATGACACACTAAAAGAAATTCTAACATCTATAAAACCTAAACTTGAAATGCTGAAAAATAAAAACTGCATCCATGGAATATCATGTAAATTGTGGGGAAATGTATATTTTGTGAGACCAGTCACCCCATTGAAAAGCAATTGAAAGAGCATAATTTTTGATTAGAAAAGAGAAAAGAGACACAGTCAAAATAGCAGGCCATGCATGGATCAATGAATATATGTTCAACTGGAAAATACAAAAATAGTTGATAGAGAAGAAGAAATACAAAAAAAAAGTTCGAAAAAGCTTTTCACATGATTATGTCACATAATTTTTAAGTCAACCCAATGTGGTTGTATATAATGTCTGGAAATCACTAATTAACCTTGCTCTTAAAAAAGTGGGGAAATCAAAAAGACCCATGTAGATAAGTATATGAAATTTTTACTGACTGATGCCTATGACAGAATAGCTCAGTTGGTTAGAGTGTAATCTTAAAATGTAATATTCACAAATTTAACGGTGCAGGTTCAATTCCCATGCTAGTACTGTCACTGGTCAGGTCAGCAGTACTTGAAGAAGAGCAAAGAATAACACCACTTAAATTACGTGTTCAATACTAACCTGGGTGTTCTAGATATTCAGTTGTTAATATAGCAGTCATATTGCTTCATATGATTTATTTGGCTAAAGTCAACAGGAAATGGTCTCAGAAGATTAATGAAACTAAGCATTAATGAAACAACATAGCATATCTCAAAGAAGACAAGGGCAATAGACTGGTGATGTTTGACTACAATGATTATATTCAAAAAATGAACATGCAAATTAAAAAGGTGCAATTAAAAAATATTAACACATATGATATAAAATATTTTAAGGATAAATTAGAGTAGACAATATTGAGGAAACTTTCTCACAAAGCATATGCATGTCCAGAATACTTAGCAATGTATGCCTCAGTGGCTTTATCATCACATATTTTTCTAATATCTAAACAAAGAAGATCAGTCACTCAGATTCATGATGGATTTCAGTGGGGCATATTAAAGTAAACAGCAAAGAAAATAGCTGAATGGTTAATGGAAGACATTGGATTTGGCACAAATACAATTATCTTTTGAGTGTGTGGTAAATTAAGAAAAATAAAATTTAATAAGAACCACAAGCAAGCACCATTAGATATAAAAGAAATGGATGGTTTAGTATGTCATGATCTATCCATTAACATTATTCATTATATCTTCCAGAAAATTAACTATAATCCATATAAAAAAGAATTTATAATAGACGTCTTAGAATGAATTGATAGTGAAATTGTAGAAGTAGCCAAGGATGAATTTTATACAATGGAGAGTGGTTGGAAAAAGGGGTTACCATTAACTAGCATTGTTTGCAGCATTGTTCAGTTAGAAAAAATGACTTGCCTAAATATTTAGCCCTTTCATATACCAATATTTAAAAGTGATATGTAGATGATTTGTTTATATGGGTGGCAGAGGATCAACTCAACAATATATGGCTGGAGCTCAAAAATACATCACCTTTGGAATGGACTATTGAAGTAGAAGACATCAGTCATTTGATTAATTTTATGAATGTGTACATCCAGAAAAATAAAAATGAGCTTGACTGTAAAATGAATCTAAAATCTTTACAAATAAGAGCAGCCATTCATCCTTTGTCAAAAGTCCCAGTAGAACACAAACTGGCTGGCTGTAAATGTTTCTTATATAAAAACAAAAATTTATGCAAGTATGAGGCAGATAGAGAAAACAACATAGATGCATACATAATTGTAACATGCTTATTAAAACAGTTGGGAAATTTTACACCAATGTAAATAAAGTTAAAAAACATTAATAATATGTCTAAAGTTATGGATAAGCCTTCCTTACAGCCCACCTATTGCAAAGAACCTTAGGAACATTTGTACTAACATATGCAGAGTTAGCTTTAGATTGTCACCTCTTAATAATTTATTGAACAATATTAAAGACAAGATATCTGTGGAGCAGGCTTTTCAAGTAGCCTATAAAATTGCATGTACTAATCCCTCATGCAACTCTATGCATTATGGAGAATCATACCCAAATAGATGCAAGAGAATTGCTCAATATGCATATTTGTACAAGAAAGCTAAACAAAAGATTGAATACAGACCGATCCTTCTTGATCATGCATGCACACATACATTTTCTCAATTCAGTGTTAGAACAATTTTTTTAGAAAGAGACATAGGAAAAGAAAGTACAAAAAGCTTGGGCAATTGCAAAGGATCCACATTTCATCTATAAAAAGGACTGTGTGTTCCATTATCTGAAAAATGGAATATCTAATTGCCCTATTTGCATAATGTGCCCCATTTACATATTATATCATTTCAATTATATGAGCTTACATGTACTACAAAACCTTATTCAACTTTAACCATATGCATACAGATTTATTCACACATAGAGCATAAAATTTTAAATTGCTCATGCTATTTGAAATTCAGACTTTAATGATATCCACAAGGTGGCACTGCTGAAAAAACTTAATGTTTGTAAGGGTGAATTGACATTTTAAAAATTTGAATTTTCAGCTAGTGACATGCACTGAGTCTATGAAATGATTAAAAAAAATTATACAAATATATATAGAGAGAGGGAGGAAAATAAGAAAATATTTTTTTTAGTTTTGCTAAATAAAAGTGATAATTAATTTCAAATTAATTTAAGAGTGATAATTAAGTTAACAAACAAAATTAAAAATGATAATTAATATTCATAGACAACCCTTTATTCATATTTCTGTATTATAAAAAGTTCTGTGATGAATTAAAAAAATAGTTTTAATTTAAATATTTAATAAAATAATGATGAAGAACAAATTAAGATAGTTTTTTGTTGTTAAGAATTCTAAATTTTGCAATTAATTTAGTTATCTGTTTAAAATGATGATTATAAAGAAATTGAAATGCAAATTGTTTTTATTAAACAAAATATGATTTTGAATCATATTTTTTATTAATGTTTATGATTTTAAATTCTGTTTTTTTTTTTTTAAGTTAATTAAGTGTACTTCAAAAGTACTTGAAAAATTTTCTTTTCAGTTTTAATATTCCATTTATTAAAAAAAAAAAACATTTAAATTTCATTTCATACTTTCATATATCTATCTATTATTTTATACTATATTTGTATATTTATTCAAAATCTCTCAGTTATGTTTTTCTATTTTATTTAGGTCATTACCAACTGAATATATATATATGTAGATTAAATATTTTCATGGATTTTAATTTGATAAAAAATGGAAAATAAGAGATTATATCCATGTAAACAGAGATACCTTTACCTTTTTTATGTTGCCGGAAAACTATCAATTACTTATTTACAGTCTTGAGGCTCATCGAGTTCTCTCTATTAACATATATAATAGTTCAATAAACATATATAATAGTTATTTTGTCTTGGATTTAGATCAAGTAAAAGATCCTCTTTTACTTCAAAACCAAATTGTTATAAAAATGTAAACTCAGTTATTTTTATAAATACAAATAATAATTAATCTTCCAGGGACTTGTATATATTAAATTAAATATTTTCATTGATGTTTAATTAATTATGCCCATCCATGAAAGTCTTTCATTAATTTGTTAACTAAAATAATATTGTTCACAGGTTACATAAATTGTATTACGATATTAATTAAAGTAAATTAAAGTAATTAAAATAATGTGATAAACTTGATTAATTTTGGAACAAATAAATTTACTCTAATTGATATCATGATATAGTTTTGCAATTTGAAAAGATTATCATCTGTTGATTGTAGTTGTGAAGACAAACAATTGAAAGTTAGCTTAATAGTAGTTTTAGTACCTTTTGAAAATTATTAATAACAATTGTTTGATAATTTACTTTATGCACATGTCACACTCGCCAGAGAACGCCACTGGACAAGAAGCCTAGACTTTCCTTCTTATTTTAATTAATCTATTTTGAACAACAGATGTTAATTGAGAGATACCCATATAAAGTAAAGTTAAATTTACTAGCAATACCCAATTTCAATAGCTATTCAGAGTTATTTATCTATTGTCATGACATGACGGATCTTATACCAGTTATATAAATGTATCACTATATATGTTAATTATATATACTATTTAATTATTAGTAGCAGTATATATATGCATATAAAATAAAATAACCTATAACTAGAAATAATTTATTAAATTAGAAAATGAAATTACATACGAATGATGGTTAATAATAACACATATTCCTAGTGCTTTGTTTCTATTGATCTATTAACTATTAATAAACAGACAATATCATTATGCATGTTAGACAATACTATTTTATTATTGCTCAAGAATGATAACACTGTTTTTATGACTTATAATATATACAGATTTATACAATGGTGATCTACTAATATCTGCATGCCTCGACAGGTTTTCCCATAAATATGAATCAAATAGCTTTGTTATAAGAAACCCAATCATTAATACAAGTCAAGCGAATTAGCAGTGGTAACGTGTTTATATTAACAACTTCACTTTATATACATTTGGCATATACATATGGAACTATTTTATTATTACAAAAACAAATCCATACCAGTTCACTCAGTTAATACACCCTTCCATATAGTAAAAATGTAACACGGAGCAAATTAATAAAATTTATTAAGATTCTCAGAAGGTTACACATTCGAGATAAATAACTATACAATGAACTAATTTAGTTTATTTTTAATAATCCATAATTTGTCAATCCATGTAAATATCAATCGATTTCTATCAGCATCATCAATTTAATATTTTGATCATTTAATCTCACTCTTAATTACATAATTTACCAAATAATAGAGGTTAAGCTGTATAGCATTTACATAAATTTAATCTTGGTACCTTAGTTTGAGATAGAGAATGACAAGAAAATAAAGATTAATTTTGTTTTTAAAATGTTTAATTGAATAAAAAAGAAGGAAATCAATAATTTAATAGAAGTTTTCGATTTCAAACAAAAAAAAAAAAAAAAATATTTTTTTTTTTTTTTTTTTAAAAAAAAATAAAAAAAAAATAAACAAATATAATAATAATTTTTTTAAATTTTTTAAAAAAAAAAATAAAAATAATAATAAAAAAAATAATAAATATTTACAAATATTTTTTAAAAAAATATAAAAAAATATATAAAATTATATTTATTTTATTTTATTTTTTCTTGTGGTGGTTTTGTGATGTTTTTTTTTTTTTTTTAATAAAAAAAGGGGGGAAAAAAAAAAAAAGAGAAAATAGTAGTAAGTGTTGATGAATTCAGAATGATGTTATTAGGTCTGCAATAATTTTATGATATAATCATATATGATCCATTTATAGCGGCACTAAATATTGATGGTTTTGAAGAAATTTTATATCGACAATTTTAACAAGAGATTGGGTATGTCAAAACTATCCATTTGATGCCTGCTATCTGTTCTTTGGGTAGGAACCAAGAGAGGTTCAAAAATGCATCAGAAAATTTATGAACATATGAGGCATCTCTAATACAAGTAGAGAGAGTTAAGTGTGCTGTTATCAATTATGCACACTATTTATACTCAGATAAAATAACCTGTGGGAAGTTCTCCATTCTTTAATCTAAAAGTTGCTTAATATAAAATTCCAATGTAGACGATGTGAATTATTCTGACATTTCTCATTAAAAAATATAAAGTTGAATTGTCATTATCAATTTTAGAAATCAATATTTTTACATTAATTACATTGTAATTCATAAACAAGAATACATACAAAGCATGTATTAAGAAAAGCTTGTTTAATAATTTGAAAATATATATACTAGATAAATCTAAATAATAGATTAAGTGTGCTTTTGACTAATGGATATCATAATCGTAGTAATGAGTATTCAAAAGAATTACTAGTTTTATAGAAGTGACCTTTTACAGAAGTGGTGATTTATATAAATTTGAATAAAAAATAAATTTATTTAGACATGTGATTTTTTGACAGGAAATATATTGAGCCACCATAACTTTACATTTAACATCATTTCTCAGATCAGACAATACTGATAGATGTAGGTCAATTATGTGACCTTGCTTGGTTTCATGTTTTTAAAAAATTAGATTTAGTGTATTAGTTTTGGATCTATTATTTGGTATCAGTATTGTGCAACTCTTGTAAAAAAATTGGTTGAGACTCCCTGAAGTACACTGCATTGCAATTTATGTTGTTGCATGTAATTTTATACACAATTTGGGAGACTAAATCTTGGGCAAGTTTGTCTTTAGTCTTGTTAATCAAAAAATTTGATGGGAGGGGTGTGAAGACTAACATTGTATATTTCAGCATACGGTATATATATATATATATATATATTGGGGATTGGCCCAATTAAGTAGAATAGTGACATTGAAGGTTTTTGGTCAGAAAGCATAGGTTTGTTTTTGATTTTGGTGCAGAATATTTTAACAATGTGAGTAAGCATTGAAAATTTGAATCCAGTATTATGTAAATCATTAGTATATGTCTCAATATTAGTTTCACAGTCAGATTCAAATTTACCTAGGTTGTAATTTTTATATAAAAATGCTTTGAGGCCTGCAAATTTATGAACAGTAGGCATTAATGATTCAGTGTGTATTACACCTTTCACAGAAGCAGGTTTAACCATCATTTTGTAATTTAATTGAATGCCTTCATGCTGAATATATAAGTCCAGAAATTGTAATTCATTTAGATCATCTTCATTTGCTATAGACCATTGTAGTGAAGAGTTATGTATAAGAACATGCTGTCTTTTATTAATTTGCACTTCTGCAGACAAAGAAGGATGTCATCTATGTATCAAATGTATAACAGGCCTGGAAATTGATTAAATTACTTAGGAAAATCTCCTTCATATTTATTTAATGCAATTACTAGATATTTTGCCATTTGTGGGAAGATGCATAGGCTAGCCATCTTTTATTTTATCGTAATTACCATTAGAGGGGGCTGTAAAATTTTTGTTGATCCAATTCAAACATTCAATAATAAATTCAGTTTTTTGGGAATTGTACTCAGATTTTACTAGTGCATCTTTAATTATTTAGATAGTTTTCTGGGAATAGAACCATACAATTCTGCAATGTCCAGTGATGCTAATCTATATTGATTGTTGATTGTTATATTTTTATTTCTATTAATGTATTCAAATGATGTTTTAACAGTAAACCTTCTAAAACCAATATGTGAAGTATATATTATCATTTATTGAATTACATTGTTTTTTGAAAAAAGTTAAAATCTCTTGAAATTAATTATATTTTTAAAAACAATAGATACATTTTACATTGTAAATTTAACAAAATCAATTTTCAGAAAACAGAATATGTCTATGAAATCATAATAAATTGATCTTAAAACTATAAATTTAATAAAATTAAATTTATTTCAACAAAAGTAAAGGATATGTGTAAAATTCCAAAAGTGTAATTTAAATCATCGAGATTTATCTCTAACATTATATTTAAAATTATTTAAAAACAAAAATAGTTTAATACTACCATTGATATTTGTTATTAATTTATATATTTTATTATTCGATTACTTAAACAAAATTTCTTTTACAATTATATATAGCACACTACATTAAATAGGTATTGAATTTACACCTGGGTCTTGTTTTATGTGGTAGATAGGTACCTCAGAAAACGTGCACAAAATAAATCGCACAAAAATAGACTTGAAAAATGGGGGATACATACTGTAATTTTCCAAAAATCGCATAAAAGCAGAGCAATAATGTAAAATTACTTTAAAATTCGCGTAAAAAAAAATATGACTAATAAAAAATTTCAAATTTGAAAAAAATTGATAGAAGACAAACTTTTTTTACTTTTTTTTATTAACTGCAGGATTTAATTTTATTCACAACAATATATTTTTATGTGTAATTTACATTTTTTTCATACATGTATGGTATTTAAATCATTGTCGCTATTTGAGACATCAGATTCATCATGATGTGATGTGAGGTGCTGTAGCTTCTCCTTAAATGAAGTCAAGATAAAATACAACTAAAATGTTTTCCAATCACTGTTGATCCTTCCCATTTTGCTAAGCAATCTAAAATTGAAATTTTTGTTTCCAAAGAAATTCATTTTCTTGGGTGTTTTTTTCGCTCTGTTAGAGTAAACTAAAAGTTTAAAATAAAAATAAGAACTTACACTTACGGTAATAAAAAAACACCATCTCAACACTGTTGAGCAAAATTTAATTAAAACTAACAATTAAAAATTAAATTATTATTTTTGTCTTTAATTTTTAATTCCGTTTAAAAATCAAATTTTATCGTTTCACATCAAATTAATTTCAGATCACGTTACATAATTTTTAAATTGTTAATTACAATTAAAAATCAGATTTTAATTGTCAAATTTAATTGTTCCCACCACTATTACTCACCTTTTAAAAATAAACTTGTGGACACTAAACTATTAATTGATTATGTACTTTTTTTATAAAAAGCAAAAATTGAACGTGATTTAAAATGCAAAAACAACAACATACACGGTATTTTTCATCTATAACATTTGAACAGATTTACATTATAGTCTTGTTAAATTTAATGTATGTATACAAAATGGGGAAATTCTGATTTTAAGTGAATTATGAACTTCTTTATTGCATAAAATCTATTACAATACTATTATAAAGCAATGAAAATATTGAAATTATTAGTTGGAAGTCAAACTTTAATAATGCTCTATTACTTTAAATATGACGTGAGTGCACAAAATTTATAATATTTAAAGTAATAGTGCATTATCAGAGGTCAACTTCTGATCTAATAATTTTTATAGCATACAAAGATATTAAGAATAAACATGAATCGCATAACTTTAAAATCGCATTAAATAAATCCGCATAAAACTAGACCCGGGGATACTCATATGAAATATCATTTCAATGTATAAAATATTGTTATTAATGTGCATATATATATATGTTATATTCAAATTTATTGATTAGCACAGAAATCATATATATATATTAAACAGAAAGGATTTACACTCTAACACATGTGCTGTATTGTTTTTATAATAACTCAATGATGTCTCATCATTGAGCTATTATAAAATCAGTACAGTGTATATATTAGAGTGTAAATCCTATCTGTTTAATTTATATAGACCTGTTAATAAATTTTCAAACATTACTTTGATATTGTAATTTGATTTCCCATTACATTTGTGTGATGGTGAAAAAAATTTAATAAAGGTTTTGAATGATTTTAATAGTTAAAACTATATAAGAATTTTAATTTTAATTTATTTATGTAGATGGCAGAAACTATTCATGTAAATAAAAAATAATTCAAAGGATTACAGAATTTCTTTTAAGAAAAAAAAATGCTATGGCCTCATGTAAAATTTCTTTTGTTGACACTATGTAAACTTAAAAAATAAATTTAAATAGTTTATTAACATTTATTATTAATATGTTCTTTATAAAATTATTAAGTATTTGTTTTTCAAAAAGTACTTGATGTTTAAATTTAAGTTTTATTTGGATATGTTATTGCTTTTTAAGATAAATTTAGTCAATTGAAAGTTTATTAATCACAATTAGAAATCATCTACTATTAATAACTTTCTTATTAAAAACAATTGGATGTCAGTAACTTATTGCTTTCTAAATGTTGAAGAATATTTTTATTATTTAAAATTTTGTTTCACTTAAATTGCCTTTGCTGAAAGCTAAAATGGCATTATTTTTGTTTATTACTGACAATTATTTTTTTTATTTACAAAGTTGATATTTTATTTTTCAAATTATTTCCATGATTTGGATTTATTATTTTAATAAAATGTTTCAAAAATTTATATACATAATGGAAAATTTTTTTTTTTATTAAAAAATAAATTAAAAAATAAAAATAGCCTTTTGCATAATAAAAAAAACTGGTTAAGAAGATGTCAATTGATGTAAATTATATGACATGCCAAGATCAATTAATTTTGGAACCAATAAACTTTGATATTAATTGACATCATCATATAATTTTGAAATTTGAAAACAGTAATATTTTATTGATTTTTGTTGTGAGGATAAACAAATAAATGTTAGCTTTAGTTTTGAACAGTGATAATTTTAGTAATATTTTGGAACATTATTAGTTATTGTTGTTTGTTAATTTGTTTTTATTAAATTTATAATACATTGTACTATACTGAAATAAATATACAAATATTAAATCACTCCATTTATTGCCACCACACATACACTCCAACATTATACAAGTGACAAATTATTGGAATCCAACTACACTAAATGAAGAAACTTTGCACAATCACTTTTAACATAAATTTCAAATAAATGCAAAATAGTTCATATATATTTGTATCAGCATAACAAATTAGCATTGTGTACACACAGAGACATCCATCATTAACTAGTGTTCTAAGAATTTGGATACTTGTCTATCTTACTATTATAATTCTGTATATAAATGTACCCATTTGAAAAAGGTGACTTTATGAAAAATATTATTTCATATAGACTGCTAATTAATAAAAAATAGCAATATTACATGCAATCTTCTATTTATAAAAGCAGTTATGATAGTGTGTAAAGCTCTTTTTTTAACTGAATTGATGAATATTTACTATTTCCTTTTATTGTATAAAAATATTTTTATCTCCATGGAATAGTCATTTGAAACTAAACATTATAAATTTAGTGACTCACAAACTGCAAATATTGTAAGTTGGAATAAATAAATAAGCTTAAATTTATAGATTAAATATTTTTATTCTTGCTTTCAAGTACATAAAATTGGGAGATCAAAATGCATGTTTTATATACATTTGTTCATATAAATGTTTTCATGGATTACCGATATAAAAGTCATATTTTGTGGTTCATCTGTGTAAGATTTATTAGGTATTACAACTTTGGAATATCTAATTAAAATCTTACAAGAATAAACCTGTAAAATATATCTTATATGATTGATACTACAAGTGTTATATTATTAATTGTTACACATATTCAAACTAATAATGTTTAGTAGTATAAGTCATTAAAATGTGAAATTCACTCTTTCCTGTGATATATAATCTACGCAAGTAATATGGCAATTTATAAATCAGACTCACATTAGGATGAAGACCTAAATTTAGGCACTGTCAATAAGTGTTGGTTTATTTAATTAAAGAATAAAGTCTAAGCATATCTGGTGCTTTTAAAACATTTATTGACAGGAATGTGTCTATTTTGTAGAGCATTGTAAAGAGTAGTTTAGCTCTTATATATATATATGTTGATATGAAGATTTACACGGGTTCCATATATAAAAGACATTTTGCGGGTTCATCCATGTTAAAATATTTTAAAATACTGATGTTTCGACTTGGTAACACAAGTCATCCACTGAGTAATAAAAAGTAGAAAGATGGTTGTAAAGGTGCTACAATGATTGTAGTGCCTCTACAACTATCTTTCTATTTTTTATTACTCAGTGGATGACTTGTGTTACCAAGTCGAAACGTCGGTATTTTAAAATATTTTAGCACGGATGAACCCACAAAATATATCTTTTATATATATCCAGTCATCATGTATGATTAAACAGCACGTTTCATTAGATAAAATTGGCTTCCTACTATGACAATATATATAAATCAAAAATTTACAATGTTAATAATAAGTAATTATTGGAGTGTTAGGTTTCCAAGCCCTATCTACTTTATTATAATGCAGTCATCATGTTGCAGATAAAAAATAAATCCACTTTCATAAGCTGTCCACAATTTATATAAATAGTAGTTTAGACAATTATATTTATAGGAATAAATATCAAATGTTCAAGTGATATATACAAACTCACTCAAAAAATCTTTTTATTCATCTGAATTATTACATATTATCACCACTGTATAATTAGATTTTTATATATTATGATGAGGATGATAGTGGTCGAACCCCATCACAAATCAGTTTCACCTAGCTTTATAAATATATTTGATGAACTAAACAAAAATATTAAAAAGGAAAGCATAGATTAAGAGAAACATAAATTAACATAGATTATGTTAGTAAAAATAATATATGAACACATGGTGTTTATATTTTATTCAGAAATGTAATAAAATATACACTGTAAGAATTTTTTATTTATTTGTACATATATTTATCACAAAGACCTTTATATTTTATTTGGTTTTATTTATATAAAAGTTTAAAAAAAATCCATTTATTTTTATTTTTTACTCTTGTGAAATAGATAAGTAAAATTATTAAGGAATTTGTAATTATTTTTTATTTTGTAAAAAAGAAAAAAAATGTTTTTCTTATAAAAGTTACAGAGATTATTAAGGAATTTGTATTATTTTTTATTTTGTAAAAGAGAAATTTTTTTTTTCTTATTAAAAGTTATAGAGATTCCAAAAAGTATAGATATATTCCACCTTTATTGTTAAAAGGAGGTGACCTTGACAACATTTTGAAATTGGTGATTGTTATTGATACTGGGATTGGCTAAGTGTTGACTGGTTTTTTAATGATATATTTTTTGTACTCCATTAGTTGTTTTATTTTTTGGTTTCTTGTAATCTTGTTATTAATTAATTTAAAACTTTCCTTGGTGATTCAATTAGTTAAAAATATATAAAGAAAAAACAAGGCCTGATGGCAACATTTTCTTTCAGTGTAGTGCCATAAACAAGGTTCTAAAACTGATGCCAAGATTTTGACTATTGTTTGACTAGAAAGAAAAAGGCAAGCCATGATTAAGGAGCTGTGCTTTTGAAAAGGAACTTTAGATTAAAAGAGTTGACTTCTGACCTGAAAGATTCAGGATCGATGATGAGAACTGTACAAATAGAGTCCCACAAAATAAACATTGTTATTGTATAGATGGTCAATTATTACACTGTCAGAATACTGATGAATAACTTGATCAAAGCAAACTGCATGGAGGAGTAAATGTTTTCCGAATACACTAGCACTTCTCATTCTTATCACGTGAGCCTATACATGATTACTGATTGCCAATTCCGGCCTATTGGAAAAAAATACTGTGAAGAAGATGACTAAATCAAAATCTCTATGCCACATATCCTTGTAGGTTTGCACATGAAAAATGTCTTACGCCTTGAGCTTGTCATATATTTTTTAAAAAAGAAAATAGGAGGGAAAAAAAAATCATAATAGATTTTTTTTTATTGAAGATAAATTAGTTCCAAATAATTCTTTGCCTTTGTAAGTAAATTAAATGTTCAAAAAAAAAAAGAAGAAAAAATGAATTATTTATTTAATATATATATATATTCTAAATATAATTGAAGATATAATCTATACATATATATATGTATGGGTGTAAGATATAATATTATTTTAAATATATTCAATATATGACATTGAATTTTTTTTTCTTTTATATAAATATAATTATTTTACTTAATTTATAAATATATAGATATCTGTGTATAGAGTGATATATGATTTTGTTTTGATTGCAATCTAATTAATTTTAGATTTAGTTGTTTTTAATTACTTTTTTATCATATATGTGTATATACATATTTACATAACCATTTATCTCCATGTAAGTCAAAGAAAATGAGATAGGTGATTTTCATTTATATTTTATTTATATATTGTATTCTTTAGTATGTTATTTTGTTTTAAACTGTGGTTATAAGGGATATATTGATATTGTTATGATGTTGAAGTCATCACTTGGTGTTCACTTTATCTTTTTAGACATTCCACACCAAATCTAAATTATTGATTTGATTTCCTTTTCTATTGTTTGTCACTTTGAGAAATTAAAAATACTAAGTTTGAATTTGGAATATTCTATAGGGAACTGTAGATGGGTGTCTTTATAAGGATTCATAAAGCATTCTTTCTAAGAAAAGTAATGTGTAAGACTCATCAAACCTTATATAGCAAGTTTTGACAATCCTTATAAAGATGGATGCCAAAAAAGAGGTCAGAAAAAAATGTAGATTTTACTATTAGTATGTCTTTCTATTTAATAGGTTTGAAATAATGTCATATGTAGGTTGTGTTCTTGTCATTAAGTTGATATGTGTACAACTTGTAGTAATCAGTTATATAAAATTTGCAGTAGAAATTTTTAACACAATGTGTAGGTATTAAGCTAAATACTGTGCCCTTTTATATGGGTCACCATTTAAGTTTTGTGCTAATTTAGTAGAAAATTTTAAATTTAAGAAGTATTTTAAATATGGGATGTTGACTTTGCTTGTGGTAATGTTACCATAAGTTTAGTTAAAGCAATCTATGAGTGTCTGATATGTGAATTGTGTTGATATTGGGAAGATATTTAAGATGATGATGATTATATGTAATACTGCATTAATAAATTTAATAACAAATGTTTGAAGCTAAAATATTTAAAAGACAAGCTAAAATTAGACAAGGATATTTTTAATTCAAAATATATGTTAAAAGTGAATAGAAATCTTTTAAATTATAAGTATTTAAATTGAGATTAATATTTGATTTTAATCATATCAAATAATTATTTTAAAATCTGATATAATATCTTATTTATTTAAATAAATATTTATTTTAAAAAAGCAATTGTTAAGTTTATTTTTAGACTATGAAGCGTTCTTGTGTTATAAAGAACAGATGTTATACACACATGCGTGGAAGTTGTCTAATAAAGTTGCATAATTATTTTAAAAAATCATGTTATAAATTTATAAATAATACGTGAGTTATCACGAGATAAAAATAAAGATATTAATGTAAAATATTAATTTTGATTTTAAAAAATATTGTCTTAAAAATATAACGTATTTAAAAAGATTTAATTTATTTTAAATGATCTTATAAAAGTTAAGATTTAAATTAAGTGAGAAATAATATTTCAAAAGAATGTTTAATAGATTTGAATAAATGATAAATATTGTTTTAAAAGAATTTGATAAAATATTAAATATTAAATAAGTCATTATTATTTATTTTTAATATTGTGTTGGTAAATATGTAAATAAGAAATTTTGATTGTTTAAACCTACCAATCAGATAAGGAGTTTCTGGCAGTATATAAGCTGGATTCAATTGTTGAGGGGGTCTCTCTACAATAAAACTTCTAAGTCGTTTGTGCTATTGAGAAAATAGCTAAGTAAATTTAGAAACGCTCTTAAGAATCAGTTTTAAAATTATAAGAGTGTTATTGTATATAATTTTATATTTTTTTAAAGTAATGAATATGCAGTAGAAACTTAATAGTTCCCTATTCGTCTTCTCAATATCGAAACTCAATTTACGTACAAATAATCATGGAAACCTCACACATCGGAGAAATATATCAGAAACTTTATGCTATAGAAGTAACAGACGCTGGATTAGTACAGAAAACTATAAGATGGAGAAAAGTAGTATTTTGTACTATAAATAGTTTTCAAAAGTTAAATTACTATTGTCTATTACTAATAGATATTTTAAAGAAATATAAATATTTCTGTAAAAGAAAGTATTTTGATAAATTATAGAAGTAAAATATGTATCTTAAGGAAAGATATAAGATGCAGTAGTAATTTTAAATAAATACTTGCCTTGTTAAGTCTTTATGCTTAAAAGACTAGAGATTGATAATTTGAAAAGGCAAATATATTATAAGTATAAGTATTTTAAAAAAATCGTAATATAATAAAATTATTTTATTAAAGTTATCTAAACGCTGGACGTTATAGATGAAGAAATTAATTCTTACCTGAATGTTATTTATAAATGCGCAAATAATACATGGATATCCAAATCAAGTTAAACTAAGCCAAGCCAAACTAAGTTAATTTAAAATAATTGAAGGATAATTTTATAAATTATAACTTAGTTTTGAAATAATAACTTTTTGAATAATATTCTATGAAGAACTGGATCCAGGGAACTTATAAACTATTTTAATTTTATTTGTTTTCTTGGGAAACTTATTATTTTCTTTAAAAGAACGTTATCATTTTTATTATAAACTTTCAAGAAACACGTGATTCAACGGAACAGGAAATAGTGTTTTATTGACTTTATACGGAGGATATTTGTTAGAACTTTTATGGTAGGACAAAAGTCGACGATGGACTATGTAATATGATTTTATTTTATTTATTTAACATAAAATTTAAATATTATTAAACTCTTAAAAAGTAGGTTAGGTACATTTATTAAATAGTAACTTAAAAATAATATAATAATTAATTACATAAACTTATTTTATAATTAATATAACACGGAATATTCTAATGAATGTTTATGAGTGAAAATGTGAATGATTTTTTTATTTTATGAAGCTGCAAATTCCGAAGAATACTGGATAGCAGAATGGACAATATTATTATTATGGTAAAAATATTGTATAATGATTTTTTAATGAATTTAATATGTTTTTCTTTAGATCAACTGAATATTATGTTGTTGTAGAATGAATGGATAAATATTTTATGAAAACACATACATTATATTGGCAACAAACTTTATTAAAATATGCATAATTTTTTAATTTATAATATAAACATGATACAACATTACGTAAAAGCTTAGAAATGATTATATGATTCTTTCGTAAATAATTTTGATATTTTATTTATGCTTAGTATTAAAATGATGTTTATTATTTATCTAAGTAATTATTTTATTTTGCAATTTAGAAAAGGATTTTAAAAGTCTATATTTTTGTGTATTTTGTTTATTGAATAAGTTAAGTTACGTTATGAGTAGAAGCCTATATTTAGATTGAAAAGTTTACTAAGTATAGACAATATAGTATGAGTAATTTGGATAATGAATATTTTATTTGAAGTTGATATTTGTTTTCCGGAAAATGTTTTAAATGAGTTTAGAATATGTTTATAAATAGAAATTTATTAGAAAGGTTAGTAAAGCACATAGGGTAAAATAATGATTTTACACAGAAAGGAATCATAAAATTTATTTAATGTAATGTTTTATAAATTTAAAATTGATAAACGATTTAAATATTAATGTTTGAATAATACAGATATAGAATGCATATTTTATAAAACATATAACAGGAATTACATTAGGTGGAATATAATTATAGCCAATCATTTGTTTTACATTATAAAGAGATATTGATTTTCTATACAGATATTAAGCAATGCTAGTAATAAAGTGAATACATGATAATACATTACAAATGCTAATACTTAATTAATGTAGCTATTTAATTAGTAGAGCTACATTATGTACACATGCTACATAATTAGTCTTGACATATTGTTATTTGTAGTAATTAAAGTACAACTATTTATTTTTCAAATCTAAGTTTTAAGAAAAACACACTGTAATAATATTAATATAGCATTTGAAGGAATGTGTAATTGCTTATTAAGTACATAAGTTAATAACAGTGTAAGCCTCTTATATTTGTATTTTCTTATTTTTATTTATTTGTTGTCATAAGTTATAAACTGTAAATAGTGTAAATAAATTTTATTTAAAGTTATTGTAAATAAATTTGTTAATTTGTTTTTTTAAAAGTGTGTCGAGTTTCATTATTTTCACCTCAGCATTTTGACATCAGATGATTTGAAATAAACATAATATTTGCACAAAATTGGATTTGTTATTATTGTTTAGAAATGAATACAATATTTGCTTAACATTATTTTATAAGAATTGATTGACATGAACATAAAATATTGCAATGGTCATAAGATGATTATAATACACATTATAAGAATACAATATTGTTTATTGCCACAGATTATTAAGTATAAAATTTTGATCCATTTTAAATGAAGATACCATATGAGATAAAAGATCTACATATAATTATTTATTTATTTAGTGATTAATTATATCATATAAATAGATGAGATTGAATTACACTTTAAGATTAGTATTATTATTATTATTAAATAAGTTAGGTGTATTTAAGTTTGATATAAAATCCCACATCATACTTATTTACATGAGTTATTATTATTTTAAAACAGCTTAAAAGAACCTGAGATTATTTAATTATATTTTAAGTTAAAAGTTAGGAATTATTTTAGTATTATTAAAGATAATTATTTCATTTAAAAGTCATAAGAATGCTATAGATGTAGTGGTAAGGTGATAAGGTAGTGATAGTATTCTTATGCCATTGAGACGGTATCTAGGGAGATATTGACTCAGTGTAAATCTGCTTATTACTTTGTAACTTTACTTCGCAGTCTCATAATTTTATAAATACTTATTTAATTAGTATAAACTAAAACTATATTGATTTTTGATGATTGATAATAAATTTAATTAATATATGATAATATAAAAGTATATTAAAGATAGATATGCAAATTTTAATTAAGCAGAATAATGTAACTGAGCTAGTTGTATTTTAAAACTATTTTTTATATATCAAGAAGTAAGGGTACAATACATAGGTTTGGAAGGAAAGAGACTAAAGGGTAGGTTCCCAGTACAATATATTTGATATTCAGTTGTTTATTTATAAGATTATTAAAATAAATAAAAATTCACTCTGCCTTGTGAATTTAAATTATAAGCTGATTTAAATAAAATTATGTTTCTCACTTACTTGATTTGCAGAAGATTGAGAGCAATAAATGAAAGTAGATTCTTTTTTTTTTATCTATAATGTGTATTCCTATTGATACGTTATAACATTTTATTCTTATAGATAGCATTTGCAATTTTATTAACCAGATTACCATATATGTTATGTGGTGATTTGTGACACATGTTTAATGCACTATAATTGCAGATTAAATCTTCTATAATTTTTAAAGTATAGTTTCAGGTGTGTTTGTCTATATATAATGCTAACACATTAATGTTTTTGTGTGTGAGCAGTTTAAAAATGTAATAATCTGAATATCCAAAGAATTGTTTTTTTGTGAAGCTAAGAACATATGTATTAAAATATATTAATGCCTTATTCCTATCAAGTGGTGTTTATTTCTGTTATCAACAGTTGTTGTTATATTCCACTTGAATATTGTTGTGCAAGTGTAACTTTATTTAATAAATTAAATTAAAAGAAAATAATTAACTAACGAATTGATCATATAAAGCAACTAAATTAAATATTTGGTAAAAAAAAAAAAATAACTAAAATTGTTTAAAAATTAGCTTGATCAAATTGTATGTTTTTGTTTTGTACAGTTGGTAAATACTATAATGATTGATTTTTATCTCTATTGGACACCTTAGCAAGAGCATTACTATCAATTCATACACAAATAATAGTATAAATTTATTAGACAGATGTGAGTAGATGACTTACTTATACAAACAATAAGCTGACAATAACTTTTCAGGTATATAAATATTTAATACATTTTTATAACATATTTATAATATAATTTTAAATCTTCTCATTCGATAATTTAATTTATAAACCAATTAAGCGTATGTCACGCTTGAATGTGAAGCTATAATAATATACAGGAATTAATATACGCTAAGCGCTTTCGAGGTCCTTTACCTCATATTCATAGCGGTGCTGTGAGCTGCGAAATGTAAAAAATGGAGCGGGAGAAGTGGTATGCAAAGCATATGCAAATGGACTAAATAGTCCAGCATTTAGAGATGTCGAAGCAGGTGTCACGTCTATTGATAGAGTGGTTATTATTATTGATGTAGTACGCTTCTCTGATCTTCCGCTTAATGTCGTTTTTCTCGATACAGACAATTTTAGGGTGGGAAGGTTCAAATAAATGTCCAGTCTTCTTGGAGTGTTCCAAAAATGTTGAAGAGTTATCGTTGTTTTTCATAGCTCTATATTATTATAGCTTCACATTCAAGCGTGGCATACGCTTAATTTGTTTATAAACATATTTATAAGTTAAATTTATTTTAATAAATTCCAAAAAATATATATTACTTATTATTAATGCTCTGAAAAGAAGGATTTAAAAATTATAATTAAAAGAATCATTTATTTTATAATTATTTATGAATTTAATTAAAAGATAAAATTACATATTAATCAGCAAAATTTTAGAATTTGTTATGATTAAAACATTAAAACCACGATAATTAAGCTAATAAAAATTAACGATTGTAAAAAAAATAAACATAAAAATAAAAATTCAAAAATATCAACTAATGTTTTTTTAGCACTAAATATATAAAAACTACAATTAAAGACTAATAAAATTAAAGAAAACAAATTTCTTCTAAAAAAATTTACTCTATACTTACATTCTTGTTTTTAATTGTTTGTGATAATTTATTTGACATTCTTTTACAAAATATTTTCCTTATTATTTTTATGTATATAAAATAATTAGCAATTAAATGCGAGATGTACTAAATAACTTCCAGACTTTCTTTTTAAAAACATATGAATAATGTATCATAAAAGACAAATGATAGACAAGTTGCATTTCATATTGAATCAGCACTCATCAGTTGGCCCAGGTCACAATCTTACATATATTAAAATCAATTAAGTTGTATGTATATAATTTATAGCTATCTATTATAGTGATATTCACATTGTGTTTCATGGAACTTTAGGATTTTTAAGCACATTATAAAAAGAAAATATTTAGAACAAGTTTAATATCAAATTTAAGTCAAAATTCCAATTAATTCACTTTTGTTTATACTAATATATTAATAATTCATCAATTCATCAGCAATTTATTTATTTATATAAATAAAATATATTACACAGTATATTTTGGTGTAGTGCTAAAGTGGCAAATTCTGGAATTCAATGTCAGTGGATTTCAACTCAGCTCTATTACTTCTGGCATCTGAACTTTTTTGATTTCCTGAACAATAAAGCCATTTTATTCAATTTACTTATTAATAAAATATAAGTATTTTTAAATAAATTTTAATCTTTAAATTTATTGCACTTAATCATACTGAATAGAGTTTTATAAAAATAAAATATAAAGTTTAAATTTCTTCATTGTTTGAAGTTTGAAACTAATGATTTCTAAAAAGTGGTACCACAAATTATCTTAGACAAATATGAATATATATATATTGAATTAAATATTTTCACAGATTTTTATTATAATAAAAAATAAAAATGAGATAATATCCATATAAATAGAAATAACCTTTAACCTTTGATATTACTAAAAATTATCAATTACTACTAATTGATAATCCCTGAGGCCAGACCAGTTTAGCTCCTTTGTTTGACTATTTTTATAAGAACATATTTCAAGTCCATTTATAAATAATGATATCATTTAAATAATTTGATATCTCATGAATTATTTATCATTAATATTCTAAATATAATAATATCATCAATAGTTGGTCTTTATTTATGTAATTGTTATGAGATTAATAATTTTTCATGACATCAGTTTGTCATGCAACATGCTCATACCATTAATGTTTTATAAGTAACAATGATCATTATTATTTGTCTACAATAACTACATCTATGTACCTCCTTTTCAACATTCCAACATATGGATTTGTCATTTATACATCTTTGTGAAAATTTTAGCTTTTGCATTATTAGATATTTTATTATAAAACAAACAAACAGAACATAGTTGATAAACTATTTGTATATCAAGCAAACAGTTTTAAATGCTTTTTGAATCATACCAAAACTCTTTTATTTAAAATTAATTTTATTCATATCCACATTTTAGTTAAAATCATCATTATTTTTAAGAACTTGATTATAATAGTATATTTAGAATAACTACTGAATAAATGTTCATTTGTTTGCTTCTAAACTCATTTCCAACAATGATATTTTTCATCTTATTAATTAAATTATAATATTAGTTTTTGAAGAATGTGTAAATAATCAAAATATTAATATTATTTCAAATCCAAATGACTGAGACATTTACCACTAAGCCTTATATGTATGTGTAAGTTATAAATATATTTAACAGAAAACCTCATGTATACGGATTAAAATTATCATGATTAGATCTACCAAGATATCTTTAGATAAGATTAGTCCACTCTATTTTTTTGTCAGGTCATGTGACAATGGTTGAAAACTTTTTCATTAAAGTATATGTTGGCAATCAAAATAATAATTTTATAAAAATAATTAAATTATAATGCACCATGTTTCTCTGAAAATAATACTGGGTCTTATATTAATTTTACTCCAAAAGATACCATATGGCTTATTTCAGATGGTGTCTTATTTTTTTCATGTATAAAAATATACATTTATTCTTGCACAAAAATATACATTTATTCAAAATCTCAAATTAAACTCCCAAACATATTTTTTGAATATTTGAATTTTTAGCTAAAAATATTCACTGAGATATTTACATTTATTTAAGTTCAAAAATTTCTCTGGAGTCAAAATACTATTTCATTTAAATCTACCATTAAGTCAAGTATTAATTGAAGGTTTACAAGATAGGAGTGGTAACAAAAATGATTACAGTTAAAAATGATTATCCATACAAAAGTAAAAATGACTATCCATACAAAAGTGATGAAAAAATGCAAATACAAAAATTTAGAAAACATTTCTGTATTTCATATTGCATTAAGTATGACCATTGCAACATATGACATATTGAATTATAAAGATTCATATAAGACACAATCTCATCCATTCATTCTCAAGAATGCACATTGTAAACTTTTCAGTGTTTTCCTGAAGGTTTGTGATGATGGTGTTTTAGTTGTATTTATATATTTAACTATTTCCATCATTTAACATGAGTATTATATGTCTTTAAAAAAATTTAATTTTATTTAAATATTCTAAATACATTCAACTGTTAGTAATAGCCCACGGGTTAGTTTACGCACAATGTTTTGAAAGGTATTATTCTCCCCTCTTCTTCAGGTGTTGCTGGCCTGATCAGTGACAGTACAACATGGGAATAAAACCTACATCCTTAGATTCTTTGAGTATTGAATTTTAAGATAACTCTCTAACCAATGGAGACATTCTGCCAAAGGCAACAGTCAGTAGAAATTTCATATACTTATCTATGAGGTTGCTCCTGATTTCCCCACTTAGAGCCATACCACACTATGAGGAATTCTAACATCTGAAATGCTTAAACTTGAAATGCTAAAAAACAAAAAACTGCATTTATGAAATACCTTGTGAATATGGAAGAAGATATATTGGTGAGACCAATTATCCTACTAAAAAGCACTTGCAAGAACACATACTGATGATTAGAAAAGTGAAAACAGATGTGTCTAAGATAGCAGACCATGTAAATACCAATGAACATATGTTCAATTGGGAAAATATAAAAAATATTGCATAGAAAACAAATGTACAATGATAAAAATTTAAAGAAGCTGCTCACATGACAATGGCAAACAACTTCATAAGTCAACTTAGTGTGACTATATATAATTATGGAAACCATTAATCAACTTTGTTCTTAACAAAAGTGGAGAAATCGGGAGGCACATCATAAATAAGTATATGGAAATTCTACTGCCTTTTTCCTTTGGCAGCATAGCTCGGTTTGTTTGTGTGTTATCTTAAAATTCAATATTCACATAATCTAAGAGTCCAGGTTCGATTCCCACGCTAGTACTGTCACTGGTCAGACCAGCAACACCTGAAGAAGAGGGGAAAGTAATACCTCTCGAAATGTTATGTATATACTATCCTATGAACTATTATTAACAGTTGAATGTATTTGGAATATTTAAATAAAGTTAAATTTCTCTAAAGACATTCACTACTCATATTAGATAATGGAAATAGTCCAATACATAAACACAACTAAACACTTTACAATCCTGCTTGTGTGTTCTTTTTTAAAACTTTTCTTTAGGAGAAAGAAATATTTAATTTAAACTAAACTTTATTTATTAAGATCATTTCTGTTATTTACACTCTTTTAGGAAGAAAAAAAACATTTAAGAAACAAAGCCGATTTTTTTTTAAATCTTGAATATTTAAAAGCTACCACCAATTAAACTCTAAAAGTAATTCAAGCTTTCTAAATCTAAGTATTAAATAGAAGTAAAATAACTATCTAAAATTACATAAATAAATTGTATGATTTACTCATTTGTGTTGATAAAATTTTAAAAAGTTGCTAAATCATTCATAGCCAATAAATTGTTTATCTTAAGTCCAAGAATCGAATGCAAGGAAATTGTTTCTCTTTGCACATAGAATTATGTTTGTCGAAAATGTTCAATGGAAAAATATATAAATAGCATTATAATTTATATTATCATTCATTTAAAGCATTAATGTCAATAATTCATTACTTTATAATTCATTACGTCCATCGTATGCTGCAACAAATGAAAAGAAATATCTGGTTGACGATCTTAGCTGCAGCTTATATTTAACGTAAGCTTAAGCATCCTGAAAAATCATGCCAAGGGTCTTGATTGGGTCTTATTACCAGGAAAATGTAGTAGCAATTTTTTTATGTGATCATAAATTCACATTCATATCTTTCTCTTTTTTAAATTATAAAAATTTTAAATCCTTGTCTCTATTCTCAATGTTCATTGGTTAAGAAGCTTTAAAGCAATGATTTTTCTTTCAATAACTTTCCCAAATAGCAATAATCATATTTAATTCTGACTTTTCATTCATATTGTGGGAGATTAGTAAGGTGTAGAAGTGCTTAAAAGCTACCATAACAATGTTATTTGAAAAACTTATTTAAAAAAAAAACAAAAAACATTTAAAATTCCTCAACCAATGATGTCTGAGATAGAAATAAAAAACAAAACAAAGAATTTCTTATTTAAAAAAACAACATATCTTTACAATTTCAGAAAGCAACTGTGAATAAGGTGTCTTGCAATCATCCAGAAATGGTAGTTATCTTTTTAAATTTATTTTTTATAAAACTTGTTGCAGTCATATTTACATGTCACAGCAAGAAAATATCATAGACCAACATTTTTAAGGTAGTTGGTGAACCCAGTCAAAATTGTTTGAAGCCACATTCTTGGAGTTTTTCATCAAACATTCATAAACAATCATCTTTTATCAATGAGAATATTTATATTAGTATATTAATTTGAATATTTTTATTGGCAAAAAATGATTGTTTATGATTATTTAGTATCAAATTAAATAATCATAAGCAATATAAATGGGTGTGTGAGTTGTAGTTGTTGCTAACTGAAAGAAAACAATCTGATTATCTTGGAGGTCTTAAAGGAATCAAGCAGGGACTAATTCTTAAATGTCTACTTCATAATTTCTTGTCATTACAATTATGTGATTATTTATATGGTAAAAAAATATAGTAAGACTATTTACTAAAATGCATCAGCCAATGTGGTAAGTCTATTAAAATTTTGTTTCTAAATTTATGACAAGAAACACCACAATCTATCTTCTCACTTGTCTGTTAACTCCTAACTAAAATATTATACAGAGGCTAAGCTTTGTGCATAAAATCCCCATCTAGTGCCTATTCATCCAATATTTCCAGACTAGTTTCTAGATATTTTGAAGATGGATGGATGTGGTGTGTGAATCACCATTTTTAATCTTATAAATATTTATCAACCTGACAGACAAAACTAAATTATAGCTCTTATTTTCAGGAGACAAGGCAGAGACTGGCAATCAAATGTAGAGGATATTTAGATTTCTTGATTGTGGATGTGAATTGTCATTTGAAGACATCCTTTATTTAAAAACTACAATGGCAAATCACTATCTTAACATTATTATAAAATATTTATTTCTGGTACCATGCCTACTTTTACTTATATTTCACCTATTATTTTTATTTATCTTTTAACTCTCATCTCTTTATTAGTGATAGTATTATTTTCATATTCATCTAATATATAAATTAAACAAAAATATTGACAATTTTTCTTTAAAGACAAAGTGACAAAATCTTTGTCTAATTATATTTTACTATCTTGCTTAAAACCTAATTACAACCTATTTTAGTTATCTTATTACTATCCATAAGTCATCATTTGCAAATTTATTTTCAACTTGCTTTTTATATTTTTCATATAAAAATTTGATCACCCATCTCATGAACTGCTTCACTTATTGCTTACACTTTCACATTCAAGTCATATTTTATTTTGCATTTTCTTCATTAATCATAGAATGTGAAAGTTCTCTTTTTATAAAAACTATGTGATCATTCCATATTGTCCAGCCTTCTACTTCTTTTGATCCAGCCTACCACTAATTTATTTCAGCAATGTTTGTTTGATTCATGGTGGAAGTAAACATGGAGTGTTCTACTAACTCACACTAATTAATTAAGTCATTCAATGCCAACTCCACCTATCAAATTTTTGAATAGAGCCTAGCGAATGTTACATTAAATATGATTCAGTGTTATTTTTTTGCAGTTAAATTTTTTTATATTATGTATATTATTTATTTATTTATATTTTATAATACCTTTATTTAAGTCTTATAATAATTAAAATTTCAAAAATGAAATTTTAATATTTTAAAATCATAAAAACAAATATAAAAATAAAATTTTTACTGATAATCAAAAAGCTCATGTTCATTGGCTGAATATTACCTATTAAAAAAGTTAGAACAATATAATATTAGATATTAGAATTTTATTTTATTAACAAATGATACATTTAGAATTAGTTATCATCATAGAAAAAAAACACAATTCTAAAAGTTAATAAATTATTTACTATTATTAAAATATTTTACCTATAGTCTTTACAAAAGCAATTTTTTAAAGACAGAAATGATGGCTTCAGGTTTCTCATAATGTACCTTCTAAGAATGATCTTAAAAATAAAATGTTTTCAAAGACAATCTCCTACTAGTGATGTATTTTTTATTTAATAATGTCTTTTACAAAAATGTTGTATCATAATCATTAACAATTACTGAAAAACATATTTTTGTCTTAATTAGCTCCAGAGTAAAACAGTCTAAAGTATCAGCCAATCACAATCTCATTCTAAGCCACCTCTTTCATTGCTTTGTTATAACAATAGTTACTATCAATCACACACAAAGGTTTGTATAAGTCTATAGTATGTTGATAGCTCTCAGACTTAATATTTTGAAATAGTTAATCTGACATCATATGACCTGTGAAAAACATGTCATATTTTCTCCAATCATTTTCTTACATTGGTTAGTGGTGTGCAAACATGCTACAATATGCTAATTTAATATTTTTGTTGATGTTGTGCTTGTTTCAATATCTGTGTTTATATTGTGTTCTATTCAGCATCTACACTACAAGGTTTGTTTGACAATTCTGAATATAGCTTTGAAATTTGGAACAATGTCAGGTGTTATATGAAAAAAAAGTAGTTGCAGAGAATCATCAATTTTAACATAATGGAATGGAGGATTATTATTTTATTCTGCATAAAAGCTTGCCTCTATGCTTGCTGTAAAACAAATCTATGTGACCACAAAGAATACAATTTGAAGAGGCACTTTATTTCAAGATGTGGATCACCAAAAAATTGATGAGAAACTATAAAAAGATGAAATACTGAAGTTGAAGAAGAACCTGAATACCTAGAAAAATGTTCAAGAAACAAAGAACACAGTATTGCAGCATTGTTAAAGCCAGCTTTGTGATAAGTAAAAAAAATCATTAAACATTCTAAGTTACTTGATGAAGAAGAATATATCTCTGAATGTTGCAAATATTATATGTCCTGAAAAGAAAAAAAGATCTCAAGAATATTAGTTTGTCAAAACATACTGTTTTCCAACAGATAGAAATTATGGATGATGTTATCCAGTAAAGTTTAAAAGAGAAGATTTCTTAGATTTGAAGCATTTTTAATTGTTTTGGATGGCATCACTGATGCCTCTGATATAGCACAAGTAGCAATATTTATTCAGGGAGTTGATGTGGATTTCAATATCACACTACTGGTGAAGATAAATTTGAAGAAATCAAAATAGACTTCAAAAGATTTGGGCTTAAATGGAGTTTACTATCTGGCATGTACATTGATGGAGCCCTGAAATGACTGGTGCACAGAAGGGATTTATTGGACTAGTTCATGGAGGAGCAATAAAACTGCAGATCCATCTGGAAAATTTAACAAATTTTCACTGCATTATGTACCAACAAAATTTGTGTGCAAAATTCACAAATGTTATAGAAGTTGTAGTAGCCAATATTAACTTTATTAAGTCATGTGCACTTAATCACCACTAATTTAAGGCATATTTGTCAGACTTATTTTTGGATTATAAAGATATGTCTTATTTACTGAGGCTATAACCTCGATAATATGCATATAAAATGCGATAGTAGGGACCTCTACAGGTGTTTTAACCACAAGCTTATGCTGTAGAGGTCCCTATTATCACATTTTATACGCATATTATCGAGGTTATAGCCTCAGTAAATATTACTTACGTAATCAATTTGCGTTTAATAAATTTATAATTACAAAGATATGTCTTATAATTGTGAAGTGAGGTGGTTGACTAAAGGACAAATGCTCAAAGAATTTTATAATCTGAGACAAGACCTTGCAGATTTTATTGACATAAAATGAAACACAATTAACCAAATAAATTATGATGAGTGAGTGTGTGATTTAGCATTCCCTGTAGATGTCACCAGAAACCTAAATGAACAGAATCTTAAATGTCAAAAACAAAGACAATTGGTTCATGAACTACATGGATATGTCAAAGCATTTTGTAATAAACTAAGATTGTTGGAAAGTCAGATAAGAGCCAAAAATTGTTATCATTTTTCTACTCTAGCAACTCATAAAAATATTCATGTAAATTATTATGGAGATGAACTGAAGGCACTAATAGAGCAATTTAATACAAGGTTTTCAGACTTCCAAATCAAAGACTCTACATTCACTATATTTGTTCATCCAATGGATGCTGATGTAAATAATATGCCAGAAAACTTACAGATGGAACTTATTCAGATTCAGGCAGATTTAGTACTAAATTCACAATTTAACAACAATGCTTTGATGGATTTTTTATAAACGTTATTTGGTGGGGAAAAATACAAATTTACATGCCTTTTCAAGAAAACTTATCTTTTTGGCAATACATAGATGTGTGATAAGTTTTTTTCGAGGATAAGATCAAAAATCAAAAATTCAGACAAGAATAATAGATGAAAACCTTGAAAACTCTATGCCATTATCCTTAAGTAATATTAATATCAATAATGATAGTCTCATTATTCAAGTACAAGACCGATGTTCTCATTAAATTATGTTATTATTACGAAATTTATGTAGAGCTTTATACCAAAACATAAATAAATGAAATATATAATAGCAACTTATTTTAATTTATCCACTATTAATTTGTAATATTTAATAATGTGGTCTGGCCCTTGGCTCAGAGACAGAATGATAATTTGTCCCACGAAGTAGGAAAGTTTGCCCCAGTCTGCTGTAAATAGTTAATAAATGTTTTCTTTTAGTATTATTAAACAAACAATTCAATTTTGCTATAATTGACAAGATATATAAATAGCAATAATTTTTAATACATATTTTTAATTTATAATGATTTCTATATCTATATTATTAAATAATTTGTTACCCAGATTATTTAAGTGTTATAAGATAATTGCATCTTATTGTAATTATTTATCTAATTTAAATTTCCTATAAATGTTTATATTGTCTTTTAAGTCTGGTGACTTTAAGTAACATGTAAGATGTTATTAACTTCCCTATATTTTCATTTTTATTTTAATTACAAGATAAATATTGTAAACAGACAATTTACTAGGAATTATTATCAGTTCAAATGATCTTTTGGAAAGCTAGAATGATGTCTTGCTAGATATAATAGATTATGTACGACTAACATCTTTCATTTTAAGTACTAACAAATTAATGAATTTACAATAAATATTCAATATTGTTTTTTTTTTTCAGAAATAAATACTGAATTCTCAAAAATAAATCCAAATGCACTTGCTTTCAACTATACATGTAACAACAAAATGTTTTAACAATAGCAGTGTTTTTTAACTCAATAATTAAAAATAGATCCATTTTAATATATTATATTTTTAAGGTAGCTACAATATTAAATAATTGTTATTGATTTAAATCTGTAACAATATATCTTCATTTGTTTTTGTTGAAGAATATTGAGTTTACTCATTAACAAGTGAAAATACATATATATAACATGTTGATGCGAAGATTTTCACGGGTTGCATGTATAAAAGGCATATTTGTCAGGTTCATCCATGTTAAAAAATTTAAATATTGATATACCAACATTTCGACTTGATCACACAAGTCATCCACTGGGTGATAAAAGGTAGAAGGATTACCCAGTGAATGACTTGTGTGATCAAGTCAAAACGGTATATCAATATTTAAATTTTTTAACACAGATGAACCCACAAAATATGTCTTTTATATATATAATAATGAGCATGCTGATAGTTATAGCCAAGCTGTATCAATAAATTCTGAAAGAGAAAGCATTTAAAAATCTCTATCTAGAAACCATCTCCATTCCCTACTAGTTTCAAGCTATTGGCTCTCCTCAGTGAGGTGCTACAATATTTCAGACACTAGAACTAAAATACCAATTCAAAGCCAGCACATATCTGATTCTTAACTATAAAGTAGAAAATCTGAAATTTTCAGATGTCTATATGTCTTCAAGTCTAGCTATCTAACTTAAATAGCCATATGTGTCTGGAAACTCTTCAGCCACACCATTTATTAATAGCCTTAGCAATCTAACATCACTTAAGACATAAAAGCAAAAATATAATAGTAAATAAAATCAAGTCATACATCCTGTGACTTAACTTCCTATTGTATTTTATAAAATAAAATAATGAGCATATCTAATAGCTCTACTCAAGCTTTATCGACAAATGCTGGAAAACAAATCATTTAAAAATACCTAGAAACATCCCCATCTCCAAACTGGTTTCAAGCTATTGACTATCTTCAGTGAGGCACTAGGATATTTCAGACTCTAGATCCAAAATACTAACTCAAAGTCAACACTTATCTGATACTTAAATGCCACAGAAGAAAGCATTTAGAAACATCCCCAAAACAGTTTCAAGCTATTGACTATCCTCAGTGATGTGCTAGGATGTTTCAGACACTAATATCAGATAAGTTCTGGCTTTGAGTTGGTATCTTAGATTAAGTGTCTGAAATATCCTGCACCTCACTGAGGATATCCAATAGCTTGAAACCAGTTTGGGGTAGGATATTTCTAGATAGAGATTTTTAAATGCTTTCTCTTACAGTATTATTCATAAAACTTGGTTAGAGCTATTTAGCATATTCATTATTTTATTTTATAAAATATAAGCTTATCAAGTTAAATCACATGATATATGATTTGATTTTATTTACTATTATATATATATATTAAAAGAAACAAGTTATAAATTTCATAACTTGCTTTTAAGCTTGCATTTTATGATCACTAGATGGAGCTTACCAATAGCTCTAAACAAGCTTTATTTTTATAAGTGCCGAAAAAGATAGATTTCAAAATCTCTATTGTTATCCCTACCTTCAGACCAACTGGTTTTGAGCTTATGGATCATGTCAGTGGAGGGCTGGGAGTCTAGAAACTAGATCTAAAATACTAACTCAAAAGTCAGCACTTATAAAATATGTTTCTATCAATTTGAAAGCATGAATTTATCGAACACATAAATGTCTTCAAATCCAGCCTTACAAACTAGATAGCTATATGGATCTGAATTCAGCTCAGTTTCATCATATAGTAATAGCACCTACAATATATAGCATTGCAAAAACCTTCAAAGGTACCCATAATAATTTACATGTCTGATAAATTCATACTTTCAAATTGATTGAAACATGTTTTATAATTGCTGACTTTTGAGTTAATATTTTAGATCTACTTTCTAGACTCCCAGCTCTCCCCTGAGGTGAGACATAAGCTCAAAACCAGTTGGTCTGGAGGTAGGGATAACAATAGAGTTTTTGAATTCTATCTCTTTCAGCTTATAAAAACAAAGCTTGTTTTGAGCTATTGGTAATCTCATTTGCTTTGTTTAGTTTTAAATATAAACTGAATAAATTAGATTTTAATAGAGATTATTAGTATTTTATGATAGGGTAGTGGTAGTGGTACAATCTAAATAATTATGTATGGGAAATATTATTATTACCTGGGGTGATCAACACCTGAGGTAGATAATTTTACATAGGTTCTAATAGTTACTGTTTGTTAACGCATGTTTTGCTCTGTGATAAATATATAAATCTTAAGGGTACTTTATGACAAATATTGACTGAACAAATGTATATAAAAATCCATTATTATTGTGACAAAGTAGCTACCCAATGCTAGCTGATGATGATCATATACAAGTAGCAATTATTACAAAATGCCAAATCAACTTTATGGCTTTTATAAAATGACATTCCACATTTAGGCTAAATCTATATTATTATGAATGATATCTCAATTCTGAGACAGATCAAAGTTTTGTGTATTACCATCCCTTATTATAATCAATAGTTCATTACAAAATGGTGACCAATGATCGGGCTATGCTTTATTCAAATTAGATTTATCATCTCCCTGGCATCATTTTTTTATCACATTACAATATATAATAATAAAGATAACCCCTCTGAAAAAAACTCTGCATTGCACATAATACTATAATATAAAATAAATAATAGCTATAGGCCGTTTATGGCATGAGTGCTATCATGGCAGTCAAGCCATAAATTGGCTATAGCTATTATTATTTTTTATTTTTTTTATTTTAAGTATTTACCTTTATTAAAAGATATTATATATACATATTTACAAGGTTTTATTGTTTTCCAATCTTATTTTATTTTTGGTTACTTACAATTTCTTTTTACATTACTTTATTAAATTATATATCCTTATATTAAGTTTAATAAGTGGGTGTTAGTAATTGGGTGTCACACTTTGTTGTTTTTTAGTCTGTCTTAATTTTATCTTTGGCTGGTTGCTATTATGGCTTTGTCCATTGTATATCTTCTTTTCATAACTTATTTACTGCCATATTTCGCATGCTGTAGGTACTGCTCCTCCCCAGATTTTAATCATTTGTTTTCTTGGTAAGTATTTTAAGTATTGCTCAAAGTATTTTCCCCATCCTTTATCAAGTTTTTTAATCCAATTATATTTTTTATTATCAAATATTAATGTATATCTTATTTCTCATATTGTTCTAATTATATGAATAAGTACCATAGCATTGTATGGATCAAATCTCTTGGTGTATTTGTTAATCATATCTTTTAGATTAATGATTTGGATTTTTGAATACTTTTATCTTTATTTGTTTAAATGCTCTACAATCCTTTGACCAGGTGTGCAAATGCTTCTTCACTCTTTTTGCAGGTTGTACACCCTGGTTCTAGATTCATATGTAGTTTTTTATTTAAAAGCATTGTCATGGGATATGGGATGTATCCCATTCATCAATTTATTAATTTTTATGTAATGATATTTTATATAGTGGAGAGTTTATGTCAGATGTTTTATTTATTATATAGTTTTATCTGGGCAATGAATAGTATGGAGTAGAGAAATAAATGAATTTGTAATATATCTGATCTCTGGACCTGACCATAGAACAGAATATAAGATGTATCTGTTCACTTAAAGGAAGAACAATGAAAAGATTTCAGACTACTAAACAATGTATAAAGAGATGTATGTTAGGAGTAACAAGAAAAGATTGGAAATGAAATATATGGGTGAGAGAGAACATTGAAAATGAAATATATGGGTGAGTGAGAACAAACTGGTGTTACTAACATTATTGAAAGAATTAAACAACTAATATGGAATTAAGTTGTACATATTTCTAAAAATATAATAATGGGTAGGCAGTTGAAATCTTAAAATGGATCCCAGTATTTTAAAAAGATCTAGAAAAAGACCACATGTGAGATTGATTGATGAAATAAGAAAGTTTACTCATATGTTGTGGAGAAGAGACTAAAAATAAAAAAAACTGAATTAAACTTGGAGAGACCTTCATTCTGCAGTGGATCAAAAATGGTTGAAAATGGTGACAATCTTGATAAAAAAGAAAGAACATGATATATCAAATGATATTGGTTTGATGACTGAGTAAGTAATTCATCTTTTCAGAATATTATTGCTACAATGGTATACAATTTTTTTATTAATTTAAAGAGTTATGATGATTTTTTTATATATCAAAGTGATTTTTTGTGAGAACAATCATCTTAAACCACTAAACATCACATGATCACTATTTCTTATGCTAGCACATTACTGTTATTAAAACAGGCAAAACTCTCCATACAGAAGTGCCACTCAGTGCCAACCAAAGTAATCAATGGATTCCAAAAGGCTTGTGGCGCTACTGTATGGAGAGCTTTGCCTGTTTTAATAACAGTAATGTGCTAGCATAAGAAATAGTGATCATGTGATGTTTAGTGGTTTAATACCAATCCTGCCTAATAGGATAGTGGTGGCTATAGTTGAAAATATTATTGTGTTTTCAATTTTATTCTCATAGTTTTGTACTTAAGTAGAGATAAAAGGTGGATGCCAGGGGGTTGTTAAAGAGCCAAAGACACCAAAATGTATGGGTACTGAACTGGGTTCAGATTCATATGACTATATAAGATATTGAGCTTAGATAATGTGCTTTCAATTTTATTCTCGTAGCTTTGTAGTTAAGTAGAGATAAAAGGTGGCTGCTTAAGAGTTGTATTAAATCCTAAGTTCTAGGTGCAGTGCTCTCAGATCCAAAGCTTCTCAGTGATGAAGGCCACTAGCCAAAAACTAGTCAGGGGATATTGGATGAGTAGGCACTAGATAGGGATTTTATGCACAAGCCTTCTGGCATCCAGTGATTACTCTGGTTGGCACAAGATGGCATTATTGTATGGGGAGTTTTGCCTGCTTAAATATTCATCTTCATATTTCAAATTATATCTTATCATTATATTCATTCCATAACCAATTCTAGTAGATACCAAATCATGATAGGGCCAATAATATATATGTCTAGTAAGTTGTCCTACATACATTTTATTATTATAACAATTGATAAAATTAAACCACTAAACAACACATGATCTGTATTGAGAGTTTAGCCTCTGCGTAATTGAAAAAATTCAGACATCATATAACGTTTCTTCACAAGTTCAATACTCTAAAGATTGACATTAAGTTGGCAAGCTAAAATTTGATAGAAACAACCATTTGTGAGCTTGGAATGTAATAACATCAAAACTATTAATAAGCCCCCTTATTAGATTTATGCAAGATTTGCATGAATATCCAAGGAATGTTAAACTTATCAACCATGTGACATATATATAATTGTGAGATGAGTTAATATTTATATGCAAAATAAAATGTAACCTAACTTATGTTATTGTTATTAATATAAGTGATATAAATGCTAGAAACTCTAAGTAAGAAAAGCTTAAGAATAAATGTTTTATTATCTTATGCTGATCAGCTTTCAATTTTTTAATTTTGATATCATAATTATAGCAATAACAAGTGGATGAGAGGTTTGTGGATATAAGACATAATATAAATTTTATGTAAGTATAGTTTTCAGATTATTAGAAATAAATAAATATATTAAAATAACCTATGTTTTGCTGGAAGTTAAACTAGATATAGAGATTGATTTTGGCTCTAATTAGTTTTTTTTCTTTTTCATATTTGAAAAATATAGAAACATGTATGCTATTGTTTTTAATTCTGTTATATAGATTAACATTCTGTGCTATTCTAGTCTTTAAATTTGTGCACTCATGACAAATATGGCAATCCAGAGCATAAACCAATTATGTCTTAGTTATTCTTAAGCTTCTTCTTAAAATGTTTAATAATTCTATTTTTTAAAATATATATATATAAGTATTATTTGTTATTCAAAAGTGCCAAATATTTTTTCTTGCAAATTAGCTATATAGTGCATTTCAACATATGGTTTACTAATATATATTGTATCATTTTTATTGGAGTGGATGACTGAAAGGAGCTTAAAAGTCTGGGTTCAAATCCCCTCTAATAACATCTAGTTTAAGTCTATATACTATACTTGGAATATTACACATTCAGCCTGTATTATGCCCATCCCTCTTCTATGTATTTAAATGGTCTTAAGATTCTACCTATGAGGACTCAGAATGACTTACAGTCAACATGGATATGACAATAAAATTGGCAAACAAGAGCTTTGAACATGTCATAAATTAAATTCTTAATGATATGAATAGCTGAAACATTGGAGAGTGGAGAAGCTGGAAGACTCTCCACTAATGTTTGAAGATTTGCTATCTTAATATAAACCAAGAACTGATTATATATATGAGTGGGAGATGATGATCTGGACCAACTGTTTATTGGAAATCATTTACCTTTTTCACATGTATATGATCATGTGCTTCAGTTATATAAGTTGGACTTGGTGACTGAAGGGTGATTGAAAGTCTGGGTTAAAATCTCCTTTAATTACATCTAGCTTAAGTAAATATATATTATACTTGTATTTAAACATTTTTATGGTTGTATTTTTTTTTATTTGCTTATCAGGCATGATTTTAAAATAAGCAACTCTGATCAAATTATTTTTATAATATTCTTTATTACTCTTACTACTGGATTCTACAATTTGATTTACAAGTGTCAAACTTACTGCATTCATATCTTTGACACAGCCCACTTTAGATGAATACAGTAATGATTATTTCTAATTATTTATTAGGCTACAAATTATCATATCAATTCATAACCCATTCACTTGAAATTGACAAATTTGAACTGTGATATCATGAATCTTGGTATATGAAATTACTATGGACTGTTGCTTTTGGCAGGTTGGCTCAGTTGGTTAAAGTATTACCTTAAAATTTAATACTCAAAAATCTAAGGTGTTCAGGTTCGAATCCCATGCTAGTACTGTCACTGGTCAGGTCAGCAGCACCTGAAAAAGAGGGGAGAATAATACCTCTTGAAGCTGTTTAATGTGTTATTACTTACAGTTGATTGTATTCGGAATATTTAAATAAAGTTAAATTTTTCCAAAAGACATTCAATACACATATTAGATGATGGAAATAGTCCAATATAGATATACAAATAGAACACCATCATTACAAATCTTCAGGAAAACACATTGAGGACCAAAGATCACTGCACCAAATTAAACAGACCAAAAATTAGTGATTTATATTTCATCAATTTTATAGAAAGAATAAATTTTAACATCAAAATTTATTAAAGAAGTCTGATTATAAAACAGTGGTTAATCTAAATTTTAAAACTTTTCAATTAAAACTAAAATTAAACTGTTAGTAATTTCAGCTGTTTATTTTATTTCAGTAATTCTAATTATAGATATTATCAGTACTAAAATACCACATGTTTTATCTTTTGTTGCAATATTTTAAATTCAAATAAAATCTTTAAAATCTATTCTTTTATGAAAAAGTATGACACCTTATATAAGGAATTTAAGCTATTGATTTTATTTCATCAATTCCAAACATAGATCTTAGCAGTGCTAAAGCACCACATTTTATTTTTGATGCAATATTTTTAATTCAAATAAAATGTTTAAAATCTATTGGTAATGAAAAATTATGAGATATATTATATTAGAAATAAAGACTGAAATAAAAGTTTGCTTTAAATGCAGACATGTAAAAAAAATTTTAAAAAAATATATACATTGAATTTCCTGATTTGAGATGGCAGAAAAATTACTTGATGCTTCTATTTGAAAACAAACAAAATTAAACATAATATCCTTACTTTGTGTAAGAGTAGTGTAGTGAAAATTACACTACAGAAATATTATTCATTATTGGATAATCTCTAATCTAATGAATGACTATTAAAAGTTATTAATATCTTTTCATTCACTTACCTATTAAACTGTCATAATTTTATATATATATATATTGTGCCCTTTTCTATAGGTCGGTAATAATTCATAACAGTTAATTACTAAAAAATTTTAAATTTAAAATATGCTCATTTAATACATTAATTGTATTAAGTCAATTACATCTTTAAAGTACAATTTGAGGCTAAAGCAAGTACGTAGTATATAAAATTATAGCTAATTATTTAAAAAATGGTTATGTAAAGCTTAAAATATTGTTTCATATGGTTGTAAAAGCTGGCCATATTAAATAACACAGCTGTAAATAATTAAAAGTATATTTAATAAATTCGATTTTAATAGTTTAAAATGTATAATTTAATAAATACAGTGTTTAAATTTATAAAGTCATATTTAATAAGCAAAAATTAATATCGTACATTTTAAAAATAAACTTTATGATGGTGAGAATTGTATTTAATTCTATATTTTCTAAATTATTCTTCCAAATTTTTTATAATTATATTATATAATTAAATAAGAGTATCAATTTTATAAATCTAGGCAGAGAAATAGATTAAAAATCGTCTGTCAAAGTTATAATCACTTGACTTTTAATGTATGCTCTCACACACATGCTTGTTTGAAATAATAACAAAGTTTAAAATATTTTAAAAGTTATATTATAGAATTGGATAGAATTATTGCCTATCATAAAAGTAAATAGTATTAAACATTAAATTAACTACCGTATGTAATGTTTTAAATAATGTAATAAAGACAAATACATTCATAATATAAAAATTAAATATTTTATTTAAATAAAAATAGATAAATTGAATATTAAGAAATGGAATAAGTTATTAAATGTTATTTTAAAAGTTATTTTAAATGTTTAAATAGTTTTAATAAAATAATAATTTATTTAAAAGTAATATTTTAAATAATATTTTAAGTTCATTACATCATAATTTTTTTTATTTTCAAATATAATTCTACTATAAACTAAAAATATGTAAATTTGTTCTCAAGCTAAAGTAAGAATTAACCAATAGGAATAGGTATTCTTACAGACTATAAATATCGTCGTAACTAAGTTATCGGGAGAGATTAATAATGTATTGAAACCAAAGAAAGGTATATTTGCAGCTCTCAAAGAGATAGTCTTTTTTTTAATTTTTTATTTTAGTCAATTTTTTTTAGTACTTTCTTATCGTTTATTTTGCAAAAACTAATTGATAATTTTAAAGAAGTATTTCGCAAAAGGAAAGTTTTGGAAAAAAAATTATATATTTAGAAACTTCGTGGAAATGATTTTCTAATTTTTTAAAAGTTACTTGCCAGTCGTATTTTATCTAAAAGTTTAACCTAAACTACGCAATAAAAAATGGATATACTACGAAATAAAATGGATATAAATTGTATTACTGAAAAAATATTTGAAATATTTATTGATACAGCTTTATTTATGCATAACTGGAGAACTTTTTTTGGTACATAATAAAAAAACAAACCACAGCACGGACATCATACGGAGTCTAATGAAAAAAATTGGAGACGCATTATTATTTATAAGCCTATCCAAGATTTATTTTAAATGGTAATAAGATAGTTATATATTGCATGAATTATTTTATATAGTATGATATTCAAAGGAATAAAATGTTATATCCTTTCTGAAGGTAACATTTTTTAAAAAATATTTTTCAAGAATTAAATAAAGAACCCAGGAAAATATGTTACAGAAGCGTTTTGATATTAAAATATCCGTTCTTCAAATTATTTAAAATGTATTTGGAAAAGATTTGTTCAAAAGTACTTGAAGTTTTTATTTTAAAGTGATATATAAAAATACTAAACGAAAGTTTAAATGTATCAAGAAGGAAACATAGATAAAAAAGTGAACACATAGATGAATAAAAGATGGATCCATGGAAATATAAATAGTACTTAAAAGTTTATCGAATATTTTTTTCAAAGTTAAATTAGATGGATTGATGCATCGGATATGCAGAGAATATTGGTAGAGAAGATTAAGAAGCTTCACGGAATTGATTAATATTATGATTTAATAATTATCGTCCTAAATACTAAAACCAAGGATTATTTTCTAAATTTTACTAAATGGATTAATAATTATTTTGTTTTAAACTTTAACACGCTTCGAGGATAACATTTTTTAAAAACTCTAGAGAAAATAATAAGCATTTTGGACTTATCAGGAACTATTGTCAAGAAAATATGTAAATATAGTTTTGATTCCTTTTATTTTGTTAACCTAGTTTAAATCTAAATTTTTATATAAGATTAGGAAAAACATAAAACATTAATTTATTAATATTAAAATTTTATAATATAACAGTCTAATAATTTAGCTAAAAATATTTTAATATAAAGTGTATGGGTATGAATTTTTTTTTTTATATCTGCAATGCTCAAGTGGATAAAGAAAAGCCTACCGAACACGATGACTAGATAAAGGTTATTGGTAATAATAATAACTATTGATAATTTATAATGTATATTTTTTGTTTTCTTTAGATCATCCATAAATTGGAAGAATGAAGTGTAAAAGTTTTTTTTTTTTTACTTATATGTACCGCATTTTATACAACATTTTAAAAAACATTATGAGATAGGATTGATTTGAAAATATGCATACGACAATTTTTTTGATTTTTTTTTTAGTAGTAATATAATCCAACATAACAAATAATTATGTGATTCTTTTAAAATTTTCATATTGGATATTCAAATATTGTCTAAGTAGATTGTATATGATTAAACATACAGAACAATGAAGTAAGCAACTTTTCTTATGGGATTGTAAGATTGTTTAACTATTAATGAATTTTATTTATTGTTTTGTAAATGCAGATAGTTATTTATCGATGTAAGATGTGGAAAATCTTGAGAAATAATGTTGAGATAGTGGCTTGGAAGTACTTAGTGAACAGGAAACCAAGATGATGTATATTTAAAATATGATATGACAAGGAATGGGAATAATATTTAGTCTTTATGTGGTTATCAGCATAGTTAACAAAGCCCTATGACTGATACACATTTTATTTGGACAGTGTTTATATTACTTTAAATATTTGATGTTCTAATAAAGCTGAAGAAATAGCTTTAACATCGTCCCTGTACTAGAGGATATTAGGCAGATAAATGCCATACCTCTTCGCACTGAGCCATGATTTTGAGATATGTTAAGAGTAATACTCTAGCTTTCTTCCTTAATCCTACGCATCTGTTTTCGCTATCTTTATTTCATGTAACTGCATCGTTCAGTAAGATATTTTAAAAGAAATGATAAATAATTTAGAACTTATGTTATGCTATCGTTTTTGGATAAGATTAGTTTATTTGATTATAAGGAGCAGAATATTATAACTTAAAATTGAAGATCCAAAGTATCCTAAGGAAAGAAAAGAATCATGGAATATATTTTGAATTTTATTTCGGAAATGAAATATAAACTTTTTTTAAAATAAAGTATCTAAACAAATATATTTTCTTTAAAGTGATAATAATTTTAAATGCTTTAGTATTATTTTTTTTAAGAGAAAATAAGTATTGCATATTTTAAAATACAATAGTACAAAGTAAATTATGTAAACAATATGCATAGTATATTTTTTTGTTTATTGATTAACAGACATGTATTGATGATTACACTTATATCATACTAAAGTAAGGCTTAAAGAAGAATATATTATGATTAGTAAACATTGGGTGATAAATACTAAAATCTAGTACTGAATTTTTGGATAATATTTTGTGTAACATCTTTGACTTTGCAAGATGAAATTTTTTTTAATATTTTGAGAAGTCCATACTCATTATAAAATTTTGTTTTCTATAGAATGTTTCTTAAGTATGAATTTTTTTTAAAAAAAATAAGATAGTTTAATAATATTAAGGATAAAATGCTGTTGCTAATAAAGTAGATAAATTTATTTGTAATAAGTTAACCATAATGAGAAACCAAATAGTAACATTTTTTTTTAAAATTTTGTCCTAAATCTAAATAAAGATGTAATTGAAATATAAATTATTTTTTTTATAACCCGGTAGATCAAACTGTAAAGTAAAAAAAATTAAGGATATCCACTGTAAATAGTGTAAATAAATTGTTGATTTATTTGTAGTTAGTAATAAACTTTGTTAAATTTTGTTATTTCAAAAGCTTGTGTCCGAGTTATTTATTTCTCCACATCGCTGCATGAAAATGCAATATATGCATAATAATTGAAACCAATATATAATTTTGCACAAAAAGATAAATAGAGAATTATTTAAGAATTTAAATATTTTATTGGTATTCATTATAATTAAATAATCATAATCTTACATTATTTTATTGGTCATAAATCAGTTATTACAATATTATATTAAATTATATGCTATCAGTTGCCACACATATTTTGTTTGTCAGATTATCATATGCTACCATATATTTATTTATTATATTCATGAAGATAAAAGATTATATAAAATTATTTTATTATTTTAATATGGTAATAAAATTATAGTAAAAAGAAAAGATATACAGAATTAGTTAAACAATGAAGAATATTATTACTTTTATTTATTATTATTAGTTTCAGTGTAGTAGATTATGACATAAAATCCCTTCTCATATTTTACTACCGTATTTTTATTAACTTAGAATAAACTTTATGAACCTGAGATTATTTTATTGAGCTAGATTATTAAATAGAAGATTAAAATTTAATTATTAGTTTAATCTTAGTGAGTAGAAGTTATTAAAGTCGTAAGAATACTATGAGTTTGTTATTTGAACTAGTAATAAAAGGGGGGATAGTGTTCTTATGCCATTGAGGTAGTATCCTGTGGGATATTAGCTTAATGTAATCTATCTTGTCACCTGTATTTTCACTTCAAGTCTCATGAAAATATTAAATATTTATTTAATTTATTTTTATAAATTGAACCTTATTCGTATTTTAAATTTGAGCTAGTGAAATATTTTAATTTTAATGCTGAATATTTTAGTTATTAATTATTAACTGAGATAGAACCCGTTTTATTTTATATCATATACTATCTGGAAATGAGGATGCATGAGGGCAAGGTCAGAATATATATATATGATCACTAGATGGAGCTTACCAATAGCTCTAATCAAGCTTTATTTTATAAGTGCAGAAAGAATTCAAAATCTCTATTAATTATTATTATTTTATTAATTATTATAAGTGTAATTTTAAAGGCTTTTGTGATGCTATATTGCAGAGGCTCTTATTATATGGTGAAACTGAGCTGAATTTAGACCCATATAGCTATCTGGTTTGTAGGGTTGGATTTGAAGACATTTACATGTCTGAAAATTTCAGGCTTTTAAATTGATAGGAATGTGTTTTATAACTGCTGACTTTTGAGTTAGTATATTAGCTCTAGTTTCTAGAGTCTCAGCACTCCACTAAGGTAAGCCATAAGATCGAAACCAATTAGTCTGGAGATAGGGACTTTTTGGTAGTGATTTTGAATTCTTTTTCTTTTGGAACTTATAAAATAAAGCTTGATTAGAGCTATTGGTAAGCTCCATCTAGTGATCATTAAATGCAAGCTTAAAAGAAAGTTATGATATTTATAACTTATTTTATTAATTATATATATATATATACTAAGCAATGATAAAGTTATATGTAAGGGATTGTGATCTGCACCAGCTGATGAGTGATGGTTCAGCATGAAATGTGTATCTTGATGATCATAGATTTTTTCACATGTCTTTGGTTATATGCTTATGATTATATCCTTCCACAAGGTTTAAAAGTAGATATAAACCAGTTTCTACTTTGCATGGGAGTGGTATAGTGAAAATTACACTACAGAAATATTCATATTGGATAATCTCTAGTTTAATGAATGACTGATAAAAATTATTAAAATTAAATATATTTTTGCAAAATTTTGCAGAGAATTTATCAATAAGATGTAACTTATTTACATATGAAATTAAAGGTTTTTGGGAAATACACTGTATCAATAATCCACACTGAAAAATTCTTATGATCAGTAATTAAAGAATAGATCTTCAAAGAAATCCTGCTGTTTAAAGTCCTTAAGAGTGTAAAAAGTATTCTAATTGCGGATTTTAAGCCACTAACCATAACATGACCACCACCTCTCATGCTTGTGTATAACTGTTGTTAAAATAGGCAAAACTCACTATACATATTACCACATACAGCATGTTAGAGTAATCACAAGCCAGAAACTAGTCTGGGGATATTGGATAAGTACGCAATAGATGGGAATTTTATGCCTAAGCCTTCTGGCATCCATTGATTACTCTGGTTTGCTGTGTGCAGCAATACGTATAGTGGGTTTTGCCTGTTCTGATTGTGGATTGTCATCTTTCTTGAATTTTGAAATAAAAGAGCCTTCTTAGGGGCTTTAAACACGATTCTTGTATTACTGCACATAGAAATTTTCAATGCAGATGCCCAAAACCTCATTTCATTTTATTTTTAACCATGAATTATATATATATTAATTAATATAATTTTAAAATGTATATTAGTTTTTCGTTTTTTTGATTCTTTTAATGAAAATAATATTATTTTTATGCAATTTGACATTTTTATTCAGTTTTCATTTAAAAATTGAGAAAAAGAGGAAAAACATTATTAGATCTAGTAATGATATTACACAATTTAAATTGAAAGATGTTTTTAAAAAAATACAAGTCACAATTCGTTAACTTTATTGTGTAAATTTTATTATATAGAAATCTTTTTAGGTTTAAAGACATTTTAATGTTGATCAATTTAGTGGACTTTTATTTTTAAAAACTTGTGCTGTAATTACACATATATGTAATTATAAAACCAAAGACGTGTTAATGGATAGTTAAATAACACTTTTTCAGAGGCACATCTGATTCAAAATTTCTACTATATTTAAAACTTACTCATAAACTTATGCTTACCAGTCAAACTCATACCAGAAGTTTATTTCAACTTTAAAATATTTCTAATTCTTGAAAATAATTTTTTTTATTTAAAACATATTTTAAGCAATTGTATTTAAATTCAAAAGATTGTAATAACAATTAAAAATATCATGATAGATTATCTATTAATTTTTCACCCAAGTCAATATGTGCAATAACTTATTAGTTTCCATTCTGAGTCACTTATAAATAAATAACCAAATGAATTATAAATTTATAAATAAATAATTTAATTGTTTAGCAAACACAGAAAAAATTCTTCAAATTATCTTATGTTTAGAGTCTGAGATAAAATATGCTTTTATAAACCATATTACATTAAAGCGGGATATATATATATATAGCCATCGGCTCAAAGCACTGTATGTTTAATGGGAATCCATGAGATAATAATAAACATTATATACAAACAAAATCCACTAGAATAATTCTACAAAATTAAAAATGCCTGTATCAATATGTTAATAGTAACATATTGCTACTCAAAATGGCAGAATATCTCATAAGCTGGCTATAGCAATGAAAATTAATCATTAATTTTATATACACATTTTAATTTTATAGAATTATTCTAGTGGATTTTGTTATCATGCTTATATTATTTGATATTACATATATATATATTTAAAAAATCAAATCAGATGTCATATGACCTAATTTAATAAGTTTGTATGTACAAATGTTATACATAGAGCTCACAAAATAAGCTCTTAACAAGCTTTGAGAATATCTTCAACCCCAGACCAGTTTCTGCTACTGGCATCATCAGTGAGGTGCTAGGATAATCAGGCATTAGATTAAAAATACCAGGACAATCCCAGCACTTTATCTAATATATAACTATTAAGTAGAAAATCTGAAATTTTTAGATATCTATATATCTTCCAATCCAATAACTATATGGGACAGAACTAAGTTCATATACACCATACATTAGTAGCTTTAACAATATAAAATTGCCAAAGCCTTAATAGCAAAAAAATAAAATAACAAAAAAATCAAGTCAGATGTCACATGACCTAATTTAATAGGCTTGTATTTACAAATGTTATATATAGAGCTATATATTAGATGAAGTTCTGGGCTTGTCTTGGTATTTTTAATCTCATGATTGAATATCCTAGCACCTCACTGAGGACACCAGTAGCAAAAACTAGTTTGAGGTTGGAGATATTCTACAAAGCTTGTTAAGAGCTTATTTTGCGAGGCTCTATTTATAACATATATATATTATATTAAGTGCATGTTATATGTATAATAAAAATGTTTAATTCATACATTGTATATATGTAATTAATCAAATACTATATAAATAGATGATAATGCTTATGCTATTTACCTGTCCCTGCTATAAAAAATTTCTGATGATTTAAGTCACAATGTTTGATGAACATGATATCATCAATAGCTTAGAAAATCAGTTGAAAATCCAACAAACACTACAAACAAATTCATTTAACTATACTCACAACATTTAACATGAACTTAAATTTTAAACATAAATCTAGCATTAATTTGTTTAAAGTCTCTTACGACAATTTAGTGTTCTTAAGCAAGATGGAACTTTTAAACAAATAGATTTTTAAAGAGTCTTGCTTTCAAATAAATATTTTAATTATGTAATTAATAAATTAAATATTATATTTATAATGCTAACATTATTTCTCTATGACCTCTATAGAAATTTATTTATGTTTCAAATGACAATGTTTGAGGAAAAAATAACATTTTGACAGAAGCAGTTGAAATTCAAACAAATATATCCAATTATATTTGAGTATATTTGCAATGTTGAACATCATCTTAAATCGTCAATGGAAATCTAATAGTTATTTAATTAAACCTTTCCTTATACTGGATTAATATTATTAAATAAATAAAACTTTTAAATTAATTCATTTGCTTTAAAAGTTCACGTTGAATGATAAAACTATTTAAATGAAGTTTATTGGCTGTGATGTTGGAGTTTTGAATTCCAAAGCTCTGATTATAGGAGCTTTGATTGACAAAAACGTACCAACAATAATGTAGCAGATTTCTTCAATAAGCATTGCCTTTTAAATGGAAAAAAAAAAACATAGATAAATATCTTAGCATTATTACGTATTCATGTGACATTTAATTAATACCAAATTTTAAATGTTTATTGTAAGCAGGATTATTTAAAAATGATTTACTTTAAAAGTTCTGCTTTATTTAATAATATTAGGCTGATAGAAAGGAAGGCTTAACTAAATTACCACTACATTTACGTTTAAGTTCAAGATTATGTTAACGTTATTTAAATGATATTGGATTGCTGTGTTTATTGGAGTTTCATCTGATTTTCTGAATTACTGATGTCATCAAGTTTGCTTGACAAAAATATATGTCCATCAAGAAATTGATTTTTTGCATCGAATGTTATCACTTGACACATTGGCAAATTTTTAAGGAAGGATGTAGATAAATAATGATAGTATATATAAAGAGAGAAAGTAGCATAGCCACATATATCTATAATATTATTTTAATTTAAAACAAAAATAATTAATAAATATATAAAATGTTTTGCCATAGATATTTCTTTACTATATTTTTATTGTATGTAAGAAATATTTTTAAAACAGATCAGTTATGTTTTAAATATATAATAAATGTAACTGTAAAAAATGGGTTAAGGGAACTTTAATGACCAAAAAAACTACTGTTCTCACAAGCACTTTTCTTTTCATCTTCTGCCTCCCCCCTCACAAAAAAATGGAAAACTTTAAGAACTTTTAAATAAAAATTAGATTTAGGGGAGGAGCATAGGATTCTAATAATTATGGTTTCTGATTCTGTAATATGTTCAATATAATTTTGATGTCACCATTGTATTTAATGTCAGAGTATATTCTTGGTGTTATAATACAAAAAAAAAAAATAAACACTTTATCTATATTTAATATTTAAATAGTGAACTATTTCCATCATTCAATTCAGAAATGGAGAACCTTTTTTTACCAAGGGCTATTTGGATATTTAGAATATTATTTGTGGGATATACAAAATAATCGACTTTAAAATTTGCCTCTATATTTGATCAAACATTTTAAAATTTATCTCTACTTATTAGAGATGGGCAATGGTCAATTTCAACCTGCCCTTTTTAAATGAGGGCCATAATTTTTTTATGAATTAAACATAAAGTAACTTCATTATTATTAATGACTGTTCCATATTTAATGTCAATTTTTCCAGTTTGCCTTGTAACTATTCTTAGCGACATATTTATATTCTCAAATTTCTTTTTATTTTCTGGACAGATTAATTCTTCAGGGGCTAGGATGCAATCTTTTATAAACTCCCCTTCAGAAAATGGTTTTGAAGTTTCTTCTTTTTTAAAAAAAATGTAATTTGCCTTCACTGAATTTTCTGTCTTCTTTTGGACTTTTTATAAGACATGTCAACCACTTGATGAAATTTCTTTTCAAGTTTTCTATTTTAATATTTATTTATTTCCCAGAAATTTTGTTTTAACCACAATGTTTGATAAGCAGTGCTCTTTATTAATTTCTGGATATATCAGGCATATCATTTTACTATATCTTTCTATAAAAAAAATGCATTGCTCTATTTCTATTCAAATACACAATTTTCATTGTCAATTTTTTTTATCTTACTCAGTGCAGCCATTCAAATAATAAAAAAATGCAAAAAAATAATAATAATAATAATAACAACAACAACAACAACAACAATAATAATAATAATAATAATAATAATAATAATAATAATAATAATAATAATAATAATAATAATAATAATAATAATAATAATAATAATAATAATAATAATAATAATAATAATAATAATAATAATAATAATAATAATAATAATAATAATAATAATAATAATAATAATAATAATAATAATAATAATAATAATAATAATAATAATAATAATAATAATAATAATAAAAAAGGCAAAGTAAAATTCTAATTTTATTTTTGTGAATACACAGTTAGTCTCAGAAAATGATTATAAAAACAAACAAAATGTCCTCAGCATCATGGATGTAATTGAAAAAATGAATATTTTCTTTTCCTTAATTCTAAATTCAATAGGTGAATTATGTAAGTGTTAAAATGAACTTTTATACAGGGCCATTTATATACATTTTTGAAAATGTCCAGGGGCCATATTGAAAGCTTTCAAAAGCTGGAGTTGGCCCTAGGGCTGGAGGTTTCTCACCTCTGATTTAATTGAATTGTTATTATTGGGGAAAGAAAGATTCAATCTTTATTTACACTTTTTAAAAATGTTGAATTTTCTTTTAAAAAAACATTTAACTATTCACCTAAATAATAAAAATAATCCAATACATAACTACAAGTAAATTACTATCATCACAAACTTTCATATAAATAGCTTTAATAGTTATGTTTTTACATTAATAAATAGCATGTAAGAAAGTGTATTTGCATGTATGTACAAGTACAATCTATTAATTATTGAAATAAACAAATGATTTCAAAAATGTCTACAGTATTAAACTTTTATGTCAAATAAAATTCACATTAAAAATACAGACAGACACAAACACAAAAAACATTATAATAACAATCTCAAAATACAAATATCCTGTGGAGAAAAGGTCTATTTGTTTTTCAAATACCAAACACTTTAATAATAATACTATTTACATTTTTATAAATCAAAAACAACTTATTAATGTCTATTGACTTCTGATATATTGAATTAAAATGAACATATCTTAGTTTGTTGTTATAAATATTTATATTATTGAACCTTTTTATATAGTTTTTAAAAAATACTGCAATAATTCACATTAATTATTTCAACATATGGTTACAAACATAGGACAAATGTAAATTATTCCCAAGATGCACTTCGTTTGAACTAATCTCATTCATTATTCACATCACTACTTTGCTAATCAGGTACAATTGACATAATGACTTTGTTGGTGGTTAACATTGATTTTGTAATATTAAAAATTCTTTATAAATCATGGATTTGATATATAGTGAATGGGCAGATTGATTAGATGTGTTCAGTGGAATATGCAAGTTAACGTAGTAAACTTTTTATTTGACAAAAATAAGATTGCTATATTTTTATGCTAAATTTCTTTGGTTTTCTTTAATGAAATTTGTTTTGATTGCCCCTTTATTACAAGCTGTATATTGTTACCAGCATATGTATCTGGCCTATAGAAAGGTTGTCATTTTTAATTGGTTCCTTTAACAAATTTCAATCATGCATGACATTATTGTGGAACTGTGAATTATGCTATATCAAACTACACAAAACTAAATGTAAATACGGTACTGTGGCATCAATTTTCCCTCTCACTAAATATCACATTTCAAACATGAATTTATGTAATGTAATCACATTTTGTTTGTGATTTAAATACTATACCTATTCAGTTCTGTACTGTAATTCAAAGTACATTTTTTCTGAGCAGTTTTTCAAATCAAAAATTGTATTCCAATACCATATATTTTTAGAATCCAGATATTTACCCAGCCTATGGAAAGGATGTTATATATATATATTTTTTTAATTGGTTGTTTTAACAAACTACTTTCTTTGAATAAAATGCTTTGTTAAAAAGTGATTATGGTTTATTAATGGTGGAACAAATAATTTTTTTCCTTGAAAAATACACCCTTTAACAAAGAAATGTTTAACTTGAATATTACGTAATTACAGACATTTAGGAATTTTATATATAAGCCCATCACATGATCACTATCTCTTATACTGGCACATAATTGTTATTAAACAAGGCAAAACTCCATTGATTACTCTGGTTGGCACAGGGTGGCACTACTGTATGGAGAGTTTTGCCTTGTTATATAAGATCATGTAACACTTCAATTGGTGCAATATTCTTAGCCATTGTATATAGCAGGAGTGGCCAACAAGTCTATCATGATTCACTGGCCGATCGCAGGCAAGAGCTGTCAGATAATGAGTGAAACAAATTAAGTCAAGATTTTCAAGTTTTTTGTTATTTTTGTTTTTATTCTAAATTTTTTTTTCAATTCTAGATAGGTGAAGTCCATTAAGTCATATCATTATTGAAAATAATATTTTTAATCTTGACTTAATGTAGCTAATTTGAATTAATAAATATTGTTAATAATTACTCATGTTGCTTTAATCCCTCCCTGGATATGAGTTTTTTGACCCATTAAATAATTATTTTTTACTAGTAGATATATATAGTATGTATTTCAAACCTCTCTCCACTTAGACTAGCTTATGACAACAAGCCGATCACAACACATTTTTAAAATAAAAAGTAGATCTTATGAACACAAAAGTTGGTCACACCTTGTATATAATATAAAATTTTTGGTAATAGATGTGAGCTAAACCAACAACAATTTGAATAAGACTACATGATTTTAACCTAATACATTATTCATTAATATTTTTACACAATTATATAGAAAATTTTTCCAGTAAGACAAACAAATACAAATGAAACTACATATATATGAAATTAAGACTTTTAAATAACTTGTAAGAAGCCCCCATGCAGAAGCTTCCATGCTGACTGATTCTTATGATCAGTAATAAACAAATCCTGTTTAAAGTTTCTAAAAAAAATTCTGCTATTTAAAACGTTTTAAAAGTCCCAACCCACTGACACAAAAAGTGTCTTCACAAAAGAAATGCTCTGTCTATGAAATGTGAAATTTTTAAAGATTTTTAACAATAGAGGTCTTTTTAGAGGCTTTAAGCATCATTCTTTTATTATTGATCATAAAAATTTCTCAAGATCATCCCATCTTTTTAGAGGCAAGACAATTCTTTTATTATTGATCATAAAAATTTCTCAAGATCATCTATCAATAATATTTTTCCAAAATTTATTGATTGTACCTTTTAACTGTATTACATTTTTGTAAATACAAGCTTATAAAAGTAATGTCAGGTTATATATGATTTGCTTTTTTGATTAATATATCTTATATAAATATTCATAAATATAATTTTAAAAAGTATATTAGTTTTTTGTTTATTTAATGGGAAATAATATTTTTAAGCAATTTGACAGTTCTCTTCAGTTTTATTTAGAAACTAAAGAAAAAAGAAAAAAAAACATGATTAATCCTGCTAATGTTATTATGCAGCTCAATTTGAAAGATTTCCTTTTTTTAAAAAAGAGTTATCAGAATTCATTAAGTCTACAATGTAAATCTGTTTCTTATTTCAAAAGATGTTTTATATTTAAAGATATTTTACAATTGTTCACTTCAGTTAACTTTTATTTCTAAAGATTTATGTTATAATTAAATAACAGAATTAAACATATACGTAATTAGAAAACCAAAGAACAGTCAATGAATAGATGAGCACACCTTTTTCAGAGACATATTTGATTCAAAATTTTTACCATATTTAACATCTGTTTATAACATATCCTTATCAACCAAACTTATAACAAAATCTTATTTTAGCTATTAAAAAAATGCAGGTATTTTGGAACAAGATTTTTTGCTTGCAGCATATTTTAAGAAATTTTATTTGAATTTTAAAAATTGAATCCATAAAATTAGCAATATTATGGTAAGTTACCTTGTAATAATTCATATAAATCAATATATGACATAAAGTGTTGTTTTCCACTTTGTCTTACATATAAATAGATAACTAAATAAATTATTGATTTATAAATAGATAATTTAATTATTTATTATGCACAAAAAATCTTATATATTGCAACATTCATTTATTCACTTTTTTACCAAATTTATATTTAATTTTTGTTTCTACAAATAATTTAGAATGAATAATGGCCATAAAAGATTATTGATATGTAGGATAAATCAAGTTATAAAAATTATTGGATAAATATAAAATAAATACAAATTTTTGAAAAGAAATAAAAATATATTTTTTTAAATGACATTTAAATTAAATACAAAAATATGAACTTTATGCATTTGAAAATAAAAGTTTTTTTAAAAACCATCTGTAAAGCAAAGACGTTTTAGTATTTTCTCTTTAGATAAAGAGCATTTTCTATCCTTGTTTCACTTATAGTTAAATATAGTTAGACACCCACTTATTGATCAATAATGAATGGCAAATCAGACTGATTATTTGTTGCATTTATGAAAAAAATGAAATCAGGTTGAAACTTAAAATAAATTCCAAGCATTTTCATCTGGATTTTGAATCAGGCCATTGACATGACAACCAAATGTAATAACAACTCTACAAAGAGGTCATTGATATGACAACCATATGTAATAACAACTCTACCAAGAGGTTCTATATAAATGTATATATTATTTATAAATGTCAATAGCTAACAAATCATTATGTATAAATTCCATCAACACATCCTTTATGCTCAAACAACTAATAGAATATAACAGTAATCTGTTATCAAGAAAACATAGCTATTAAGAAGCAAAATTCCTATTATAGTGTTTGTTACCCTGGCAATGGATTATTATAATTTTTTATTGGTTTAAGCATGAAAATAGAAATGAAGTAATGTATATATATATATAAGATTTTGTAATGCAATGGATGCTCATTTGTTTGTTATGTCTATGAAACTTATTTGAACTGAATGAACTTGAAAAGAGTTATAACAGGTTGTTATTATTAATTTTTTCATAGTTATTCTTAGATAGAGATTTAAAAGGATAAAAAAATACTCAAATCCTAAAGTGTATAACAGTCTGTTCCGCTATTTATGATGAGGTGCTGTTGATAAGGTCTTTGTCCTGAAATGGGCTATTTGTAGCTTGTTTTTTTATTATTATCATTTAATCTTTGCTTGATATTATTTGTATACAAATTATGTGACTTGCACACATACTGTAGTGTATACATATTGCCATTATTTTATCTGTCTACATGTATATTTATGGACATATTTGTATCCTTAAGCTAATGTAAAAAAATTGTAATTAAACCATTATATTTGAAAGTTTTGTACAACTAGATGCTTTGCAATAAAAACTATTATATGCTTTTAATAATTCACATTAGTCTATGAGATTAGTTAACATTTCAATCTCGGAATCTTTTGATCCCATGTTAGAAATTGAAATTGATTGAATTAATATTTTACTACTATTTCCTGTAAGTACAATCTAATAAAACTATCAAAAACAATTTAAGCTTGAACTTAACAGATTTTGTACAATACTGCTTAGTTTCTTCAATTGCGTGAGGTAGTGATTAGATATGCATGTCATATTTAAATGTGACATTGTTATTCTGTTTCGCAAATGCCAATCACAGATATTTATTAAAGAAAACATATTTTCTTTATACATAAAATTCTTTTATAAATTGTATACTTTATTAATATTTCTATTTTAACAAATAATTTATCTTGTAAACATAAATGTTTTATACATAAAATTGTTAGTTTTGCGAAAAATAAAGTTGTCAGATTAAGTCTATATGACAATGTATTTTTTAGACACTTCCTGAAAGCAGGTTTTCACAAACAGACATGCTTGTACATATATATATATTCAACTAAATACAACAATTTAAAATAAAATTACTAACCAACATCAAATCAAAAAATTGCTGCCAATGGTTTAGGCTTGGATTAGAAATAAATAGTGGTTGCCAGATACTTAAGTACATTAATTCCAGTTTTGAATTCTACTGATCAAGATAAAAACCAGTAATTAGTCCAGCATTGGCGATATTATAGCATTGTACAATCTGATGTAATTCTAGTGTAGGATAAATAGAATTTGCTCATGATGAAATATATTGGGTTTATATACATCATCATAATTATTTTCAACCATTATCAATCAATTGGAGGCTAAAGGTTTCTCCAAGTTCAACCCATCTTCTCTGATTTCTAGTTGCTCTTCTCCATATCACCCCAGCATACTACCTTATTTCATTTATCTATTGCATATGTGGTATCTTTCTAGATTTTTTTATAATCTCTTGGAATCCAGTTTAAGATTTCAATTGTCCATCTAATATCATCTGTTCTAGTAACATATCCAGCCTAGTTCCATTTCACCCTCTTAATTCTTTCAATGATGTCAATAACTCTTCTTTGTTCTCTCACCTATGTTTTTAGTTTTTGATCTTTTCTTGTTATCTCTAACTTGCATCTATCTATATTTCATTGAATGGTCTGGAGTTTCTGTATTACTCCTGTTAAGTGTCCAAGTCTCATATCCATAAGCAAGAACATGTAACAACACAGAGGCATTTTTTTTTAATATTAACTTAATTCTACCAAAAGTACTCCAACCATAATTCTTCAAATAATATCATCTATTAATATCATCTATTACATAAATAATGATATAAAGTATTGACATTTAAAAATATCACAATTTTTTGGGTTTTTTTTAATATTAATATTTTTTTTGTTACCTTAAATGGAGAAAACAGAAAACAATATATAGCTTCAACAAGAAGCAAAAAAACAACCATAACTTAGTTTACACATTGTTTAAAAGAGCAAACTACAATTATATTACTTTAGTTCTTCCACCTATTATAAGCTTAAATAATTACCAGTTACATTGATTATGCAAACCTACAATAGGTGGCAGAACTGTGATAATATAGAGTTTTCTGCTAATTGTTAAATATACCATGATTACTGAGGTAGCAGTTTCCTGCTAAGATAGTGGGAAATTCTTGAGTCATTTGTTTATGTTAATAGAGCAAAAAAGTAAAATGTTAATGAATAAAATTTAAATTTTTTGTTTGCAAACTGCCTTCATTAATTGATTTTTTGATGGTGCAAAAAACTACTTTGTTAAATTTTGACAACTTTTGTGACACTCTTTTATTTTATTACAAATGTACAGAAGTTGTGGGAGGTTAAATTCTAAGTAGATTCTTATATAATAGAGAATATACTTTAATCTATATTTCCAAAACATTAGCATCCTATTCATTGTTGTCAATTTTTGACACTTTAAACAACAACATTTGAGAAGTCCATTATTTATTTATTTGAATATTGAATATTTTCCTCTTATCTGGATCCATTTGATTTTTTTACATTAATAGCTTATAATAGAATAACATTTACGATGTATATCAGTTATTTTACTGGTACTTCTGTCATATAGGGTTGATTACCAACCTACACAATTTAAAAGATATATCTTAAAAATATATAATGCAATAGCTTTTTATTTATCTATTGTTACCATAGAAAAAAAAATAATTACGGATCTTTCGTCCATAATCAATCATTTAGACTCAGACTAATGTTAATGCTTTTGACATTTTTTTTTTTTTTAGTGTGATTATTGTGGCTGTAAAATATATACAGTTTGGTTGAATCTATTATTGCCTATTCACATAAATGATGAAATACAGTAATTTAATAATAATTCGTTGAAGAGTGCTCTTTTTTTTGGGGGGGGAGGGAACTTGTGGGAGGATGAAACAAAAACTTTTGTTCACAGGTTATTATCATCATCATTATCAACCATTATCAATCCACTGCAGGATGAAGGTCTCTCCAAGTTTAATCCATCTTCTCCGATCTTTAGTTTTTCTTCTCCATATCACCCCTGCACACTTTCTTATTTCATCCATCCATCTCACATGTGGTCTCTTTCTGGGTCTTACAATCTCTTGGAATCCAGTTTAAAATTCCAACTGTCCATCTGTTATCATCTCTTCTAGCAATATGTCCAGCCCAACTCCACTTCAATCTTTTAATTTGTTCAATGAGGTCAGTAACACCTGTTTGTTCTCTTACCCATACATTGCATTTTTGATCTCTTCTTGTTACTCCCAACATACATCTCTCCATACTTCTTTGAATGGTCTGAAGTCTCTGTATTATATACACAGCTAATTGCTCGACTTAAATACCAGTAAAATTGCACGAAATGAATACGTTTTTAAAATAATAACTCAATTAAATAAAAATAAATAATATATACATATTAAATTCAAAAGAATATCAATTTAAACGTATTTTTAAAATGGCATATATTATTCGTTCTCGGAGAAACTATTTCGGCAAAGTAAACAAAATATTACCGTAGCGATTCATGTGAAAGAAGTTCCATTATATGTATATATATATGAATGTACGTCATACCTACAGTAAAATTGGAAATCGGATTATAAGTCGAATTTAATTTAACTCTTAGTAATAATATCATCTCAGTATTCTTTCTATGCTTGCCATCACCTGAATAAAACAGAAATCTAATTTTTGATTCAGTTCTCTGTCATCTCTGATTAGATTTATGACATTTCTAATACGATGGATATCTTATTTTAACATTTCTAGGATCAAGGTTTTATTATTAAAGGCCGTCTCCGATAAATAGATAAAATGTGAAAGTCTTCGGTAATCTTAAACATTTACTTTGTAAACTGGATACTTCTAGAAAGTGAAATCACAATTTTATAAAAATACTTTTCTCAGTATATTATATTTAATATATATCTTATTAAAATTGTTATAGAAGTGTTATGTGGGGGGGGGGGGTATTAATACGCATTTAAAAATATTTGTTAGCATAAATGGTTGCAAGGGAATTTACGTCGCAATTATCCACTAGTGTAAAACTTCTGACCGCTCCTTCCACATCGGTAATTACATTTAAAAATAATATAACTCTTTTACTAGTTTTCGCAAATGTAGTAAATGAAAAATATTATTTGGTTTCAATAGGTCTCGGGTCACTATTCACATAGCTAGAAAAATAATGACGCTTTTGAGGCAGTTCTTTTCCTGATCAGGCTTCAGACATTTGATCTTTTTATGAGTCAGAGAATAGAAAACTTAAATAATAAAATTAATTTATGACATTTTTTCATGTAGTGGGAAAATAATGTCATATAATTTACCGTCTTCTTCATAATACTAACACGGTTTATAAAAGTTCCAGAAATTTTGTGCCACGCTTTATATCTGAAGGAAATGAACTAAATGATGGCAATACTTTAATTTTTTTTTTTTGTAAGTCTATTATAAAATTCTATTTACATTATCTCTAGGGATTAACTCAATTATTATAAAGAAAAGTTGTACATTTTCTAAAAGATGTTTAAGGTTAGTTATACTGGTTTAATAACATCTCAATTATCACATGATCACCATTTCATATGTTTACCAAACTCTCCATACAGTAGTGCCATCAAGTGCAAGACTTCATAATCAATGGATTTGGGAAGGTTTTTGCATACAATCTCTATCTAGTGCCTATTCATTCAACAGTCCCAGACTAGTTTCTAGCTTGTTGCTTTCATCAGTAAAGAGCCTTGTATTTGAGAGCACTGCACTTGGATCTTAGTATCTAATGCCACAATCCAGAAACCACTTTTATTCTATTTGATTAAGTGTTAAGCTTGGATCCCAAACTGAAAACACCATAATGTGTCCAACCCAAGCTTATTCACTTGTAAACTTATATAGATCTGAACTCAGTTCAGCATCTGTAGGTTTAGATGTCTTTATTTTTTCCAAAAACCACTGTCACTGTTATCCTATGGGCAGAGTAGATGCAAAACCATCAACATATCACATGATCATTATTTCATATGCTTACATATGGTATGAAAAAGGGTATGAAGCTCTCCATGCAGTAATTCCACCAAATGCAATGCAAGCCTTCATAATCAATGTATGCAGGAAAGTTTGTTTTCTTAATATCTCAATTAGATGAATAATAGGTCATGGAAAATATAAAATCTCATCTTCATCCTCATCAAACTCATATTTGATTATTTTAAACAGTATAAATTTATAGAATTATTATGTAAAGTTACAGTGTTGTCCGAATACAAATTTATGTAAAAAGACCAACATCCATTTTCTTTAATAATTTGTAACTACAATGCAACCACATGATATAATCATGTGCCAAAAGAAGACCATAATAGGTTTACTCACATCATAAAAATTCTATTGGTTATCAGATATTAACCCTTAAAGTGATAGAGTTGTATGATTTAAAGGAGTACTAAAATGATAAATCCCAGAGTTAACTTCATTTGTCATTTCTGATTGTTAAATCCCATATGTTGATCTGTGTGTAGTTCAGTGCAATGATAGTGTGTACATGATTGATCATATAATGATCTTGTTGACCCTTCAGCTTAATATTAATCTCTTCAGAAATTACTGTCTTTTGAAAGAGCAGTTGCTCATCACAATGTAAAGTTGTTCTAAACTATTAAAACTTCATATGATTACCTTTTCTTATGCTTATATAGTCTGGTAAAACAATAGAAAATTTTTGCACACATATTGCCACTTTCTATAAAAATCTACTGATTACTAGAGATTACACTAAGTGGCACTACTGTGTGAAAAAATTGCTAGGGCTGTTCTAATGTGGCTCATGGTGTGTTAAAAGAATGTAGATAAATATTACAAAATCACACCAGAACATAAAAAAAATGTTGTCAAAACCTTATTTAGGAATAGACTATTGTTCACATTTTTCCAAATAAGTGAAGAAAATGTGTTATTTAGGTAGTTATGAGACATTCAAAAACTAAAAACAACACAGTTAAACTCTGACCCCAAATCTTTAACTTAGCTCTTGATTCCATCATTACATTACTACATTCTAATGGTTTAACTATATCTGCACTAACAACATTATTTCTAATACATTGAAGACAGAACAATTGTGTCTTTTGACAGATTTGTAAAACTAATGCCAATATTCTGGTACTCCTTACTACTACCTAAGAGGTTTTAGCTATAAAATAAAGAAAATATTACATTAATAAGTATTTTTATTTCTGTACTTTCCGTGCCAGAATTATAATAAAATTGCAAGATTTCTGTTATTATTTTCTAACTTTACATATAATAATTTACAATCATTATAACAGCATATACAAACTTTTTAAAACGCTGATGAAGACGCTGTTAATAGCAAACAATCAAAATGAGTTAATCCAGGCAAGAAGAATGTACTTTAAAGTACTTCTACTTTAAACAATTTGAAGAATTCAAAATGGAATATATTAGTGCATTATGAATAAAGTTTTGGCTTAAAAATCATAAATTTAGAATAAATAAATAAAATTAATAATACAGTAATAATATTTATACTCTACCATTAATCTGGACATCTCTAATTAAAAAACTATTATTTGTACTAACTTATAAAGTATTTTTTGATATATCATTTTAATCATGGCTATATAAACATTTAATTTTGTGTTGATGTGATATTACTTACTATCGATAAAATATTTTTAAAATGGACAAAATTTAGATGGATAGGAGGTAGATAGGTAGGTAGATATATATATATGGATAGATGATGGTCAGAGAGATAGATAGATTGAGAGATGAGAGATGGATAGATAGAGAGAGACAGATAGATGGAAAGATAGAGAGAGGAAGAGGAATACAGAGGGTGATATGGAGAGAGGAAAGAGAGATGAAAAATAGAGAAGGCTACAGTAAGAGGAGAGAGATATACATAAAGAGTGCACACAAGAGAGTGAGAACATGAAAGTTGAGAGTGAAAGCATAAGAGTGCAAGTGAGAGCAAGAGAAAGAGAGATAGATAGACAAGTCAGACAGGTGGCTAGATAGGTTGTTAGATGCACATAAAATCACATATAGATAGATAAATAGAAACATAGATAGATAGATAATAAATAGACAGATGGATAAACAGATAGATAAAAGCAGACAGTCAGACATAGAAAGATAGATAAATACATAGGTAGATAGACAGGTAGGTGAGCAGGTGGGTGGGTGATAGGGTAGATAGGTTGGTAATTTGATAAGTAGTTAAATAGATAGATAAGTAAATATGTAGATAAATAAGTAGATAGGGTAAGTTGGCAAGTGGGTAGGGAGGTAAGCATGTAAGCAAGTGATTAACTAAAGAAGAAAAAAGAATATTTATTCATAATCATTCTATGGCCATATATAACTAACTATTCAATTTTTTTTATGTGGACTTCAGTTTTAATAAAGCTTGTGGTAAAATAAATTATCTTTAATGCAACTATTGTTAAAATTAATTTTAAACATAACTTAAAGAATGAAGAAAATTAAAAAGATGTAAATTTATGTAACAAAATTAAAAAAAAAAAAAAACAAAGCTTTTTATGGCAGCTAGAATAATAGGTAAGATTACATTCTTTTAAAAAAACATCATATAATTTTAAAAATAAAATATATTTTATATTTATTCAATAAAATATACTTTAAATGAATAAAAACAACTTTGGAAAAAAAAATACATTTAGAACTTTTCTACATTACAAATAAAATGTAAACAAGAGCTGCCATTTTATAACTTGAATTTTGCAATAATTTTTATTCTAGAAATCTTTTTGTTATGACAAATTTCTGACATCTAAAAATAAAATTAAGTACTACCATATAAATTCATTATTGTTCTATTGGAAGTTTAATATACAACTAAAAAACAACCAAGTGTTGGTAGCCGAGAAGTCAGTGCAACTGCCTTGCAAGCAGGCAGTTGCTTGCAGATGGTTGTCGCAGGTTCGCTTCCCGGCTAATGCTTTGACATATAAAAAAAAACAATCATTGATACCAAGTCCATTCAAATGTCATCATGAGTAACATAATGATTTGGTAAATGTGACAGTCACTCACTCGAAAAGAGTGTGAGACTCCTAAAAAGAATTAAAATGTGGAAAATCATAAATCCAAAATATCTTGGTGCAAGGATTTCTACACTAAAATAGACAGATATTCCAAATTGTATATTTATATTGTAATGGAATAAAAAAGAGGGTATACTCTTCTTTTAATACCCATAGATTTGAGAGCCAGTTGGAATAAAAAAAAAAGCCCTACAGGTTTGGGCAGCATTTTTTAACTGACATGAAAAAATGATGATCAAATAACCTTTATAATTTCCCTTGATGTTAAAGTGCTATTTGTAACAGAATAAATAGGGTATGCTAATCTCTGTTATATTCCCAATAATTTAGGTGGCATTTGTAACAGATCAATAATGAGTAATGACAAATAATAACTCTAATATAGCCTGAATAAAATATATAGGCCAGTCTTTGGTTGCCCTATGCAACAGATGAAAATTATCCCTGATGTTGGACATCATTTATAATTGAATAAAATATAAATTAAAGGCAAATAATCCTAACTTTATAATACCCATGAATAATAGTATTGTTCATAACAGAATAAATATAATATACTAATCAATAAATAATCATTAAGTATTTAAAATAATCCTTTATCTATTCACATATCCAAATGTTAACTATACTACATCAAAACAGTGATGATAATTTTTATTATAGCATCATGAGTTCAGACAACATTTAGAATAAAGAAACAAATAAAATTGTCATTTCAAATATCCTAAATGCAAAATTTACTTAAAATAGATTAAAGTAAAAGAATGAAAGCACATATCACTGTCTCAAAACAATATATGCTTAAGATATACTTCACTTATAATCAAATGAAAATAATTATTAATCATTCAACAATTAAATTCTAATATATCTAATGAATCAAACAATGCTCATAATAATATAAACATATACTAAAATTTAATGATATTCATATCTAAATAAAATAATTCATGAATGATTGAGATAGTACCTTTAGTGTGTCCTATAAACTTACAGAATTTATAATATATAAATAAATACATAACACAATAATTAATTTTAAATCCTAGTTGAATAAAATACGTTGGGAGTAACAAGAAGAGATCGAAAATACAATGTATGGCCAAGAGAACAAACAGGTGTTACTGACCTCATTGAAAAAATTAAAATATTGAAGTGGAGTTGGCCTGGACATATTGCTAGAAGAGATTATAATAGATGGACAGTTGAAATTTTAAACTGGATTCCAAGAGATTGTAAAAGACCCAGAAAGAGACCACATGTGAGATGGATGGAGGAAATAAGAAAATGTGTAGGGGTGATGTGGAGAAGAGAAGCTAAAGATTGGAGAAGATGGATTAAACTTGGAGAGACCCTCATCCTGCAGTGGATTGATAATGGTTGATGATGACTAACTCAGCCAAGCTATACTCATATATTAATTTACTATTACTAATCATGCTATTTATAACAAGATAAAACACCTAATAATGATGTAATATCAATAAACCTATAAGATTATCTTGAATCTATAATATCAAATCATACCAATATGTAAAATGAGTAGATTTCTATTGGGTATTTACTTAAGTACAATTAACTAATCATATCAATTTACTTTAAATTTTCTGTAACTAAATTATTAAGACTATATATTATGACACTCAAAACATATAAAAAGAATTATTAACATTTATTATAATCAAGTATGAATATTAAAATTTAATATTTAATTGGATTTTACATCCATATCAAGGGAAATTTAAATATATTTAAAGCAAATCATTCTGACTCTTAACATGAAAAAAATATACTACTATCAGTTTTATAATTGAATATGGTTAAGATTTTATTGACCAACTATGAACATAATAGAGTACCTATCCAATCAATAATAATGTAGATAAAACATGCAAGTATTTAATTATAACAGCCATATAAAATGTATATCCAGTCAGATAATAACAATTGAATACAAAAAAATATATAACCATACATATTTACCAATACTGGGATTTGATTTCTGAATTATGTGATATAGTTATTTCAAATAAATTTTATGATATAGTCAGTTTATCTTGTCTCATTCAAATGTTATTAATTAATGAATCCATGTTGCATGATTGGACAATAATTAAACAAATTTAATTTTTTTAAAGTCAAATTAAAATTTATTAATAAATGAATATCAAATATATATATATATGATGTCTAGATCATCTACAATCGATATGTACACTTATGATTTAATTGTATCTACAAAAGATCATCAATTGTACATTAATTCCATATTTAAATAGATGATTGCATATTAATCTCCAATTATTTAATATCAAATACAAAACTCATGCCTATGTAACACAAATATATTGCAGAACATTAATACTTTCAAAATACAAGAGAGTTTAATATATACATCTTCTACACTTTATATATATATTTGTATATTTTTAATTAAAAATATAAATCTAGTTATTTGTTATTATAAATTGAAAAACAAAATGAAGTGAATACTTATTGTGATAAAAAAAATGTTTTAACTTCTTATACAAGTGATATACCTGAAGTTAATTTAAAATGTATTTAACATATTTATATGTATTAGTTAAAATCAATCAATAAATAAAATGGATATTTTTAAATATTAAAATAATAATTACTATGCCACAAGATATACATTTAAACTTAGGAAAAGTTAACTCTCTTATATTTTGGTATGTGATTAGATTACTATTTAACTTAATATTATAAAATATTTATGAATAAAGACTATACATTTTAAATGAAGATGTATATATAACAATGATAAACATAAACAAATGACCTGAATGAGAGTCTTTAAGTACTATATTTCCAGGATGGCATCACAGTTCTGATGCCTATTTCAAACTACAAACCAATAGTATGTCCTTGTTCTGGAGAAGATCCAATATATTAAGGAAAACTTCTCAATTCAAAGTATATTTGATTCATTCTGATGTTTATATATATCCAAATTATTCTGTCAAATAATACTTTTTTGGTCTATACGATATTACATACATAAGTATTAGTTTATATTCATGATGATATGAAAGGTTGTTTTTTCATGAACAAATATTATCTTGCACGATATGATGGGAACTGAAACTGATTCATTTTTTAGATAAAATTGATCAATTGATCTAATAAAATTACACAGACAGGTAGATATGACTCTTGTATATCTTCAGATGTTTGCATTCCATTTTTAAAATATAGGTAACATCCATTTTAAAGGATAAAATATTCTGATTATTTATAATGTAATAAAGTAATTTCAATGATTTTTTCTTTTATAATAAATTATCATTTTCCCATCAAATTTTCTTGATATACTGCATTGCTTCTTACCTCTCCATTTTGTTCAGTCAACCATATATTGTAATGAAACAAAAGAAAATCATATAAAGAAATTTATACATGCTTCTGTCTAAAGCCAAAACAAGAGAGAGCAAATTCAAATTAGTCAGTTCTAATTATAATTTTTTTCCATTAATGTTAGGGTAACTATAAAAATCTCTATATTCACTTTTAAGCAATTTCAGGCAGCATTCCTCTAAGAAAAATTATATTATACAACAAATAAAAATAAATATTTTAGAATTATTACATATAACAAAAACCCATGTTTCACAATACCATTACTATTTTTCGTTTTGACAAAAAATAAACAATCTACACCACATTTTCAATATAAATATCATACAAATAAAAAGAACATATGTATTTGAAATATTAAACATTTATTTGTATTGTTTATAATTTAGTATTGTGAATACAGTAACAAAAATGAGGCATATAACAAAATAATAATAATTTTATCCAATTTATATGCTTTACTACTCACATATTTTTTTAAAAAATGAAGTCAATTTATAATCTTACCATAGAATTAATAATAAACAATTTCATATCAATATTATCATTATCATAGCAACACAGTTCAATGTTCCATAGGTTAACTTATTCACCATCCAAATATCAAACAAAAAAAATATGGCTGACATTTTACCTTGTACTGAAACTCATTTTAAATTTCAGTAGGCATAATATATATATATTAAAAGACCTTTTGGGTGCAATTTGAAAATCATAGTTGCAATTTGTAATGTAATAATTGATTATTTATTAGTCTGCATTCAGAACAAATTATAAACAAATGTCTACTCATCCAATATCCCCAGACTAGTTTCTGGCTTGTGGCCATCGCCATTGATTACTCTGGTTGGCACAGGGTGGCACTACTGTATGGAGAGTTTTGCTTTGTTTATAAACAATTATGTGCTAGTATAAGATAGTGATCATGTGATGCTTAATAGTTCAACACCAATCCTGCCTAATAGGATAGTGGTGGTTGTTAAAGAGCCAAAGACACCAAAATGTATGGATGCTGAACTCAGTTCAGACCCATATGACTATAAGCTATTGAGCATAGATTGAAAATATTTTTGTGTTTTCAATTTCATTCTCATAGTTTTGTAATTAAGTGAGATAAAAGGTGGGTGCTGTAGAGTTGCATTAGATCCTAAGATCTAGGTGCAGTGCTCTCAGATCCAAAGCTCCTCACTGATGATGGCCACAAGCCAGAAACTAGTCTGGGGATTTGGATGAGTAGGCATTAGATAGGGATTTTATGCACAAGCCTTCTGGCATTCATTGATTACTCTGATTGGCACAGGGTGGCACTACTGTATGGAGAGTTTTGCTTTGTTTATAAACAATTATGTGCTAGTATAAGAGATAGTGATCATGTGATGCTTAATGGTCAGAACAGATTATATGTACCTGTTTAAGGAAGTTTATTTAAAATACTTTGTGTCGATAATTTCAATGTCTGTGGCCAAGTTGCAATTTTTTGTGTCTATATAAATATATTGGATTATAAATAAAGGTAGAATTATATCTTTATTATTAAAAGAAGGTTGTCTTGACAACAATTTGAGATTGTTGATTGTTATTGGCATTGGTATTGTCTAAGTGTTGACTGATTTTTAATGACATATTAAAAATTAATGTTCTCACAAGAAAAAGGTGTTCTATAAATTACATTTACAGAAGACACTGTATTTAACAAAACAAAATTAAAGTAAATATAATGGTGTTTCAATGAGATATCCTTGCTCTCAACTGGGCTGTTTTTCTAATCAGTTGAAGGCAAGTATTATCTTGTTGAAACAACAGTATACTTATTTTAATTTTATTTTATTAAACGTGGTTGCTCCTGAAAACATGATTTTAATATATATATAAATGTTGCAGGAGTTAGCAGATGAAAGTAGAAAAGTAGGACTAAAGATAAATGTTAAAAAGACTAAAGTAATGTTTAATCGATTTGCTCAAATTATGAAAATAAAGATTGATTATGAAGAATTAGAAGAAGTTAACAGTTACAAATACCTTGGTCAGATTATTAATATAGATGGAAACATAATGGAGAAAATTAATCATAGAATTAAACTTGGTTGGATTGCTTTTGGTAGAAATAACTTGATACTATAAGGAAATATGCCTATGTGTTTGAAAAGGATGGTTTTTAACAAATGCATTTTACCAGTTCTGACTTATGGATCTGAGACTTGGACACTTAATAGAAGAGCAATACAGAGACTTCACACCACTCAAAGGAGTATGGAGAGATGTATGTTGGAAGTAACAAGAAGAGATCGAAAACACAATGTATGGGTAAGACAACAAACAGGTGTTACTGACCTTATTGAAAAAATTAAAAGATTGAAATGGAGTTGGGCTGGACATATTGTTAGAAGAGATGATAATAGATGGACAATTGAAATTTTAAACTGGATTACAAGAGATTGTAAAAGACCCAGAAAGAGACATGTGAGATGGATGGATGAAATAACAAAATGTGCAGGGGTGTTGTGGAGAAGAAAAGCTAAAGATCGGAGAAGATGGATTAAACTTGGAGAGACCTTCATCCTGCAGTGGATTGATAATGGTTGATGATGATGATGACGATATATATATATATTGTAGGGTATTAATTGGAAACCCAAGTAAGACTTCAATTATTCCAGAAAAAAAATAGTAGAGAGCAATTTCTTTTTTGTATTGATTTTATTCAGCTGTATATATTTTTGATTGAAAATCATTGATAGAATACAGCAAAAAAAAATGAACTTGCGATGAAAGTGTAAGATTTTTGCTAATTTTAGCTATATATTAGGAATCAACTTCTGGCTATTTGTGTGGGTTTATATGTGTGTGTAGACAGTCCAACTTAAATGCCTTTATACAAATCAAGAAGATTAATTAATATTTCAAGTTTTAATAAGAAGTAATGGCTACAGTATCTACAATGCTGCATGCCTCCATCCACTTTGGGAAAGTAAATATCAGAGGAGGGGAAAAGCATGAAGAAAGCCTACTGTGATTCAAATTCAGAATTGTCTGCAAATAAGTTTAGACATCAACTAGTTTATATCTATACCATAAATTTGTCATCATCTTAACAATAATTTTGAAAATAGTAACCAAGCTAATTTGAAGAAAATTTGCATGCAATAATCAATGTGTGCTTTAAAAAAACATTTTGTGCTCTTTTTCTTCTCTGTTGTTATTGTTCAGGAAGTTCCCATGTGATAATCGAGTGTGATAATCGGTGTCTTATATATATATACTTGTCCATAGTGTGTACTTAAAAGCAAATTAACAGTATTTCACAAATGCAAGAACCCAAGCAGTCTGTAATATACAACCAAATTTTATTAATAACTATTGACATTTCCTTTTTTTAACCCTCTCTTTCCTCAAATTAGATTTTAGCAATTAAGGGGTTTGTTATTACTAAATATTATGTTATTATTTATGCTATTTTTTTCTTGTTTTATTATATCTTCAGTTGTTTTATCAATTGTATTGTATATGTTTATTTGTACACACATATGTTGATGTATCTTGATATAGTTCATTTTCAAATAGATGTTCTTTTTTTTATTGAAATATTTCTGTAAACATTTTATGATGAAAAAGGTTTAAACCCTAGACGATATGTGTAGGTGCACAGATGTATAGCAGTAATGGACAGGCCTAAAATAAAATGATAAAAGAGGGTATGAAATGATAATAGTAACTAGATGAGAGGCTTATTATTTTTAGTATTGATTTAGTAAAGGCAGAAATTAGGCAAAACTATGAATGGATACAGATTAATTATGTAATAGTTATATTACAGTATTATTGACAAGATGGGGGGTGTATATGAATTTTTTGATTTTGTTTATTAATTATATGAATGTCACAATGGACCAAATTATTTACACTAGGTGAAATGACATTTAAATACCATAATTAAGAGATGTTTGCTGCTTTCCATTTTTTTCTCTTATTATTATTAATCATTAAATGTTTAGTAATTCTATAACTAATTTTATCTTAATTAATTGTTTTGGGGGTGTACATATTATTTTGTAATGTTGGAATAAAACATGACTCAAATGTTGAAATTAAACCATTTATGTGTGTTTATTTATGAATCATAAAACTCTTTAGAAATGTTGATCATAAGTCATCATCAGATAAAGATACATTATGGACCCCAGTAAAAGAATAATTTTAATGATTATATCCAAAATCTTGGACATAGATCTATATATCACTAGTTTCTAAATATGTATTTAGGTTCTAATTCTCTTTTGTGGCTTTGAAGGAGGATGAGAATGATATTATCATCAGAATCTATTTATATAAAAGGTAGATATGCATCATAATAGTGGTGAAAATCATTTGTTTTTTCTATGTGCTAGCTTATTGGTTGATCTCCTATTGATAAGTAAAGTGATTCTAAAACGCAAAAGCTGATCTTATAAAAGTGGGAACTAGAAGATGTTCAAAGGGATGGTTATTAATCATTCCATTCTGAATAATAAACACAAACAGTTAGTTATAGCTACCTAATATTGGACCAGGTATTAGTGTATAGATGCTAAGGACTTCTAAGTTCAAATGATGGAAACCTTTGCATCTTCAAACAATTATGGTACAACACCAACTGCTTGATATATACTGTGATTCCATACCATTATAATAAATTGACTACTCAACTGTAGGATAATGATGATGATTGGCTATCACCCCAAGTTCATTGTGGGTGAACTTTATACTCCCACTCCATTACATACCATTACAATATATATATACAATATGTTAAAATGAAGATTTTCATGTACTACAGATATAAATTAAATATTATATGGATTCATCTGTGTATAATTTATTGTTGCAAAAATATATCCTACGATATTTCCTGGATCACACCAGCTATCCGCTCAGTAATGAATACTATAAAAAATGTTATAGGAGTGCTTTAAATATTGACATACAAGAAGATTGAAGGTTCTACCAATAAAAGATAGAAATAATAAAAGTCAGAAGCTATCTAGATGAATGATTTTTAAAAAAATTCTTCCAAATAGAAAATATCTTACATGTATCATTATATTTCTTGATGCAATCTGACCTTCTGATAATCACAATGATTTCTCTTATTCAGACATTGTTGGAGGAATCACATTTGAATAAGATTTCATGTTAGAGAAATCAATATTATTACCTGTATCCACAGCATGGAATGAAAATGCTGATAAGATAAGTTGTTGATTAACTGTATTAACAATATCATTTCTTCTAGCACTGATGTGACAATTGTTCATAACTACATAAGAAGCTTTACAGATGCCATACAAAATTTCATAAACTCCATGGACTTCAAGAGAGACAGTGTTTAAGCTTGGACATTATGTTACAATTTTTTTGGTAAGTAGTATATGCCTTTTTAATATTATAATGGTTTAAAATACATCCAATATTACAAACTCTAATAGTTGTTTCTTTTTTTTTTGGTTCTTATTTATTTGTTTGGGGCTTGAACTGAGACTTGGTGTATAGTTTTATTATTATAACCATTAGCTAATAAGATACTACTTATTCATTTCTTCCAATTATATATTTTTACTACAATAAAGTATACAAAAAAGAATCTTGGTAATATTTCGTAATATAAAGATCTAAAATATATCCTTAAGATTCAATATCAGCCATCCTACATGATAAATGAAATTGCTGTAAATTATGTTTGCTTAATTTAAACAATAAAATAGATTAAAGATTATATATATATACTAAATTATCAGCTAAAAATATATTACATATAATAATTTTAATGGTAAAAAATAAGCAGTAATAATATAGAAATTATACAGATGTACTTTCATTTACTTAAATTGGAATCAATATCAAATCAATTTATGTGGACAAGAAATGATGGGTAACGTGATTTTCCAGATATTGTGTATATCTGCATTTTCAGATTGTTATATTTGTTATGAGAAATACAATATTTTATTTTACTTTCATCAGAATATAAACAAATTAATAATTCTAAGAATTTTATTACTAAAAAATAGAAAGGTAATATTATTTATCAAATTGCATGTGGATGGAAATAGTCATACATTACGGAATCAAAGTGTTCTTTAGAAAAAAGATTAAATGCATAACAGATGCTATTCTATAATAGTATAAAATGTACTACAAATAATCATTCTAATAAGATTTCAGTTTTCTTTGACTATGAAAAATCCTGTAACTTAAAATTTATGTCTCATTCAGATCACAGAAGAATATTATTTAAAGAAAATCATCATAGAAAAGGAAAAATTAAAAATGGCAATTGGTATAATTAAATTTCAAGATTTTATAATAAATAGGTAATTTGCTAATATTGACATAAACAGTTCCTGGAAGATCACGTGATGAATTCAATCGATTACAATTTAAATAATCAAAACTCATTCTAATAACTGAAATACAGGCTTATTATATACCTGTATCAATATATGTAATATATAGTGTATATGAGCACAGACTTTCACACCAATCACTACTCACCACTCTAGCTCATATTACTGATACACTTGAACACATTTATGTCAAAAAAATAAATAATCATTAATATACATATTTCATGCTAAACCAGCAATCATCAGTTGGTCCAGATTATCATCTCTACACATATATTCAATAAGTGCTCAGATATATATGAAGATAGCCCCCCCCCCCCCCCCCCCCCACCTTTGGGGCTTTTTTTTTATATTTTTTTTTTTTTTTTTTTTTTTTTATAATTAAAAAAAACCCACAAAAAAGAGAAAATATATATTTTTTTTTTTTTATATATATTTTTTTTTTTTAAAAAAAAAAGAATATTATTAGTACCGAAGAAAAAAAATTTTTTAATTTTTTTTTTTTAAAAAATTTTTTAAAAATAATATAAAAATTTTAAAAATTTTAAAACCACTTTTTAAAACAATTGGTTTTTCAAAAATGATTTAAAAAACTTTTAAGTTGTGCATTTACTTTCTTGAAGCTTATAAGTTGATAAAAACACTATTTTATAAATACAAGATAACAACTCACGCGTCTACTCTTAATAAAAATAAAATGTGTTGTAAAATTAACAAATAAAAATTGTCCTTATTAAATAGGGATAAAAAATGCCTATTATAATTTTTATTATTGTTGGATATTTAAAAAAAATCAGTGAACACGTTTATTGCATAAAAACAATCTGTCATATAGGTAATAGAACTAATACTACCTAGTGATATGAAATAATGTAAATAAAAACTCATATAATAACATTCTATATATGCATGCATGTATAACGATTATATTAACCTAGGGATCACCTTCTGTAATTGTATTTTATGTTTACACACTTAAGTATGATTTAAAAATTGTTGCTTACAAATGTGTAGATTATTTTTATTATCCCAAGCTAAAGCATTTTTAATTAAAATATCTTGATAATCTCAAAGGTAAGCATATCATTAATCCTGAGCCATGGAATTGCAAAATTCCTCCAGGACTGGATGATATTTTAATAAATAAAGAAGGCGAGGGGAAATAAACTGTTTCACTTTATTTTTTAAAAAAAAATTTGTCAGATTTAGCTATTGTTTTGAGTTTTACTAAGATATATTATTAAAATTATGTTATATTTTGTCTCTAACAATTATTGAAAAGAATGGTTGTAAACATAGTTGTTTACTTTTTATGTTTAGACTTTTAATAAATACGAGACATTTTTCTATATAATTTTTAATGCAGACTTTTTTATTGCAAGAAAATGTACGTATTTATATTAGTAATAAAAAAACCATTAAACGTTTTACACACTCATCTAAAATTTTAACAATATATTCGGATCTTACACAATTTATTAGTATACTAATTTAACTCTTTAATGGCATAGGAGTAATACTATAAAAACATTTTGTTTTTTGGGGTAAACCTTTAAAGGATTAAAAGATAAACTAATAATAAAAAAAAACATCAAATTGTATTCTGCCCATTCTCTTCTGTGTATTTAAATGATTTTAAGGTCGTACATATGAGGGGTCAAAATGACTTATGGTCAATATGGGTATGACAACAAAATTGGTAAATAAGGGCTTTGAACATACCATCATCAGATTTTCAAAGATATGGATGGCTAAATAGTTGATTAGTGGAGAAAATTGAAGTCTGTCCGTTAAAGTTTGAAGATTTATCTTAATATAAACCAAGCACTGATTGTATATATGGGTGGGAGATGAAGGTCCAGACCAACTGATGAGTGCAAGTTCAGCACAAAATACATATAGTGGAGATCATTTATCATTTCACATGTAAGTGATCATTTGTATCGATTATATAAAATGGAATGGATGATTAAAGGGAGCTTGAAAGTCTAGGTTCAATCCCCTCTAATTACAAATTGTGGTTAGTGAAACTAATACTATATGCATGACTATGGATCAAATAAAATTGAGATAATACTTTAAAGTTATATAAGTTCTAAACATATTTAAGATTTTTTATTTTGATAACTCACCCATAGTCAATTCAACTAAATATGCAATTATTTCTTTCTTTAATAGGCATATAGCTTTTTTTGGAAAAATAGTAAAACAGAATGGAAAATTATTAAATCTTTAACCACCATCTTAGTGTGTAATGCCTTTTTTCTATATTCCTTTTTGGAAATGTAAGCATTGAAGACCTATTTATTCTATTTAAGAAAATTAATTAACCGATCTATATTAAGATTACAAAACATCAAAGATAAAAATGTTAATTTATTATCTTTTTTTAGATAATTTATTAACCATGAAAAATGGCTTTTTTCTAAATATGAAAACTGTATGTTTTGTTTTAAAGAAAAATCCACCAACAGTTTATGTTAACCACCACTTAGAAATTTATAATATGAGGGTTTAGATTGATGTAATGTCTACATGGGTGTCCACCAAGAACTTTGGGTATTCCATTGTTAGTTTGTCAATAAAATGAATTGCTGAATTGTTGGAGGGGTGAGAAGATTGTTGTCTGTCTATTAAAGTTTAAGGTATTGATATCTTAATAAAGCCAAGTATTGGTTGTGTATATGTGTGAGATTATGATCTGATACAACAGATGAGTGCTGGTTCCACACAAAATATGTATTTTTTACATGTGCATGCCCATGTGTATCAGTTGTTTGAGATGGAGTGAAAGATGAATGAATATAGACTGAAAATCCTAAGTACAAATCCCTCTTAATTTTATAAAAAGTAAATAAAATAACACATAGGTATTTCCAATAAATGATTTATTTTTTAAAAATCCAAATTTTTTAAAAAGATTTTTAAGAACTCTAGATAGTTAATTAACTAATTAAACAAAAACATTTAAATTATGGTCTCAAATTTGAAATTATTAAAGTATAGTTTAAAGACTTTAGAGTGATATTGATCAGCTTATGAAGTAAAGTTTTATGATAAAATCAATATGGAGCCTAGATTTTATTTCTTTTTTATTTTTCAATAAATTATAGCAGTAAGAATATCTTAACTTAATCTGTGTTTTATTTAATCTTCAAAAATAGAATGTTTGATATTATATATATTTCAAAATACTTTATTTTTTAATTCGAAATAAGAATTAAAAACTTAACTTTTAATACAGTTTTCTTTTTTAGAATTTACAAAATAAAATGTGTGAATTATCTTTATAATGACACTAATTTTTAGCCATCTTTTTCTTTAAAAAAAAAATTAAATGATGATTTCACTATGGTGGGGTTGAGTTGATTAATGTACCGACCCCCCCCCCCCAAATACAGTTCAAATTATATTTTAAACAGCGAAGATATACTGAATAAAGATTTCATCATTTAAACAGTTATTTAAAAATTATTAGAGTACATAACTTGTAGTATGTAATAAATAAAAAATAAAGAATAATATTAGTCAAGCATTGTTAGCCGAGAGATCAGCGCAGCTGCCTTGCAAGCAAGCAATTGTTTGCAGATGGTTGTTGTAGGTTCACCTCCTGGACGATGCTATGACATATGAAAAAAAATATTAAAATAAGTATTAGAAAATAATATATAGGAAAGGATAAAATAGGCTTTAAATAGTCTATTTCATGACAAATTTCTTTCTAATTTCTTTTTATCAAGAAACTGTAAAGGTGATGGTAGGTTTTACCTTCAGACATCCATTTACTCATCAATATAGAATAGTTATCATGATTGATTATCAAATTATTATGAATTCAAATTAACTGTAATCAAATTCCGATTTAGATTATAGATATGGCGAGCAGACATGCTACATTATACTCATATCTGAAATATTTAAACTAATTTTTTTCTCTAGAGAATTTCTTCCTAAAACATATAATAAACAATTTATTTGTACTTTTTAATATGCAGTAATAAATTCTTAATAGACTATCTAACATATTATATTTTGTTCTAATATTTACTAAGGCCGTAAACCTCAAGAATATGCGCATGAAAATGCGAAGGTAGGGACCTCTACAGGTCTTAACCAAAAGCTTATGTTTTGGAAGAAAAGAGGGTAACCCCACATGGTGAAAACTATATATTAGTAGTAATAGAAAATCAACATGCAAAATTGTAGTGCTATAGTCTTTGTTTATTTTACTTTTTATTATTATTTTCTGTCAGTGCTGATATCTTTTTTTTCTTCTACTGCAATAAAAATTATTTTGCTTTTTATTCATCTTTGCTTTTTTTATTTCCCATTCCTTTATCCTGTTTTTTTTCAGCATTCTGTATATACTGTCACATTTATAATCCAGATTGTTACTTAATTTTTTTTCTTCCCTTTTCTTGGTATTTACATCTTCTGTACTTGTTCCAAATAACAATTTTTTTCTAGTGTTATTATATATATTAATATTTTTATATGCTTGTATAATTTTAACTACTTTTTATTTATATTTGTTTTAACATAATACCACTACTTTTTATTAATAATTTTTTCTACCATTTATAATTATGATTTTAAATATATTTTCTACACATTTAATGCATTTTTATATAAATACCTAAAAATAATTATCTATCTACTCCCTGTGCCTACTTGCTAAATCATTACATTTATTGATCATACAATTCAAACACCATTTTTATTATTTTTTGCAGATTGTAAACTTTAATATATTATTAATTTGATTTTAATCTCTCCCATTAAAATTAATAATCTCAATTGCTTCTTGAATAGCATCACCTGTTGTCTTCATTTCAGATCCCTTCACTCCATATAATGTATTTATATTTTCTTTAAATTCCATCTAAAAATGTGTATTTTTAAATGATAAGCAATGTATTATTTGATAGTGCTAATTTTTATACAGGCAGCTTTATAACAATTGATTTAGTTGGTTTATCCCAGTTCGAATACTAAGCGAAAGTACCTCGAGGCTACCTATACGTGAGATATTAAATCAAGAATACTATGACCTCTGCCCTATTCACCTATTCTCGAGTCTAATTATGAACCAACAACATTATCTGAGACACACATAAATTATTTTCTTACCAGGCCCAGGCTAGCATCAGAGAGAGACATGGACGGGGACACTTACGGGACTAAATCATTTAAATGTGCATATAAAAAACAGATAATATGAAATGTGTTTGTGTATGCCTGGATCATTTAATAAGTAAAATAAAAGAATTATGCTAATAAAAATAGAAATGAAATTAGAACTTAAGCTTTGGATTAAATAACATATTTTAATAAATGACATTTGAAAATATTAGGAATGTTTTAACTACCTCCACTATTCCCCAGTTGATTATATAATAAATAAGTTGACAATAAGGCAGAGTAATGACATAATATTTTGTGGTTTAAATCTATAACTTCCCAACTTTAATAAAATTATTAACTCGAATCCACTCGATAAAGCACTATTAAAATAAATCTTTCACAACGCACTTTCTAGTTGCTTTGTGCTTTTGAAAATTTTTAAAGACATTTTACTAACTAAGATATAATTATGGAGCTAAAGGTGTATAAAAAGAAGAGTTATTGAGGAGATCAAGTTGGCAAACAAAGGAATCTTACTAGTATTTAGAAGACCGATATTATTTTAAATTGGAAAGTTTTAAATGAAAAAAAAAATAATTTAAACCGCAAATAAAAACAAGAAAACATTTAGATACATTTTAAAATGAGGAATAGCGAAGAGGAAGAATTTTATTAAGTAAATGATCAAACGATAAAAAATAAAATTAATGTTAGTCTAATAAAAACAGTTCTATTGTTTGCGTATGATTTTAGATCTTGATAAGCCCCCCACACTCCTTTGTTTCGAAGTAAGTTTTTACTAAAATAAACTTTCAATTTCTTTTTATCAAATTGTGCATTTAAGTTTGAATTTTATTTAATTAAAAGGCCATCTTTAATTGCCTTGAATGGACTAACTAATTAAACATACCATTCCTTTAGAAATGTTGGCAGGCTTATCTTAAAATAAAATCATACACTATATTTTAACAAAATTTAAATGACAAAATTAAAAGAAAAATATTTTATTTTTTTTAATAAAATAACCCTTTATTTCAACAAAATTTCGCATTACTTGTATATATATATGCTTGACATTTATATATGTTTGATTCCTAAATTTTAGAATGGAAAATTTTAATAACAAGCTTAAACAGAATTTTACTTTAAAAGACATATTTTAAAGCAATTAACTAAATTTAATATGCATTGAATATAAAAAACAAAACCTGTTAATTTTATATTTTTATGCAAAATCCTGTTGACATTTCGATATAAACAAAATCCAGGTTACAATATTGGAAAGTTTATATAAGGCTGTGAAGCTGGATCAGACTTCCGGATTCATTGCTTCATTTCCCAATAGTTAGTGAGAAAAAAAATGTTAAAAAAAATGCAGTTGCTTCAGGTCAGAGATGAAAATTTGTGCCAGGTGAGTTCAACCCTACTCTTTATTTTGCATTATAATTGGACTCCCAATGTGGCACAATGTATAATTAACCACGAATACCCTGAGAATTTTAAAAATAGGTTATGCCAGTAACAAAAAAAAAAGTTTTTAAATGAATTTTTGTTTATATTTTAAAGCTATAGATTATAATGTAGATGTAAAAGTACTGCCAGAACGTATATTGCACACATATGCATGCATACACGTAAGAAAGAAAACTTATGAAATATAATATTAAAAAAGTAATTTTAGGAAAGTCTGATTAATAATAATAATAAAAAAGTTGGAAACTGTCTAATGGGAACTGCTCAGCTGATGTAAAAAGTTGGGGGGAATAGTTTTTTTTTTTGTGTGTGATTAATTACTAAAAAAAAATATCTTTAAAAATAATGTTTTCTACTAATGTCAAGTAAGTTCTTTTTTTTAATTGTTTTGTTTTTGACGAAGTTTGGTGATATGTAATGGAATAAGTATATGCCGTTACATTTCGTTCAAATAGAAGTAAAAAAATATATATAAAATCATCCTCGAGTAGAAATATATGTATATAAAAAAAGAAACGGAATTGAATAATTTGATTTGAATTAATATATATAATGCACAGATGGAAAACTAATTATATAATTTAAAGTTAAAATCTAAAAACAAGATTCCTTTTAATATAAAATATTTTTTTAAAAATGCTGTTAATTAGTTATTTTATTCTTAGAATGGAAATGATTTTCTATTTTGAGGTAATTGCAAACAGGCCCTTGGGCATATAGTCAGATAAGAGATAAATTTAAAAAAATACTACTGATAAGAGTTTACAAAGGGGAGTTTAAAAAAAATTATGAAGGGAGAGGAGATTTTTGGATTGCTCTTGCTGATTGTGATTATTAATTATATTGAGAAGTGTATTGCGGATCTCCAAAAAAATGTAGGGGTCAGCCAATAATTTATGTTTCCCATATTTGCACAGCTGAAGTGGTCTCCAGATTAGGATGGTTCCTGGAAAATAGCCAGCAATGGACTTCTCTCCATCTAGAAGAATAGGAAATGGAAAGAATGTTGAATTCTACCATGCATCAAGGATTACAAAGATGGGCTTTACCTACAGCATTGGAAAGTATAAACTTTCTTTTAAATGAAGTTTGAAAATTAATCATATAATGCAAACTTTTTCCAGTATTTTAAGTGTCACTTAACTTTTAAAAGAAATATCTTCTCTGACTAAATTTTAAATTATTTCTATATTTTCTTTTTTTAAAAAATATGCTTAATATCATTTCCATTCTTGTAATTTCTTTTTAAATTAATTATTTAAAGTGAGCATGAATGGCTGCATAGATTCATAAGATTTTTAGTTTAAAGCGTGTTAATTTTTGGCTAATTGTTTCGTAGTTGGATCGGTGCTAGTGGATAGATGTACGGATGTTTTATGTCAATGTAACTTGAGTAGGTGCATTGGATACTCATTCCCTTGTACCACATTAGCATACAGGGCATAGTACCTACCTGAACATATGACCCAAAAGAGTAGTCATCATGTTGCCAATGGTCATAGACATATTTCCTACACCATTGATTGTCTTATGCTCTGACTGGGACAGTAAGCCGGCAAAGACCACTATCACCATTTACAGACCTTCTTGTATAATTTTGTTCTTGTATCATGGGAAAGATGCTCATTCCTTCTCACCATGATTCATTAATTTTCTAATAATATCATGCTACAGATGTAAAATTCCCATTAGCATGATTGTGTTGTGCTAATAATCTCATTTTGCATTGGTCACATCAGTGTATCAGTAAGCTAGCATTGGTTTAGATGCAAGATTTTTGGCCTAGGATTAAAAGGTATTGGGTTGGTTATTGCATAATCTATGTAGCATGTTCACACTTAATAAAATATTAAAATTATATTTAAATGTATTAAACGCTTCTATCTGTTCATATAATCCAGGTCAAATATATTTATTTGATTTAATTTTCAAAATCTTTTTAATGCATGTGTGCATCATAATAAAATTTTTGTTGAATTAATTTTGGCAGTAACTTAATTTATTAATATCTAAAAGTAAGCATTAGTAATTTGAATATACAGTATGATATTTTAAGCCCAGATTCTCCATGAGCTAGTGACTGGTGCTTTCAGTTCGATAAAAAGGTAACCCCTCCCTCGCCTATCTGCCTACCATATAAATTTTCCAGGTTCAAATGGTATGGTGGCACCCTGGTATGGCAGATTAGATTGGGGAGGTTCATTGACCGTTATAATTGATGCCCAATGTGGGGCGCCAGAATCCAAGAAAAAAAATCTACTGTACCGGTCAGTTGATGTATGTTAGTTTATCCCAGTTTGAATACTAAGTGAAAGTACCTCAAGGCCACCCATATGCGAGATATTAAATCAAGAATACTATGACCTCTGCCCTATTCACCTATTCTCGAGTCTAATTATGAACCAACAACATTATCTGAGACATGCATAAATTATTTTCTTACCAGGCCTAGGCTTAGCATCAGAGAAAGACATGGATGGGGACACTTACGGGACTAAATCAGTTAAATGTGCTTATAAAAAACAGATAACATGAAATGTGTTTGTGCATGCCTGGATCATTTAATAAGTAAAATAAAATAATTACACTAATAAAAATAAAAATGAAATTAGAACTTAAGCTTTGGATTAAATAACATATTTTAATAAATGACATTTGAAAATATTAGGAATGTTTTAACTACCTCCACTATTCCCTGGTTGATTATATAATAAATAAGTTGACAATAAGGCAGAGTAATGACATAATATTTTGCGGTTTAAATCTATATCTTCCCAACTTTAATAAAATTATTAACTCGAATTCCCTCAATAAAGCACTATTAAAATAAATCTTTCACAACACACTTTCTAGTTGCATTGTGCTTTTGAAAATATTTAAAGACATTTTACTAACTAAGTTATAATTATGGGGCTAAAGGCAGACAAAAAGAAGCATTATCGAGGAGTTGGCAAACAAAGGAATCTTACTAGTATTTAGAAGACTGATATTATTTTAAATTGGAAAGTTTTAAATGAAAAAAAAAAATTTAAACCGCAAATAAAAACAAGAAAACATTTAGATACATTTTAAAATGAGGAATAGCAAAGGGGAAGAATTTTAGTAAGTAAATGATCAAACAATAAAAGATAAAATTAATGTTAGTCTAATAAAAACAGTTCATTATAGATATAATTAAATGGAACAATTTAGAAAGGTATTTATGAAAATGGTAGAGTAATAAAGAGTTCATGAGGAGATTTTTATATAGTTACCAGTCCCTGTTTATGGATCCAGTTTCCTTGACGTGGTGGCTTGATTGAAGACGTTGAGATTTGTCTGGACAAGAAAATGGAAATATGTAGCATTTTAATCGAATGGTCACACAGACTGACACACAGTTCAGGCTTCTATTTTAGCATGTCACAGCATTTTGATGGCTTAGGATCCTGGCAGCAGGCCAAGCTGTTTGCCTAACTGCCAATTATTTTCACGTTCATCAAATTATGATCACTTTTAGCATGTCGCATGTTGAAACTTCTAACGGTGATTTCGAGGAATTCAGGAACAATATTTTCTGCTTTTAGAAATAAAATATGGTGACTCACAGCACTGGATCTGCCAGAATCAGAAAAAGAACCAGAGAGAGCCCAGTCTTTTGTTCTCCTCTCCTTTTTATACCTTTTGTCAGCTACCCTTCTATTGTTTGCATATGATTTTAGATCTTGATAAGCCTCCCCCACTCCTTTGTTTCGAAGTAAATTTTTACTAAAATAAACTTTCAATTTCTTTTTATCAAATTGTGCATTTAAGTTTGAATTTTATTTAATTAAAAGGCCATCTTTAATTGCCTTGAATGGACTAACTAATTAAACATACCATTCCTTCAGAAATGTTGGCAGGTTTATCTTAAAATAAAATCATACACCATATTTTAACAAAATTTAAATGACAAAATTAAAAGAAAAATATCTTATTTCTTTTTAATAAAATAACGTTTTATTTCAACAGAATTTTGCATTACTTGTATATATACGCTTGACATTTATATATGTTTGATTCCTAAATTTTGGAACAGAAAATTTTAATAATGAGCTTAAACAGAATTTTACTTTAAAAGACGTATTTTAAAGCAATTAACTAAATTTAATATGCATTGAATATAAAAAACAAAACCCATTAATTTTATATTTTTATGCAAAATCCTGTTGATATTTCAATATAAACTAAATCCAGGTTACAATATTGGAAAGTTTATATAAGGCTGTGAAGCATGGATCAGACTTCCGGATCCATTGCTTCAATAAGAATAAAAATTACATAAAATATGAAAGGATATAAGATAACACCAAAAGAGGTTATTTTATTATTTGGTTTTTAGACATAAAAAAGCAAGGCAAAAATAGAGTATGAAGGTTAAATGTAGATGTAGTTTATGTAGACATAAAAGAGAGAATATTAAGATTTATTTATAGAGTGTGGGATATTGAAAGTGAATAAGAATGAATTGTATCAAGAGTAAGAGAAATTTAAAGATAAAGAGAATGAAAGAAGTATAAATTTTGTAGGTTCAGGATGGTATAACAAAATTAGGATATATGATGGTAGAATAATGGTAATAATTTAACAATCAAAATGGAATTCAAAGAAAAAAAGAAATGTACCAAAGCTGGAAAAATAATTGCATAATAAGTAAGAAGTAGATTAGCATATTGGGGTATATATAAAGTTTGAAAAGAAAAAAAATAATTTTTTTTATAGATTTTTGGATTTATAAACTATAATAAGAAATAATTTTATATTACATCATATCACATAGATTTAATAATTTTTATTCAAATCTTTATAATGAAATTGGGGAATATGAGAGTAGGACAATGGAATTATTAAAACAACTTTACTTAAAATAGGATAGAAGGAAAAAGAAAAGAAATAGAACTAAAAAGTAATTGTGTAACAAAAAGTAAAAATGTAAACATTAAAAGCCTAAAGCTAAACTAGTCAATAAAATAATCAAAATTACCCCCAAATTCACCACTGAATTAGACTGGCCACCCCCACCCCCTAAAACACAACTAATGGTTTCACTACTACAAATCTATACTAAATATTATCCATAATTTCACTTATATCCCATACATCCTTAATATTAAAAGACCTTTTAAACAAGTTAATTGCTTCAGAATCATTTCTTTTTTCAAATAAAGATTCTTTAATTCTTTTTATTTAATTTCTTTAAAAGAAATCAATCTTAAACTCATCAAAATTAATAGTGTGGTCTGTATCCCCATGAGAGAGGTACAGGCTACACTATTACTTTTGATGAATCTAAGATTGTCTTCTTTGAAAGAAATGAAATGAAAACAATTAAAGAATCTCTATTAAAAAAATTATGATTGTGAAGCAATTAACTTCTTTAAAAGTTATTTTAATATTAAGGGTATTGGAGGAGTGTAAATGGATTTGTGGGTAATATTTGGTATAAATTTGTTGTTTTCTTTTAGTCCTTTACATTTGAAAAGTCTGCTTGTAGCAGTGAAATCATTGGTTGTGTTTTAGAGTTTATTTGCTTTTGTTAATCTGGTTTAGTAATGAATTTAAAGTAATTTTGATTTAGAAGTAAAAAGTAGGTGAGTTATTGGTGTATGCAAGGGCTTTATTGGGAAAGAATATTTAATTTACCTTATAGGGTTTCTAAGCATGATGCCTATGCATGGTATCTTCTGATTTTCTTAAAAGTGAAATCATTTTATGTTACATCTTGTTACATTAGTAGAAATAAAACATGATAATATTATACTTTCATCTATGTCTGAGTATTATTGCCATATATGTTATTTTTTCTATAGACCTTACCATTTTTATATCAGTGTATTAAAAGATTTTTCATGGATTAAAGTAAATAATCACTGAGTTAGTTGTTCATAAGATCAGGAGATGGTTGAGCATCAAAGTGGTATATCGAGCAAAATTTTCTTATATAATTGACCAAATAGAATTGATCCTGTAATGTTTTCCTCTTGAAACTCCACCCATTACTTTATTAAATTGCATAGTTTAACATTGCAGAAAGAATTGAAAAAAAATATGTAATAAAATTTAGGTTATAATTTTGGCAGTAATAAAAAAATAACTAAATGGTTTCTTGCCCAGAAGATCATAAGACATCCAAATCCATGTCTTAGAAGTGTCAGAGTGAGCTTAATCAAAGTTCTCTCAGCTTTTGAATTTGTGACTCAACCACTATTTTAACCTGAACATGGTATTTAGCTTTTGTGTTTGTCTCCTTATTACTGTTCTAAAACACAAAAAGTATTTAATTGTTGAATTTTTTACTATTCTATTGTTCTAAAACCCAAGGACATTAAATTCATACATTTACCACTCTATCCAGTGGTATAACTTGAAAATTTGGGCTGAAGACAGAAATTCAAAAGGAGCCACATTTTAAAATTTCGAATTTTGATTTTTCATGTATTGACAAATTTTTAATTATTTATTTTATATTTTAAATATCTTATAAATTACTATAATAAAAGTTCTCATTTTAAAAATCGTTCTTCCTAACCTTTGCATTTGCAAAATCATTAATTAGTTCTTTTAAATCTATTTTGGGTATTTCCTTCTGCTTAATAGCTATCATTGCAAGATCTTGTAAGTCTGTTTTGGCCTATTGAATTTCTTTTATAATTTTTTTATTTTTAATTTACTAAAAAACCTTTAAACCTAACTACAGTTTCTGAAAGTGTAAAAAATAATAAGAAAACGGTATATGTTTTATCTAATTCATTTTCAAAAGAACTGCATTTAGTTATTAACAATCGTACATTTTTTCTGTAAAATCATCTTTTAATTTAATTAATAAAAAAATCACTTGAATTAATTGTCTACAAAGCTGTTCTGAAAACATTTCTGGATATTTATTTCTAAGATTTTTTTTTCCCCCATGTGTCATAGCATCAGCCGGGAAGCGAACCCGCTATCCCAGGACAACTGCTTGTAAATCAGCTGTCATTGACTTCTCGACCACCAATGCTTGACAAATTTATTTCTAAGATTTGAGCAATTATCTAACACATCAGCATCTATCATATTGATAATTTTCTTAAGTTCTAAAAAATTAAAATAGTGATTTACAGTCTGCATTTCCACAAAACGTTTTTTTAATTTGCCCAGTTATTTTTTCTATAAAAGATGTTAACTCGAAATAACTGTTCCTTATTAAGTCAATAATCTGCATTCAGTTCATTGACGTGTTGTTTGGATTTTTTAAAATAATTTTTAAATTTCTTATGCAACGACAACAATTTATGAGATATAATTAATAATTATTTTCATGTGAATATATTTTAATTGTCTTGCTATAGATTTTCAAGTTTATGATCTCCTGGACTGCATGGGCCCACTGACATTGTCTTCCTTTGCGACTCAGTAGTTATGCCTCTGACTCTACTATTATCCTAGTTCTTGAATTTGCCATTTTTTTATTGTCCTAAAGAGAAAGAGCAATTGGCACCTGAGATCACCACTCTATCATTGGCTTAAAGCACATAGATCATCTCGATTTTGATTTTTCTACTCTATCGATATCCTTAACCACACAGAGCGTTTAGATCTTGAATTTACCATTCTATCGCTATATTAAACCGTACAGGATATTTTGACAGCATTTATTTATAGTAATTTCCATGATATAATTTTTTTTTGTTAAATAAAAATGTGCTAATCATTTTTTATTAAAAAAAAAAATGAACACAACTTTCATTTAACTTATTTTTCCTTCTTTAAAATGACATTTTTTTATTCACTAAATTGTAATAAATTCTCATCTTCAGCTGACAATATAAAGAAAATTTACAACTTAATTGAAGAAAATTAAAATGCATTCTATCTAATAATCATCTGATGCAAACACGAGGAGGGAAAAAATAACAAAATCTTGTCATTTTCAATATACTTTCTTAATAATAATGGGTTTAATATAAAACTTTTCAGACTTCATTTAGATTTTTAGTAATAAGTGAAAAACTTGATAATTAGACAATAATGTAAAAATCTCAAAAAACCACTTTTTATATTTTGAAATATGAAATTGCTCTTTAATTATATAATGGATTAAATTGTAATTTCTGTCAATTCCAATTACTCTGTTAGTTAAACATTTTATTTCTACATATACACACTTGGATAAACAATGACAACTACATTCTTCGTAATTTTTCCGAATTCTCATTAAATTTACATAGGATATAGATAGTACTACCGTCTATATCAATAATTCTGATTAAAAAGATGGCAGTTTTTTTTAAATAATAAATATTAGATATAAGAATAATTTTGAAAGAGGATGTGGTTTGCTTTAAAATTTAGGAATAATGTGTTTTGTATTTGCCAGAATAGGATAGTTATAGCGAAAAATAGGAGTAGATAGATATGCAATGAACAATGTTTTGTAAACAGTTAAGGAGACTAATTAAGGGAAAATGGAAGCGGCTTCTTTTTTTAACAAAAGAAATTAAAAATGAATTTAAAATATTTGGAAAAATACAATATATAAAACACATTGAACAAATAAATATTTTACATTACGCAAAATTAATAAATGGACAGTTTATTTCCATGTAAATGCGAGAAATATATAGAGAATTTGCTACATGTATATAATTATGCAGAGTAGGAAAAGAGGATAAATAAGATGATTAGAGAAAATTATGGAAAATAAATATAAATGAAATATTGTATATGAAATAGAGCTTATGTTTGATTGGAGAGAGCTGGAGTTTTAGATACAAGAAAACAAATGTAAAAAAAGAAACTGGGATTTAAACTGTAGTTGAAATACTTGTAAAGATGGAAGAAAGAATATTTCAAATTTAACTTCAGAGTGAAAAAAATAAAGATAAAAGAGAGATCAAAATTTTATGATTTTTGTTTAATTAAAGGGAATTTGAACTCATACTTTCAAGCTTTCTTTAGACATCTACTCTATCTAATATAATCAATACACATGACATAATATATAAGAAAAAAATAAATAATCTCCAATATATGTATTTTATGCTAAACTGGCACTCATCAGTTGGTCTAGATCATCATTGCCACATACATATATAATCAGTGCTCAGTTTTATATTAAGATAGCAAATCTACAAAAGAAAATGGAAAATATGAAAAGAGGATAATGAAGATAATAAAAGAATTTTTATTAAAAAACAGAAATCAGAGCAGAAAAATAATTGGATTATACAGAATACTTAGATAAATTTATTATGGTATACAGTAGTTTTGGAATATTTTAACTTGGTCAAATGTTTATCCACACATACATACTTCAACCAAAAGCTTTATGACTGAATTGGAAAAAAACCAATTTTAGACCATCTACTATTTTTTTTTTTTTGGATTAGATTTATATAGGGTATTGGAAATAATTAAACAACTTTAATTAAATTGAAATAAAGGGGGGAAAGGAATGTATCACAGTTGAAAAATTGATTTAGTGATTATAATTTCAAAGGATAAAATTGAGTATAAGGGGGGAGGGTGAATATAGTTGGATTTTTTATGTATGCTATGTAATATTTTCAAGGAGTGAAATAACTAACTGGCCTAACAGGGTGTTTAAATAAAAGCTGTTTTACATGACATTGCATAACATTTTTTTGAAACTAAAGAAATAATGAAAAGGTGGAAAGATGTAGAAAATATAAAATATAGCTGGTATAAATGTAAAATGTAAAAGTTTTTTTTTTTTTTTAAAGAACTGATTTAACTTGTGTGAAGTCATAAGATTCAACCTTTTTAACATATTCATAAATACAGCATTGCTTTATGAAATGTTTATAAAGAGTCCATAAGAGAAATAGCTGATTCTGTATAAGGGGACTAAGGATTGATACAAATTACTAATAAAATGGGAATTTGAGGAGGGACAGTGTTAATAAAGCAGTAAAAATCGATGAGTCATTTTGAGAAAATTAAGATTAAAGAAAAGATAATATGATGTGCTCTATTTTTTGATCAATTTACAAAAATAATACTGAAGCTGGGAAAAGCAAAAGTCAGTTGAAATATGTCTTTGTCTTTATTTATTTTGTTCTGATAGAAAATTTTAGATCATATTTATGATAAAATCCAAGATATGTTATGTATCAAAGTACATTATGAATATCTAAATGTTCTCAATATAAAAAAAAATTGTAAATAATGACTGTTGAAAAAATTTCCAAACCTTAAATATAGACACATCTGTAATACTTGACTGAGTAGTAGTACTTTCTATTGATGATATTGGCCTATGATGTGAGATTTTCTTAAACTTGGTATATATTGCCCTTACATGTTTTTATTGATTTTATTATCAATGAATTCAAAAAAATATTTAATTTGATCCATAAAGTATGATTGAAAATAATCTGTGAGTAGCGGCCATATACAGTAGCATTAAAATATTTCATCTATGCAATAATAATTTTTATTAGTTATTCATTAGACTAGAGATTATTCACTTAATGAATAATATTTATGAAGTGTTGTTTTCACTACACCACTCTTTCCATCATGGACTGATTTTAATCCACTTTTAACACCATATAGAGGGGTGTAATCATAAACTTATGACTCGGGATATGTGAAAAAGATATACATATTTGAATCTTTTGAAGCTCAAATCTTTCTTCAAAGATAGCAATTTAAATCAAATATGGAAATGATAAAATGCTGACCAAATATCATGATGTTTTTTTTTTTAAAAAAATTGTCTAATAGCAAAAAAAAAGTAATAAAAAAATATCTTTTAATTCAGCCAGCTTAAACATAAAAATATAATATTCTGTGATTAAAAAAGTATGATGTCCTTGAATAAAGTTTATATACATGTGACTATGCTTTATAAATGTATAATACTTTAATTCATGGTGAAAAAGGTATTGTATCTGATATGTTCTTAAATTGAAACTTTAGTCTGGATAAAAATTGAATTCCAAGCAATTTTAGAATTATATTGTGGTAATTTATTTATTAATATGCACCTGGGTAAATGTGAATTAGCTTGTCTTTGCCAGAGGAAAAAACAAGAAAATAAAAATAAATTCTCACTATTTAACATTTAGCTAACCTAATGATTGTTGCCTTTTTTTTCAATATTTTTTTTTCTAAAGATATGTTAGAAAGATGTCTGCCCTGCATTAAATTATATATATATATAAAAAAAAAAAATTAATGGTAAATACAATATTATAGTCTAAATTATTTTGGAGTGCTTTCGATTACATGGTAATCCTCATCAGCTTTAACTGAATTTCAAATTTTAAACTTAATGTTACATATATTTCCATAAGCTGTGTGTGTGTATTTGCAGTTTGCCTATTAATAACATCGTTCTTATATTTATCAATTAATATTGCTTCTTTAATTTAAATAATTTAGACTATAATATCATATTTACTTGTAATTTTTGTTTTTTCTTATATATATATTTTATAATGGGTATTGTATTTTGTATATATATAAATAATAATAATATTATTCAATGTCTGCATTTTTAAAGCAATATACATAATTATATAACTGAATATTTTTAGAGTTATTTATTTAATTTGTTTAATATACCATGTGACATTGCATTTTACACACTTCCTACATTAAACAAATTAATAAATAACTCTAAAGATAAAACCTCATTTATAAATAAAAATTGTGTCATTTATAAATGGATATGTAGGTGTGGCAGTGGATATGTAGGTGAATCTAGATGTATGTTGGAAAAAAGAACTAAAGAACACTTGTTATTATTAAAACGAGTTCAGAAATCAAAACAAAATTGCATAGTAGATAATATTTCAGCATCTGTTTTACCATAATGAATAGTGTATTTATGGTTTTGACTTCAATTTTAACAGTGCAAAAATATTGCAAATTGAAAAAAATAACTATAAAAGAAAATTAAAGGAAGCTATGCTAATATACAAATATAAACATGACTTAATTAACAGGCAAGCATTTCAGTGCTTTAGTTGACAAAGATTACTGGGATAATTGAAAGCGCTCCTAGGTGGATAAAATTTTTAATTATTTATTGTATTTATAAATATTCAGTTACATAATTACACACACACACATATATATATATATATTACAAATCAATGTCTGTATTTCTTCAAAATAATATACGTAACTTTATAAATAAATATTTGAAAATACAGTAATTAAAAGTCTATAAAAATTATATGTATAACTATAACTTAGAAGCGCTTTCACTACCTTGTAGCTTTGTCAACTATCACCTTTAAAATGTCAACTTTCCCATAATTCAATGTCAACTTTCCCTTAATTCTGTGATCTTAACGTTTGCTGCTTGCCTATTTATTAAATTTTGCTTGTATTTATATTGTGCCCTTTTGTATGGGTCACCATTTAATTTTGTGCTAATCTATTAAAAATTTTAAATTTAAGATATATTTGAATATGTGATGTTGATTTTGCTTATGGTAATATTTCAAAAGATTTAATGAAAGCAATCTATGAGTATTTGATATGTAAAATTGTGCTGATATTGAGAGAGACATTTTAAAATGATGATGATTAGAATATATAGTTGGAAAAATGGCTATAATCAATACTGCATGAATATATTTAATAAATGGGTATTTAAAGCTAAAGTATTTAAAAGACAAGTAAAATTAAATACATATGTTTATTATTGATAAAATAATATTATAAGAGAATATAAATATTATTAATTATTATAAGTACTTAAATAGAAGATTAATATTTGATTTTAATAATATTGGATAATTATTTTAAAATCTGTTATAATATCTTATTTATTTTAAAAAATATTTATTTTAAAAATGCAATTGTTAGTTTATTTTTAGACGACGATAAGCGTTTCTTGTGTTATAAAAAAAAAAAAAACAGATGTTAGTTAAAACACACACATGCGTGGAAGTTGTCTAATAAAGTTGCATAACTATTTTAAAAAATCATGTTGTAAAATTTATAAATAATACGTGAGTTATCACGAGATAAAAATAAAGATCAATCAATGTAGAATATTAAATCTGGTTTTAAAATATTGTTTTAAAAATATAACGTATAAAAAAAGACTTAGTGTATTTTAAATAGTCTTATAAAAGTTAAAATTAAAATCAAGTAGACTAATATATTTTTTTAAAAGTGTTTAATAGATTTAAATAAACGATAAGAATTATTTTAAAAATGTAATAATGTAATAAATATTAACTATTAAATAAGTCATTATTTATTTTTAATTTTGTGTTGTTGGTAAATATGTAAATAAGCCAGCAAAGTTGATTGTTTAATCTACCAATCAAATGGGAAGTTTCTTCCGGTATAAAAGCTCAGTTCAATTGTTAGGAGAGGACTTCGTGATTGAATTTTCAAGTTAATTGTGCTATTGGAAAGATGGCTAAGTAGATTTATAGATGCTCTAAAATCATTTTTTTTAAAATTACAAGAGTGTCGTTATAAATAATCTCTAAAAGTTTTAAAATGATAGATATGCAGTGTTAATTTAATTTTTCCCAATCAACCGTCTCTAAATTGAAGCTCAATTTGCAAGCAAATAGTCATGGAAACATCATATATAGTGAAAATATATCGGAAACTTTACCTTAGAAATATGACAAACGCTGGATTAGTTCGGAAAATTACGAGATGGAGAAAAGTAGTATTTTGGACAGTATATAATTTTAAAAGCTAATTACTATTGCTTATTAGAAAATAGATATTTTAAAGAATAAATACTTTTGTGTAAAGAAAGTATTTTTGCAAGCTATAAATTTAAATGGATATTTTGAGTAAAGATATTAGAAATAAAAGTAGTTTTATAAATACTTGCCTTGTTAAGTCTTCATGTTTTAAAGACTGAATGTTGATAATTTTAAAGGCAAGTTAATTGAAATATAATTAGCTAAAAATCTTAATATAATAAAATTATTATATTGAAATAATTTAAACGCAGGTCGTTTATAAATAAAGAAGCTTATTCTTACCTAGATATGTTGATAAGAAATGCGCAAGTGATACGTGGACGTCCCAGTTAATTTAAAATAATTAAATGATAACTTTTCATAAATTATAGACTAATTCAAGAATAATAACTTTTAAAGAATATTTTTTAAGAACTGCATCCGGATCAGATAAACTATTTTAATTTTATTAACTTTTGTTTTGGTTTTTAAAAAAGAACATTTTCATTTTTCATAAATTTTTTAAAAAAAACACGTGATGGACCGGAAACAGGAAATGGTGTGCTAGTGAATATGTGCCTAGGATTTTAAAAAAACTTTATGGTGGAAAAGAAAACATCGCTGGAGTCATGTAATATAAATTTTGTTTTATTTATCTAATATAAAAGTTAAATAATATTAATCTATTAAAAATAAGATAGGTACATTTCTTAAAATTAATAAATAAAGTAATATAATAATTAATTGCATAAGTTTATCTTATAATTAATATAAAACGTAATATGTTAAAGAATGATTGTAAGTATAAATGTAATTTATTCTATGAAGCTGTAATTCCGAAGAATATTGGAAGATGGACTGTACATTAGGACATTATTGATGGTAAAAATTGTATAATAATAATAATTTTAATGTATTTAATATGTTTTCTTTAGATCAACCGAATGATATGTTATTTTGAATGAATGTATGATTATTTTAAAAATACACACACATTATATTGGCAGTGACAGTTTATTTAAATATGCATAATTTGAATTTATGAAATAAATACGATACAACATTATATAAAAAGCTTAGAAATAATTATATGATTCTTTCGTAAATAAATTTTGATTTTTATATTTTTATTATTATTATGTTGGAGTATTAAAATTATATTTATTATTCATATCGGTAATTATTTTATTTAAAAGTTAGGAAGAGATTTCAAAGTTTATATTTTATTATATTTTATTGGATAAATTAAGTTAAGTTTTATGTAGAAGTTTATGTTTGAATTAAAGGTTTACTGAATATGATGAAGTATAAATAGTTTTGAATAATTAGTATTTATGTAAAGTAAATGATTGTTTTCAGGAAAGTTTAAATAAGTTTTTAAAGGATTTTTTGTAGATAGAAATTTATTAGGAAGGAGTAGTATAACACATGGATTAAAGTAATAATTTTCACACAGAAAAGAATCATAAAATTTATCTAATATAGTGCTTTATGAATTTGAAATTGATGAATAATTTAAATATTATTATTTAACAGTACATATATGTAATGCATATTTAATAAAAACATATAGCATGAATTATATTAAGTGAAGTATAAAATTATAATCAATTATTTGTTATTACATTACAAGGATACATTAGTTTCTATATTATGCTATTAAAGTAATGCTGATAATAAAGTAAACACATACTAGTACATTATAAAATGAATAATAGCAATACTTAAGTGATGTAGCCATTTTAATTAATAAAGTTTAATTGTTTACATATGCTACATAAAGATTATTTACATAAATTTTTCTATGTAACAATTGAAGTTCACTGATATTTATTTAAAGTCTGAGTTTTGAAAACATACTTTAATGTTATTAATACAACATTTTAAAGAATATATAATTACTTATAGGAGTATGAGTTAATAACAGTGTAAACATTTTGTATTATTATTTTCTTAATTTTATTTTCTTTGTTTTCATAAGTTGAACTGTAAATATTGTAAATAAATTCTTAATCAAAGTTAATGTAAATAAATTTGTTTAATTTGTTTTAAAAGTGTGTCGAGTTCATTATTTTGCACCACAGCATTTGACAGCAGATAATTTGAACAAACATAATATTTGCACAATATGAATTTATTATTATTATTTAGAAATAAACACAATATTTTCCTGATATCATTTTATAAGAATTGATTGACATTAACATATAATATTATTATGGTCATAAGGTTATTATAATACACAATCTAAGAGTATAAGATTATTTATTGCCACAGATTAATAAATTGTAAGATTTTGATCTATTCCAAAATTAAGATACTATATGAAGATAAAAGATATACACATGATTATTTATTTATTTAATGATTGATGATATAACAAAATAAATAAGATTAAGTTATACCTTAAGATTAGTATTGAGTATTATTATTATTAGAATAAGTTAGGTGTATTTAGGTTTGGTATAAAATCCCATATCATACTTATTTACATGAGTTATCATTACTTTAAAATAATTAGAAGAACCTGAGATTATTTAATTATATTTTAAAAATTAAAAGTTAAGATTGATTTATTTTATTATTATTAAAGATAATTTATTTTATTAAAAAGCCATAAGAATGCTGTAGAGGTAGTAGTAAGTTAATAAGGAGGTGACAGTATTCTTATGCCATTGAGACAATGTCTTGGAAGATATTGACTTAATGTAAATCTACTTATTACTTTGTAACTTTACTTCACAGTCTCATGATTTTAGTTAAATACTTATTTAATTAGTACATACTATAGAAATATATTGACTTTGATAATTGATAATAAATTTAATTAGAATATGATAGTATAAAAGTAAATTAAAGGTAGATATGCAAATTTTAATTAAGCATTATGATTTAATTGAGCTAGTCGTATTTCAAATTATATTATATATCGAGAAGTAAGGGTACAATATATTAACATCGCCTTTTTAATTTTTCTTTTATTATTATTTCTTTCAGTTTCCAATATTTTTACGTTGTTATAATCAAAATCAAAACCATATATACATGATTTATTATGGTCATAAAAAACAGAAGCTGATAAATTATCACTATTTTTAAAATTTTGTTTCGTATTTTGAATCCTTTTAAATAATAATATGTGCTCTTTTGTTCTTTTTTCCAATGTGCACCTCAATTCACCTATATATCCACTACCACACCTACATGCCCATTTGTAAATGATACAATTTTTATTTGTCAATAAAGTTTTATCTTTTGAATTGTTTATTAATTTATTTGTTTTAATTACTGTATTTTCAAATATTTATTTATAAAGTTATATATATATTGTACATGTTTAATAGAAAGGGACATATGTGAACTTAACCAGTACTGAATACATAAATTACTATAATTAAAATCTTACTTGTCAAAATTCTGATTCTGCATTTTTTTTTAATTGTTTAATTTTTTCATATTGAAATGATAGATCTTTTACATAAACATGTAGATTCAAACTCTGATAAAAAATATAAATATATATTAATTTTACTATTTGTATTTTTTTTATTTGTAAATACTTTCTTAAATAATGTATAAATTTATTTTATTATAATTTAAAATTACATTATATATTTATTTTTATATCACTACTAAAAAAAATTATGATAATTAAAACAAGAAATCAAAACTATAATTTACTATTACTTTCAACCTCTTTTATTTTTTAATTATTTGCTTAAATGTAAAAGAGTTTTCCATTCAGCAATTTGTTATATTTTTTTAAAGTATCAGCAACTCTGTAAAATATATTTTTCTTTTTCAGTATTTATTTGCTCTTTCCTCTAAATATTGAATATAATAGCTTTTAAAGATTTATTGTAGCATTGATCATAAACTAAATAGAGTTATTGGGAACAAAAAGATAGACAGCTCATGGCAATTAGGATTGTTATTTTTATAGATTTTAAATAATTGTTTTTTCTCTCTAATTTTATTTGTAACATGTGTACAAACTATTTCCTTAAATGACAAAAGATCACATTAGAAATTATGTTTGGATAATAGAAACATTTGAATAATAGATATTTAGATTAATAATATTCTACCTACAATAATACTGTTATAACATGATTCTGGCATATATATGTGCATCCATGTGTAACCAAAAATTAATTACTGTTACATCTGTAATCATACCAATTTCTTATCCATTATTTAGAATGTTTTATAAATATAGAGATAATAGATATTTGCCATATTTTCATCAACTTACTATTTTTAATATCAACATTTAGATAATATTTATTTAGAATATTTACTTCAGCAGTTTTTACTAAATAGAAAAAAGGGTTTTTATTGAATAATTTGGTAGGAATTTTCATTTCAAAACTTGTTTCTGAAGTTTTCAAGCATTTTTATTTGTATTTTACTTATTGATAATCATTAGAAACCAGTAACCATCTAAACATACCAATATAGCTAGTAATCAATATTTCTCACTGTTATCAAGGCAACATCTCTCCTTTTAATAATAGAGGAGAGAGGTTGCCTTGGCAATAGTGAGAAATATTGATTACTATCTATATTGGTATGTTTAGGTGGTTACTGGTTTTTAATGGTTACATTTTATCCCATTTAACTTTAAGCATTATTTCACTTATTAATAATGTATATAATACCCATTTTGGTAGTTAATTGAGAGCAATTTTCACTATAATTTTAGTTATCAGTGAAACTAACCCAAAAAGTATATGGAAAATTAAAAAATTAAAAATTAATAAAAAAAAATATTTTTTTATATTTTAATTTTTATTGTTTACAATAAATACATATAATGTATCTATATATGTGTGTGTGTGTTTTACACATTTTAATGTGTTTATATATATATCTATATCAGGGATGAAGTGTCCATGTATTGAACTGAATGAGAGCTTCCGTAGAAAAATTCACTAAAACTTTCAAAAGCTTTAATTAAAATTCAATTTAAAAAATTCACTTTCAATTTTTTTTTCCAACAGTTGAATTGTTTTTATATAAGCAAAGAATGAATTTGACTAACACATTATCATCGATTATAAGAAGTTCAAAGAATGCTAAGATCTAATTTACAATTAAAACTTTTAAGAATGTTAAAAGAATTTAGAAGAGAAAAACACATTAATAATATATTCTCTGATTTACAGATAATAGTGTTTTAGATTTTTTTAGATGTGTGTAACATATATATGAGTGTAATATATAAATATTAGGTGCTATTACATAAAAATTGTTGTGGCAAGTGAAATAAAAACATTATAAAAAAAGAAGTGTGTTTCCATTCCTAAAAACGTCAAGCTTCATCACTGATATATATATATATGTGTGTGTGTGTATAAAATCATATAATGCAGTTCATCTAATTATTCATAAATTTTCAGAGTATGCAGAATGGTTCTAAACAGAATATCTTGAATATAGAGATTTATTTGAATAGCATCTTTGGGAATGATATTTTAAATTAAAAAATATATTTTAATTTAAATATAATATATACATCTTTAATACTATGGCATTATGTTTAGAATCATAATACTTTAAAAAAAAAACACAGTGTAATCATGTTTTATAAAATGATAAAATTTGCTTCAATAATAAAAAAAAATTTTTTTTGTTAAAACTATAAACTTTTGTTAATTACTTTTAAACTCATAAAATGTTTACAGTTTCTAAAAAAAAATTTGTTAGCAATTTGATTTTGATGAGTTTTTCTTTTTTTTTTCTTTCAATAATTATAATAAACTCCTCAAAATCATCAACTTAATTAATAAATCATTTTAAGCAAAAGAAAAGAGAAAGATTGAAGTTTTAAAAAAAAATTAAAAAGAACTTTTTTTCTATTTTGTGATTTTTACCACAAAAAAATAAAATGTTTTGCATTTTTAATTTTAGAATTTATTGCTCAATAAATCACTAATGCTTGAAGTAATTTTAAACTGCTGAAATCAACACAATTTTATAATTATCAAAACTTAAAATGTCAGCAAAAAAAAATTATAAAATGTAATAAAAAAGCAGTTGATGTGATGTGATGTATTATGGCTTCTCCTTAAACGAAGTCAAGAATATCTCAGCAATTATGCCCAGATAAACCTGTTAGCCACTTTATTTTACATTCCCCACTCTAAATTTATCCATAATCTGCTCTATCCCATTTCCACAACATAATCTTTGTCAACTCTATAACCTTTATATCTAAATCCCCCTTATCTTTTCCCAAACCCAACATAAAAACCAATAATTCACTTTCTATATAATCACTCTTTTCATATTTATTTTTCCACAACTTCATTATATGTACCCTTTCTGTTTTCAAACATTTACATTCAATTAACAAATGCCTAATATTTTCTATTCCTTCCTTACATAATTTACAAAATAAATCACCTATATTTTTCCATTTACATGTATATTCTTTTGTAGGTAAAGATCCTGTTCGAGCCTTAAACAATAAACTACTTTCCTTACTATTATCATATATTAACTCACACCTAATATTCTGTTTATTTCTATATATATTTAAACTCTTTTTACTCTCCATACTATTCTTCCATCTCTCTAACTCCCTAGTCTTTATTAATAAATTTATTCTTTTATCCCATTCCTTTCTACTATAACACTCAATAATCCTCTTAACACAATCATCCCATCTTTTGTACAAATATACTAATATAAATTCTTTATCCAAATCTTTTGCATACCGCATTACCTTTCTCACCCATCTTGTTACCTGACCTTTACTCATAACCCAATTAAATACTATTTTAATTAAATATTATTTTTACAGCACCATCTATTAAAAACTTGAGCACTCAATAGTTATCAAATGGTAGATCAATTTAATTTTTATCCTCAAATAGTTTTTTTTATCAATGAGGATTTACATTTTTTAATTTAAAGTTATTAATTTGATAATTAAAAAATGAGTTAGAGATGGTTGCCAGATGTAAAACTGTATTCTTTCCAGCCTTGAATTTCAAGTTCTCACTGAGAAAAGGTAAAATCCAGAAACTGATCTGTGGTGGAGATTAAATTGCAATACTATCTAATAAGGGATGATTACCAAGTTTGTAATAGGTGGCACTAGATTAGTAAAGAGAATAGATTGTTTTTGTTTGTACTGTAATAAACTAAAATTCAAGTGATGTGGTAGGTAATACATAACATAAATTGAAACAGACTTTATGGAAGACTATTTATAAACTCAATATATATAAAAAAAACAGTTTAATCATTCAATTTTTCTATTTATTTCTAATTTTTTAAATTTATATTTCATGCAATTCAACTCCAAGACTATATATTTACATTTATCAAGTATAATTTTAAAAGAATCTTGATCATCTACTTTTATTATGCCAAGACAGAAGGTGTTAACCAAAGGCGGGGGTGGGGTACTCAAAATTCTTTAAATGGATACCGAGTCTGCTATTTAATGATGAAATGTTTTATTTAGATGGCTCTAACTTTATAACACTTTCAAATGAAAGAAGATTGCATGAATTGAAAAAGCAACTATCTAATATTAAATAAGACATTATTGGACTTTGTGAAGTTCTGAGAAAAGGTTAAGACAATTATTGAAAACATAAATGGTAATGAGGTTCATTTGATATAAAAAGTGGAAGAACAACATTGAAGAGATTATCAACATATACAACACCATATTAAGATTAGTTACAAAAATTAACGGAAGATAGCAAATGTAGATTCAGATTTATCCCCCAACAAGATCTCATACTGATTAACATGTATAAGATTGGAGGTTTTAATTCTAGAATTGGTAAATGATTGACAGATGAAGGTGTTGTGGGTAAATTTAATTATGGCAATATAAATAAGAGAGGGCACAGATTTGTGGAATTCACAGAAAAAAAAAATATTACGAATTCTTTTTTTTTTTTTTAGACAACTGCTAAATAGAAATAAACATGGAAGCATCCACAAGAAGGTGTAAAGGAATTAGATCATATTTCAACTAACAGAAATTATATATTTTCAATATTATAATGTTAGTAGTAGATTAAAATAAAATTAAAAAGACAAAAACTATTAATGAAGACAATATTAACCGTTGATATTCTTATTCTTTAAAACTAGCAAATGAATTTAAGATAGAAATTGCAAATTGTTTTAAAATATTTAAAGATTTTGAATATACTTCAGCTTTCACTGAAATCAATAAGAAGAAAACTATTACCCTATTAAGAAGAGAAAGAGAAGAAATAATCAATTTTTTAATGAGTCAAAATGATGTTGGCAGAAAAGGAAACCTGAAAATTTATAAAAACGATCTATTAAGAAAAATTGAATGTTTGGAATTTTGCAAAATGATAAGGAAAAATATTAATAATAATATAAGAAAATTTACTCCTAATCGTGAATTGGCAAAAAACTATAGAAAAAAATAAAAGTCTCAAAAGTGTAAAACAACATCTTAGTATTGGAAGAAAATTATTTCTGCATTAAGAAGAAATGGTGGAATTATTACAAAAAAGAGGTATAATATGTGAAAGGTGACAAACAGTTTTATAACGAAATATATAGTAATAAAGTCTAATCAATCAATGTATTCCCTGCAATTATTACATCAGTTTTTAAAGTTAAAAAGTGAAACATGCAATTAGATCTATGAAAAAAGAAAATGGGATTAACCTATAAAAAAAGGGAAAGCTCCAGAATGATAATGGATTATTATTATTATTATTATTATTATTATTATTATTATTATTATTATTATTATTATTATTATTATTATTATTATTATTATTATTATTATTATTATTATTATTATTATTATTATTATTATTATTATTATTATTATTATTATTATTATTATTATTATTATTATTATTATTATTATTATTATTATTATTATTATTATTATTATTATTATTATTATTATTATTATTATTATTGTTTAAAAAAAGACAAGGTAAGGAATAGAAAAATGTTGGTAACTCATATACAAAATTTTTAAATGATAAAGATAATTGAAAAAAGCAGTAGAAATATTGATATTTAAGAGATATGAAAAAGAAAATATTAGAAATTATAGACCTATTAGTCTTTTATCAAATTTACATAAAATCTTTACTAAGATAATTACTACTCATCTTCAATGTATGCGGGATTCGAACTCAGACTTTCACATGACCCTCAACTCTCCATGCAATTTCTTATTTCTGACCCATCTGATCATACACATGTTGAAAAGATAAATAATCACCAATATATGTATAGTCTGAGTTCGAATCCCACATACATTATAAATATATATGCAGGTTTAAGCCTGTATAGTGCATTAATTTACTCATCTTCAACTAACTTTGGATTCTAATCAACTAAAAAGAATATGGCGCATTTAAAAGTAATTTCAACACAGTGAGTCATACAATTTATTGAAATAAGTTATAGAAAAAATCAATAAATCTGTGTTGCCATTATACTTTGGATTTGTAGATTATGAAAAGGCAGTTGACCTTACATGCACTGCAGTAATAATAAAGTCATTGGATCATTAAGATATAGACACAGAATACAGTCATATTCTGAAGACTATTTATGAAAATGCGACAGCATTGATTTTTTGATTCTAAAATTAACATTCAAAAGTCTGTTTAACAGTGTGATTCCATATCCTTTTTTTATATGTCATAGCATTAGTCAGGAGGTGAACCCACAACTGTCTGCAACCAACTACTTGCTTGCAAGGTGACTGTGATGACCTCTCGGCTATCAACGCTTGACACGATCTTTAAAACCTTTTATTGCAATTTTGCAAAAGTATTTTGCAGATTAAAATGAGAAGCTGAGAAAATAAAAGATGTGGAAATTATTTAAATCGCTTAGACTTTGCAGATAGTGAGGGTGTTTTGAAAATAATGCTTCATAGCTTCAGAAAATGTTGCAAAACTTGTCAGATAAGAAAGTAAGACTAAAGATAATTGCTAAAAGGAAGAAAGTAATATCCAATGATTGTTTTCAGAAGAAAATAAAAAATTAATAATCAGAAATTAACAAACAATTAGCTTGGTCAGATTATTACTAAAGATGGAAATATCATGAATGAAATTAATCATAGAATTAAACTTGGATTGAATCCCTTTGACATAAATGACATAATCTTAAAAAAAAATTTTTGTATCTGTTTAAAAAGATTTGTATTTTATTAGTTCTTACTTATAAATTTGAGAAATTAGACTGTATAGCAGAGGAGCAATACAAAAACTTTAAACAATGCATTAAAGTATGGTATTGTGTATGTTAGGATTAACAAAAGAACTACAAAAGGAGATTGAAAATGAAATACATGGTGAAATAATAACACAGGTATTATTGACATCATTGTAAATATTAAGAGACTGAACTCAGACATACTGTTAAAGGACATCGTAATAGATGAACTGCTGAAGTTTTACATTGCTCTGCAAGAGATTATAAAAAATCTAGAAAGATACCATATGTGAATGAATGGATAAAATAAAGAAGTTTGTTCATATATTTTGGAGAAGAGAGGCTAGAGATTGCAGAAATTGATTGCAGAAATTGAATTAAAGTTGTAGAGTTCTTCATACTGAAGAGGATCAATGATGGTTGAAAATTATGTTTCTGAAATTATTCTAATCTTTTTGGTATACTACATATCTGTGGTCTTTGTAATTATCATGAAAGCCAGCACATACTTCTCTGAGAAGTCTACACTTGACTAAAATGGAGACAAGAAGAAACTGATCTTTTGAAACTATCTATCTTTAATGTTTTGTTTACACTTACTATTTTTAAAAGATTCTATAAAATCTATAAACAGATTAAGAATAAATATTTTTTTACTTTAATTAATTTAAATATGATTATTACTAGATGAACAGTAGTTGTTTAACTTATACATGACAGAGACAAATATATGTTCTTAATTACAACTTAATCAGTGAAGTATTGAATGGTTTCACACTCTCAGATCTAACTGCTTCAGCTTCACCTATTTATATAGAAAGTAGGTTGAAGTAAAGAGGGGGTTCCCCTCTTTTCTTCCAATGCATAAGCTTGTGGTTAAGACCTGTAGAGGTCTCTACCTTTGCATTTTTAACCGCACAAGCTTTAGGTTTATTGCCTTAGCAAATATTACTTAATATTTTAAATAAAATTATATTGCAATTAATTTTATACATTAAAAGAAATAACTTTATTGTATTTATTGTACACAAAAGTAGTATTTCAAAAGTTCTTAATTCACCAATATGTAAATTTTGTTGTTCAATTCTTTTTAAAAATTTCATTTATATGCATGCACATTTATTTAAGATTACACATACACTGTTTTGAGCTATGAGAATAATCCATCTCAATATATATAAAGTTCAAGTTATGCAATACTAAATAATATATAATAATTAGAGTAAATAAGCATTTATTTTTATAGCGTCTGTATACAATTTGTAATTACATTCGAATATCGGCCTTTCAAGCCAATTGTGCAAACGCTTTGCGAGTGTTAAATAATAAATGAATACCCTCTGACCAATACAAGATATAGAATTTATGCAGGAATAAAAAGAATCCTCTTATTCTTCCTACGACTCAAATATTTATATATGAGCAAATCTGAAGTACTGGCACAGAAGATGTGACAATATAACGGTCAATTTAAATTACTATATACAATGTCTGAATGAATGACGCCGATGAAATTTTCTAGTACTTCAGATTTGCTCATATATAAATATTTGAGTCGTAGGAATAAGAGGGATTCTTTTTATTCCTGCATAAATTCTAGGATATTCATTTATTATTTAACACTCGCAAAGTGTTTGCACAATTGGCTTGAAAGGCCGATATTGGAATGTAATTAACAATTAGAGTAATAAATTTTTTAGTGTTAAGTATTACTGCAGTGACCCTAACATTAATTAATGTCACTTTAAAAAGCAGATGAAAAATAAAGCATTAGAATTATGATCTAAATAATATCTATAAGGACAAATATCCAATTTTTATCGATTTGATATTTATCCTTATAAATTTCATTATTTGTCTGATATCCATAAAAAATCACAATCGTAGATTGAAGTGGAGACATTTTTCATCTGCTTTGTGGACTGGTATTAATGCTAGTTGCATTATATTAGTAATATAGCTATAGCTATATATTTATTAATAACGATGTATTGAATTTCACAAAGTTAATACTAATTTCATTTTATCATATATAATATCATATTACTCTTAAACAGAGTAGATCCAAACTTTTTTTAAAGTACCAATGACCAGAATGAAATTGTCATGATCAAATCATGATATGATGATGATCTGATTTATTAAAAATAGTATAATGTTCAAAAGTTTAGGGATGAATTAAAAAATGATGACCAATAATTTGACGCATGTATACATCTCAATAAAAAATGTACGTTTGAAAAAATTAAAAAGCAAATCTCTAGGAACTATTTCTGGAAAATGCTACTTAAATGATAATCGGAGGGCAATGGGTTTTTTAAGCAAGTAACAACAGAAATAATTAGTCCATTATAAATTATCTCTTATGTTATAGGGGCAAATAAGGTAGCGAATATTTACAAAATAAATGTTTTTTGGGGTTTTTTTACAATAAAAATTATATAAATTTGGAAAGTGCAAGCCCATCATGTGACTAAGACGTGCCTTTGTGCAAGGTAAATTTTAGCACCCCCCCCCTGTCATTCTATAAAATAAAATTTGTAAATGGAAAGACATTTTTTCCAGTGCTTTTGCAAGAACAACTTGAAAATATAGTTTTAGTCCTTTAACGTGTTTGGTAAATACTATACATATTTTATTCATTTATTTCTATAAAATAAATATGAAAAATGAAACGCATGCTAAAATAAAACATACTAATGTTTAAACAAATAATTTTTGAAACAATAATTATATGAATTTGTTTAACTGATCTATTCATTCAGTGTACTGAATATTTTCTATGTAAGTAATTAGAGGGATTTGAACTTTCAGTCTATATTAATCCTCTGCTCCAACTCAAACAAATGACACATGTTGTCATGGGTGTTAATTGCTTGACATGGAACAGAGGATGAATATGGACTGAAAAATTCTAAGTTCAAATCCTTCTGGTTACTTAAATGTTTGTTAAGTGAATTTGAAATTGTTTTTTTTTTTTGTCAAAAGTTTTTATACTATCTTTGGACAATCCTATAAAAATGCTGAAATGTATCAAATAAGACAATTTTTCACTGCTCCTTTCCATTGCCATGCTCCCCTCTTCTTCTTGGGACAGCTCTGATATTATATAAGTAATTATATAGTATATAAGTTATTTACCGCTCCATTCTGCATAGTAAGAAGCAAAGAGAACCTCACTTTCTGGTCAGTAATTTTTTAAAATGTAGTCCTTGCTTGTCAGGCATAAACTTATTCATGTTTATTAGCAAAATTATATTCGTTCAATAATAAAATATTTACACTATTATTTAATTATTTATGTGATGTTGGCCACTACTATTAATAACTGTTATTTATTATATATAAAATCCAATATTTTAAATTTCATACTTACATTGTTTATTGATCACATAACTAATATTTTATTAGAACATGCCAAAGTAGGTCAATTTTAAATGCCATGACTACTAAAGTTCTTATATCCAATTCGCACATTCTTGTTAAAGTGTTTATTTAAATATCATTTCATTATTTTTCATCTCATTCACACTGTCTTGTTAAGATATTTTGTTTTAAAGTCCTGTCATTTCTTTTTGAATTCACAGAAAACCAATTTCATTTATTTTTGTTCAATAAAATACATTTATCTTCTTCTGTATAATTTTATTTTTTAGAACTAAGTCATATTATATATATTATACACTTTATAGTCAGGAAAAAATTAAAAATTTTCTTATTTAGATTGTTTATTTAATATATTTTTAAAAGACATTAAAATTCCTTGTGTTTTATTTTTTTATCCATAGATCATGATACTTATTAAGAATAAAATATTTTGTTTTGCTTACTCTTGCATCATGGTGTAAATTATTGATCACTTAAAGTTTTTAGCTAGAGAACAAGTAAAAAGCTAAGACTACATTAAAAAAAGATATCATTATTAAAAATAGGAAAACTCTTTACCAAAACATGTAAAAAGAATATGAGACAATAATTAAAAAAAATGAGAAAGATAACACTATTTTAAAAAATGTTGGCACAACACAGCAACAAAACCAGACCTAACATTTCAGGGGCAGAGACATAATATTATACCCAAGTGAACAACACATTTAGAACTTGTTAAACATGACTGATAAAGAGAATTTCATCACATGCAGAAATTATGAGGCAATATTTTTCAAAGGAGTTTTACTTTTAAATAAATTATTATTAATAATAATAATATATATCTTTTTATATAAATTAGAATATTTAAATAAAAATGATTGAGAAATCTAAACATTTTTATCACATAAATTTTGTTAGCTGTAGTGATAAAAGTGTATTTGTCTTGCTCAATTTTGTGCAATGGTAGAGTATATATATGAAATATATTTCAAGGCTAGAGCAACTGCCACAATAAGTTACAATCAGAATGTATCTTTAGGAATAAAGTCATTCAGAAATCTAAATATTTACATATAAGTTGACAAAATGACATCAGTCTGTTTAGTTTAGCATAATGATAAGAGTATATATATATATGTAGTATATTTTGAGCTTATGTCTAGAAATTCAACACCTGGATAATTATCACAAATAAGTCTAGTAAAGAAATATTTCTTTTATATTTAAATAAAAAATATTTATGCTCAGAAGGTATTTCTAGCAATGGAATGATTTGAAAATTTAAACAATGTTATTTACATATAAATTTTATTAATTTTCTTGGTGTCTCAGCACCCAAGTAGTGAAGCATCTCTGTGCCCCACACAATCTGCATATTTGCATGCGGTAGCCCTGGGAAAGATCACAAGCTAAATTTGCAGTAATTCTCATTTAAATTAAAAATACTATTACCTTTATCCAATAACTGAAATACAGGCTTATTATATACCTGTATCAATATATGTAATATATGGGGTACATGAGCCCAGACTTTCACACGACCCACCACTCTCCACTCTATCTCATAACACCGATATACTTGAACACATATATGTTGAAAAGATAAATAATCATCAATAAGCGTATTTTATGCTAAACCAGCAATCATCAGTTGGTCCAGATTATCATCTCTACACTTATATGCAATAAGTGCTCAGATATATAATTAAAGTACAAAGATTGGCTATCTTAATGTATATCTGAACACTTATTACATATTTGTGTGGAGATGATAATCTGGACCAACTGATGATTGTTGGTTTAGCATGAAATACGGGTATTGGTAATTATTTATCTGTTCGACATATAAGTGTTCAAGAGTACCAGTATTAGGAGATAAAGTGGAGAATGGTAGGTCGTGTGAAAGTCTGTGCTCATATACCCTATATATTATCTTTATTTAAGCATAATATCAACAAATTACATTTGGGTCGAGATTTTTTTAGATTTTACTCTCTTTGAATGCTAGCTAATGATAAATAGTATAGATAGTAATTAAAATTATTTTTCTCTCTATAGTGAAACATTAGAAATACCTAATAAAATAATTAATGTAGATAGATTGTAATTGATTTATTTCAACGTTTTGAACATTGAATAACAAGAGTTTTTTTCAGTATCTATATAAGTAGACAACGGCTGAGCCACATATTCAGCCAGAGAAGCCAGATTCGCAGCGCTGAGCCATTGTCTACATATATATATATACTGAGCAAAACTTCTTCCTAATCAAATAAATAATTTACAATTAGCATAAGGATAAAAAAAATTGAATAATATAGTTTGTTTATATGTTATATTTAGTACGGAATTTTTAATTAGTCACATGGCAGATAATGTGATTAAAATCATATGTTATAATAAGTTTGTATTTCCATTTATATATACCATCTATCATTGCCGGTAAGTTTAAAGAATATAAATGAATTGATTTATTTCTACCAATTTTAAGTTTTTAAACTTTTTCCGAAGTTTTTATTTATATCCAAGTTTTTATAAAAAATAAAGACCAAGATAATATACATCTTTCTTTTCAGTATTTTTTTTTTGTTTTAATTTTATTTTTAAAACTATTTTTGCCATTTTTAGCTCATGATAAATGCTTTCGTTTGACATTGCGCATCGCAGATTGACTTTGTACAATAAAAATAATAAATGTTGTAAACTTAGCATTAAGATGACAACTTGAAGTTCAGCTTCTTCTTTATCCCAAACAATTGAAACAAAATTGTGAACATTGATAAAAACTATCAAAATTCAAATCATTCATATCTTTTTTCAGACAACCACTTTATATAAAACATGTTTAAATAGAATGTAAAATATGGGTGAATTAAATGTTAGAATTTTATACGTTATCATATTTATCACTGGCTCTGGGAAGAGATCCAAAAAAGGATAACTATTATAAATAAATTTGCCATGAGTGTGTGTTACATTCAAATATCAGCCTTTTAAGCCAATTGTGCATGCGCTTTTTGCGAGTGTTAATAATAAATGAATACTTTCCTTTCCAATACAAGATATAGTATTTATGCAGGAATAAAATGAATCCACTCATTCCTACAACTCAAATGCTTATATATGAGCAAATATAAAGCACTGGCAAGGAAAGCGTGAGGATGTACCACTCACTGTAAATTACTATTTACGATGTCTGAATGAATGACGTAGGTGAAATTGTCTAGAATTTACTAAACGTCACTCTAACTGAAACTTAATCATATGTAAATAAGCATTTGTTTTTATATAGCGCCATGTCTACTATTGTATTACATATGATTAAGTTTCAGTTAGAGTGACGTTTAGTAAATTCTAGACAATTTCACGGATGTCATTCATTCAGACATCGTAAAAAGTAATTTAAAGTGAGTGGTCTATCCTCACGCTTTCCTTGCCAGTACTTCAGATTTGCTCATATATAAGCATTTGAGTTGTAGAAATAAGTGGATTCATTTTATTCCTGCATAAATACTATATCTTGTATTGGAAAGTATTCATTTATTATTAACACTCGCAAAAAGCGCATGCACAATTGGCTTGAAAGGCTGATATTTGAATGTAATACAATTGTAGACATGGTGCTATATAAAAATAAATGCTTATTTACATATGAGTGTGTGTGTAAAAGATAAAGTAGTATTTTAAGTATCCCACTGTTTAAAATCTTTCCAGAAATTGTCTAAAGAATAAATAGTAAAAGAAAAGATTGGTACCCCCTTTGCAAGAGACTTCTTAATGGTAATGGATGATAAGGATTTAAAGTTTTTCAGTTTTTTTTTGTTTAGTTGATAAATAATTAAGTATATATGTTCAAATAACTGAATGGATGAATCATTTGATGCTCACACACCGAAAGTGACAGATTATAGCATGACTTGTGATCCAGAGACTGATTTTTAAACCTTCACTATGTTACTCGATAGTTGCATTAAACTACACAGAGCAAAGAAATAATTTGTTATTAATCACTCAAGAGGTAATGTGGTGTTTGGGTATCAAAAGGGACAGAATTTTGAGTTTGATTGAAAAAGCTTTAGGTCATGAGTTTATTATTCTACCTAAGCATAATTATTTTCAAACGTAATTATGCTATCATAATTATATTTATATATGCACAAAAGGTCCTTGATGTGTTGTACAAATATTATATATTTAAATAATGACATCCTTTCTTATATCTGAATCTTCCAGTATTTTTATGGCATAAGGCAATTGTAGCATAAAAACAACAAGACATATTTCCATTCAGGATCTGATTTGGCATAATTTATATGTATTATCAATTGGTTTTTCATTTTTTGACAACATTGTACTTTTATCCTCCAAAGTTTTTTTTTGCTCATATGTATATTAATGGAAAGACTTTTTAAAAAGATTTTGAAGGTGTTTTTACATCATATTTTCATCAGTTTATCCTATTTTTTTGGATAGTTTATTAAACAGGATTATTTTTATATCTGAAACTGTCAACCATACGTATTATAATTTCAATCATTTTGTTTTATGTTGTAGCAAATTGCTAATAATCAATAAAACCCTAATACACTGTGAGACTTTGGATTAGCTATTTGAATATCTCTCTATATATATGTAATATAGAAAATGTACCAATAGTTGTTTTAACAAGCTTTTATTGATAAGTGCTGGAAAGAAAGCCTATAAAATCTCTATCTAGAATTATTCCTATCCTCAGACTGATTGGTTTCAAGCCTTTGGCTCACATCAGTGAAGAGCTAGAATATTCAGACATTAGATTTAAAATACCAACTCAAAAGCCAGAACTTATGTAATCATCATCATCAATCATTGTCAATACACTGCAGGATGAAGATCTTTCCAAGTTCAATCAATCTTCTCTGATCTTTAGTTTTTCTTCTCCACATCACTCATGCACACTTTATTTCATCCATCTATCTCACATGTGGTCTCTTTCTGGGTCTTTTGCAATTTCTTGGAATCCAGTTTAAGATTTCAGTTGTCAATCTATTATCATCTCTTCTAGCAATATGTCCAGCCCAACTCCACTTCAGTCTTTCAATTTTTTCAATGAGATCAGTAACACCTGTTTGATGTCTTATCTATATATTGCATTTTTGATCTCTCCTTGTTACTCCCAACATGCATCTCTTTATACTTCTTTGAGAGGTCTAAAGTTTCTGTATTGCTCTTCTATTAAGTATCCAAATCTCAAATTCATAAGTAAGAACTGGTAAGACACATTTATTAAAAACCTTCCTTTTCAACACATCAGCATATTTCTTTTAGTATCAAGTTATTTATACCAAAAGCACTCCAACCAAGTTTAATTCTATGATTAATTTTATCCATTACATTTTCATCTGTGTTAATAATACATAATTATTAAGTAGAAAATCTGAAAATTTTAGACATGTAAATTTGTTAGCTAACTGGATTTTAAGACATTTACATGTCTAAAAATTTCAGATTTTCTACTTAATAGTTACATATTAGATGAGTGCTAGTTTTTGAGTTGGTATTTTAGATCTAGTATCTGGATGTTCTAACTCCTCACTGACATAAGACAAAAGCTTGAAACTGATCGGTCTGAAGATAGGAGTAATTCTAGATAGAGGTTTTATAGGTTTTCTCTTCAGCACTTATCAATAAAAACTTGTTAGAGCTATTGGTATGCTCCCTATATTACATTTCTGTAATAAAAGCTTAAAAAGCAATGTCACATGATATATGACTTGCTTTATTGATTATATGTATATGATCAATTTATTTTTTTTTACTTTGATTTAAATACGATGACTAGACTTTATATCTATATGAAATTACTAAAAATTTGGGAGATAATGATCTTGAATTTAAGTATATTGATAATTTTAATACTGCACAATTTGTTATCAAGAAAAAGAAAGTTTTTGACCTGGAAATGAGATAATTGAAAGAGCCAAAATTATATTTTAATGAATATTTTATGGCATAAAAAAAGACATCACATGTTCAGGTATGTCATAAAATAATGTTTTATGATTGCCAAAGTTATGAAATAAAAAAACCTGGTCGTCATCAAACTTAGTGTGGAAGACATTACTGATGTCTTTAATAAATCAATGAAAAAATTAGGAGAACCTTTTTTAATGACTATTTGTTGAAGAAAAGAAAAAATATCTATCACTAAAAACAGTATGTCATATATCAATCTGTTTTATATTGAATGTTTACATTACTTCTTTCTTGTATAAAACAGTATTAATATTATCTTTAATTTATTTTAATATATTGAAGCTGTAAATATCATTTCATTTACTTACACTTCACCCTAATACCAATGTTAGTAGCACTAGTATGGGTTTGAACCCAATCATATATGTTAACTGACACCCATCTCACTTGAGGCAGTAGTATATGTATAATTTATAATCAATATTTATAATCAATATTATATTTTTTTATCTGATTTTCATATTTCATCAACTTATATTAAAGCTAACCTCTTTATAATAGTCATTTATTTTATAATATTTGTAGAAAAGTATATTTTGTAAAATTATTCTATAGATTTCTTATTAAATATAAGTGTTAAAAGCCATGTATTATAAAATTTCTTATTTCTAGAATAGAATAAATTCCTAAAATTTCTGTGAATAAAATTTACATTTTCTTTAATCTAAATCACAATTAAATAGACTTTGTTTAATAGGATGGCTTGTGAAATTTAATTAAGATGAAAATCAGATTTGTGTCATCGTATTTTTTAATTAGCAAATGAACCTTTGGGACATGTTTTAATGCAGAATTGTAGATTTTCTGCCCAGTCAGACGCTAACCACAGAGAAAATAATCAGAAAATGTCACACACATTGGATCTTGATAGATAAGGATGAATGATATAAATAGCTAAATTTTGGCTATTAGGATCAATTAGAGTCTTGTTCTCAGAGTGACCTACTTCAAGCCAGTTTAAGTATCATCTAAATAATGTCGGGTAAAGTTGAAGGCTGTTCACTTTCTGTGCTCTCTCTCCACCTGCTTGATGCCACTCCAGTGCTGTCAACATTTAGCCCATGCTGCTGAATAAATCAAGAAAGCCTGTCTTCATAAGCCTGTATCCAGCTATGTTTTGAGGTAATCCTATTTGCAGCAAAACCCTCGTCTTTTAACAACATTAAGTCATTAACTTTATTTTTATAAAATCTAACCATTTTAATCTTAGTAGAACTCAATATTATTTTGATACAGCAATTTATTTATGTTAATGTCGACTTAGATTAAGCCGCCAAGTTAAGTACAAAATTCAAAGAGCATATTTCAACCCTAGTTTATTATTTTTTCTGGCCAAAATTATTGCAGGAGATGTAGATTTTCTATTAAGCACTTAATAGATGAAGCTCATTTAGTTTTGTACATTTGTTATTTTGTAAATGATTTAAATGATAGGAATAGTTTTAAAATTTTAAGTTTCCTATTATTTACCAATTAATCTTTACCCATAATCATTTCTTTAAAAAAAATGTAAATTATTAAATTATTTAAGCAAAATTCATCATATTTTCCTAAAAAACTTACCTCTTTAAGTAAAATCTATTATAGAGATTTTAAAATTAAAATTTTATCAGTATTTACATTGTATATCTCATTTGGGTTTGATCTTTAGCGCCTACGTATTAATTATCATGCAGGATTTGTAAAATCTCACCAGAATTGAATTTGTGTTTTTATATATAGGGTTTATTTTAATGTTTTGTTATATAAAGATTGTTTGTCTATAAAGTCTAAGCTATGAGAGATTTTAAAGTTTGAATATGTGGGAAAACAATCCACTCCTTTAAACTGGATTTTAATTCTCATTGCTTCTTTTATATTATACTTTCTTAAGGTTTATTGACTGCCTATGGGTTTTGTGGACATTTCATTACGCTAGAGAGCTAACTATTTAAATCAGGATTGAATTCACGTTTGTTTACACAATATATATATATACACGCGTGTATATGATACTATATACTTTACGATTACAATTATTTACTTGTTAGTATTATTGTTCGTGCTTTGCTACTTAACACCCAGGATCTGCAGAAATTTAAATATGACTAATCCAATAATGTTAGTCTCCCATAAAAGTAGTTGTATTTTCTACTAGGGATTTCCCTTTTCTAAATACTGCCATTAAAATGTGCATGGGCACACATGGATAAACCATCCCAGCACAACAACTTTTATCGTTATGCAGAGATATTTTTTGGTTGGCAGGCCAGCATGTCCTCTTATTCATTGACTTCTCCTAGCAAAGCCTCCTTTAAGATCAGAAATGATCTTATGGGTTCTTTTATTGTAACCATAATGTGGTACCACATTTAGCATTCTTTATTTTTTCTCTTAAACCTGAAATGCTCTCTACTGTAATGGCATGTCTCTCATTAGCCAATCCAGTTAATTAATCAATCACATATAATATAGAATTGATATTTACTTAAGATAAATGTTTGTCTTCCCCACATTTGTAACTTACAAACTGTTTAAATGTAATAATGGTCTAATGCAACTCATTCCATCTTCAGTTGTCTATATATATGTATGGAGGAAGAAAATAGATTTATTTTCTTCAATTTATAGCTTTATTGAGGGCTAAAATGATGGATTATTGCTGATTTATACTTGGCAGACCGCTTAACCAACTGTTTATATTTAGTAAACAAATGTATTATATTTTGGCTGTATCAAAATCCAATTTGTGTCTTAAATGGATCGCAGTTGCTTGCTAGATTGAAATGCAGTAACATTTTTTAATTACAATATTATCTGATTTACTTAATGGAGTTCATAATCAAGTTGTGTAGACAAACATTGAAGTATATTGTATGATGCCACTTATGTGTATAATAAATATATTTATATTAGTATTTTGAAATCTTGGTTTGTCATTATTCCAAATCTCTAACATAAATCCCTTTTATTAGTTATAAGATTTTATGGGTTTAAATTAATTACTTTTGTTATGTTGCCATGAAGTTATTATTATTGCAGTTCAAATCAATCAAATCTTCAACTTATTTAAATGATCAACCAATGTCAGGTATACTCCACACCATTCTATAATTGTAATAAATTTATATAGGTATTAATTAATGAAATGTAAATCTGTTGTATTAAGTTGCATGTGAACCCTGAACTCTAGCTGGGACGGAATAAGAATGAAACTCGCTAGTATTATCAAAAGCGTTGTTCATCCAATCATAGACCCTGAAGCGCTAGTAAATAGATTGATATTTAGTATTGTTCCTGACTTATGTATCTTGCACATAGTAGATGGATATACATTTGCTTGGATCCTAGATCTTGTTGAATGAATACACGATTTTGACCGGTACAATATTTTGAAAAGTATGAATAAAGTTTGAATACTTTTTAAAGAACTTGCATGGATGAATTAAAATCTAATAATTTCTCAATGGATTATATGTCTATAAAGCAATACAGCCTGTTTGACAATCTAAATGTTGTATCAATTAATTATAAAATATAAAATTCGCTAACACGCATGAGCACACAAAGCTGAAGACAAATAAAGAAATTTATATATATATTTAATTATGTGGCTAAGCACTTTCAAGGGTCAGAGCCATAAATAAAAAAGTATCTTGTTATAAATTATCCAGGAAATGGAATACGTAGCTATCATATTTGCATAAATTTACATTGCTCTTAATCAATTTACTTGTCTATTTACAAGATGGCTATGAATATGAGGGTCCTCAAAAGCGCTTAGCAACATAATTACAAATATATAAAAAAAAATTCTTTATTTGTCTTCAGCTTTGTGTGCTCGTGCATGTTAGCGCGTTTTATATTTTACACTTTAGAACAATTAGCCACACAGTTTAAACTGTTTGCTCATATCAACTAATTATACTATAGTATTATATTCTATAGAATTATCCTATAAAAGAATAATTGGTACAAATTTATCAATATAAATTAATAGTTTTTGTGCACCCAAATTATTTGTTTTCATGTAGTTCCTATTATTTATATAAATAAAATAAGCAGACATATTTTCTGTAGGAACTACTTCTTGATATTTTACAAATTTGTTTTTAATAATATGGTGTTTATTTATTTAAATTTCTAACATATTAAATCTTGAATTAAACATTGTTGTCATATGATGTTTTATTGGTTTTATAAATATGAGCAAGCATTTTCTTTTATTTAAGATTAGGAGGAAACATATCTATTAAAATTGAAAGCTTAATTTACTCTTATATATACTAAATATTTGAAATACAGTCATTCTTTATATACCTGTAGATTAACAGTAAATAAAGGAGATTTGAACTCAGACTTTCAAGCACCCTTCAATTATCCACACTATCTCATACCACTAATACACATGACTACATACATGTAGAAAAAATAAATAATCACCAATATATGTATTTCATGCTGAACCAGCACTCATCAGTTGGTCCAGATTATCATCTCCCACACATATATATAATAAGTGCTCAGTGTGACTTGAGGTCAACATGGACATGGCAATAATATTGGCATTAGCATGGAATTTGGGCTTTCCCTCATCAGATTTTCAATGGTATGGATGGCTGAAGAGTTGGAGGTTGAAGTGGATTGAAGCCTGTCCATTAAAGTATGAAGATTTGCTATCTTAATATAAACTGAGCACTGATTATATATGTGTGTGGGAGATGATAATCTGGACCAATTGATGAGTGCTGGTTCAGCACAAAATATAAATATTGGTGATTATTTATATTTTCTACATGTGTGTGATCATGTGTATCAGTGGTATGAGATAATTTGGATAGTTGAAGGATGCTTGAAAGTCTGAGTTCCAATTCCCTATACACCTGGGTCTCTTTTTACGCAGATTTATTTAACACGATTTTGAAGTTATGCGATTCACGTTTCTCCAGAAGTCGAACTCCGATAATGCACTATTACTTTAAATAATAAATTTTGCACACTTACATCATATTGAAAGTAATAGCATATTATTGGAATTCAACTTTCATCTTAGTAGTTTCAATATTTTCAGTGCTTTATAATAGTAAGATTTTATGCAATAATGAAATTAAAATCATGATTTCCACATTTTATGTATACACACATTAAATTTTACAAGATTATAATGTAAATTTGTTCAAACATTGTGTGTGTTAATTTTGCATTTTAAATCACATTCTGTTTTTGCTTTTTAAAAAAGAACATAATCAATTATTAATCATTTAGTGTCCGCAAGTTTATTTTTAAAAGGTGAGTAATAGCAGTCAGCACAATTAAAATTGAAAATTAAAAAATTAAAGACAAAAATAAGAATTTAATTTTTAGTTGTTAGATTAATTACTAATTCCGTTGTCACCAGAAAACCATTAACACAACATGAGAGTGACATTGGCGCTAGTTGTATTTCCTCTTGTGAAGAATCTGATTTTTTACCAGTTTGCAAATGAACCTGTTTAACGTCAAATAGCGATAATAATTAAAACGTGTATAAAAAATGTAAATTACTGTAAATTATGCATAAAAATATATTGTTTTGAATAAAATTAAATATTATAGTTAAAAAAAGTTTGTCTTGTATCAATTTTTTTCAAATTTGAAATTTTTTATTAGTCATATTTTATTTCCTTATTTTTTTTTTTGTGCGAATTTTAAAGTAATTTTACCTTGGTGCTTTGCTTTTATGTGATTTTTGAAAAATCACAGTCTGTATCCTCCCTTTTTCAAGGTAAGTTACGTCTATTTTTGCGCAATTTTGTTTGCGCGTGTTTTCTGAGGAACCTATCTATCACGTAAAACAAGATCCAGGTGTATTTTTATATATATTATATATTTTTCAAACTTCCAATCATATGATTTTACAAATTTATAAGCACTATCCCATAAATATCAGTTTAAAATGCACAAGTGTGCACTTATGCTTAAAATTTATCTATATATAAGGTTTTTTTCTTCTTTATAATATTTATATACACAGTCCACATTTTATAACTAATAGACTATTTATTACATATTCTTCACTAATTTATGAAATTAAATAATTAAAATAAACATTCAAATAACTTCAGTGAGTGGAAGTTCATCAAAATTTGGAGTGACATAATGCCAAAATTGGAATCAATCTTGAGGACCTTACACTCCCATAGATTCACATTTTACCACTACACTAAATCACAGAGGGGTCTTGTAAAATTAAATTGTAATTTTGTCCCTTATAATGGTTGGAGAGAAGAATGAGACTACATATATTTTTCCAATTAGGGGCAAAACTCTCCATACGGTAGAATTATTTGATGTTTAGTGGTTTTCCAATTAATGTAAGCTTTTTAATTTATACTGTAGTGAGTGTATTATAAATATTGATGTATTGAAATAGAATACCTCATGTAAGTTAGAAATAATGTATCCCATGTATATTAGAAATAATAATACCAAATCTGAATCTTGTTTAAAGATAAAAAGTAGTTAAATTTATTTTAGTAAATTTCATTATTACAGAATTGATTTTGATTTTTAACCAGAAATGTCCTACTGTGTTGCTTTGAGCGAAAAGAATTATTTTAATTATTTATAACTTGTGTTTTTTGGGGTATCTGGGGTCCATGATATTTCAGAAATTTTCAAAGGCATGGAAAAATATTATGAGCTTTTTGTTTAAATGGATTGGATAAATGAATGAAAGAAAAAAAAGAATAAAATCTTATTTTTTCTGCCTTGGTTTATGTAAAACTTGCCATTTCTACCCTATTACCTCTATTGAAAATAAGAAAAATTAAATCAGTTTCAAAAATAACTGTTTGCAAAAAAAAATGTACTCACCACTTTAGGAATTTAAATCTTGAGTTCAAATCCAAGGCTCTTTTCATTTAGGAGCCTTTTGGATTATAACCTTGGTAATCAATAAGGTTAAGACAATGTCAAACAGCCAACTAATTTATTTAAAATGAACATATTTTTACAATACTACATATTTAAGAAAAGAAGCATCATAAAATAGATTAAGAAATATTATTTTAAGTGTTTATGATATTCGTTACTTGGAGATATGTTGAGGAAAAAGCTCTTTTATTTATGGTATTTTTAAGTTTCTTTGATAATGGACTGTGGATTTCTAATCTTGACATATGATATAATAAAAATTAATTGCTTTATATGTCATCATGGAGTACTGGATTGCTAATTATTGAGATATTTTATTAGATGGCATTAATACGAAAATATAAACACATGAATACTAATTAAAGGATCATTAGTATTATTTTATTTCTCATTCAGTAATAATTCTTCAAATTTTATGTTCAGCAATAAAATTGAAATCATATAGATTTCATCAAGCTACAATATTTTAAATGTGTTTAATTTATATTCCAACAACTCTTTTATGCCTTATTATTTGAACAACTAACTTCTCTAATTTTCTGATGATGAAAATACTGGCTGATAATTCTCAACATTTATTTTAGCTAATTTCCCACCTGTAAGGTAGCTTTATTTTGTTTTTATTCTCCAGAAGCAAACCTGTGGTTGTGCTGATAAAAAGAAAAGACTACATTTTTATAAATTACAATTGGAATTTTTTTTCTGAATCATTGTGGCTATTATAACCCTAAATTATAGATTGTGTCATAATACATTATCAGAAGGTTGAATGTTTATCATTGAAAAGAAAACACTGTTAATGGATAATAATAGAAACTCATAAATTTCGCAAAATATTTTTTTGTATTAATTGATTCTATTTAAACTATTCATAGTAATGAGAGAATCTCGTGATTCTTTCAGCAAAGTCTTGCTTTTAAAATTAAATACTTTATACCCAATTTATGTTATGGGATCATTGAGAGATATACCTATTTAAGTGTTAAGTACATCAGTGATAGTCTTGCATTGTTAGCCGAGAGGTATCGCAGTCGCCATGCAAGCAAGTAGTTGGTTGCAGACGGTTGTGGGTTCGCGTCCCGGCCGATGCTATGACACATGGAAAAAAAAAAAAAGTACATCAGTGATAAGCAAAACCTTCATACATAAATTATCCTAATAAGAATCAAGTTCCATATTTTTATAGTTCGTTCAATTTATATTAAAGCGATCCAGTTTATCAATAAAGATTTTAATTGATTTTGTTAAGCGTAATATTCTGGTATATAAATTCTAGCATTGTTTAAATTTTTTTACCAAACCACTTATTATTCAAAGTTTTAGATGCATTACTAGTGCAGAGAACCTTGTTCAAAATGCTAATGTTTTATAATAGAAAGTAACATTCTAAATTTTAATTGACATGTGTATGTATCAAAATTTCTTTCCACATCTTCTCCTTATTTGCATTGATTGATTATATACATATAATTACATACATATTAATTATATACATATAATTATAAAAAACCCAGAAAGAGACCACATGTGAGATGGATGGATGAAATAAGAAAGTGTGCAGGGATGATGTGGAGAAAAGAAGCTAAAGATAGGAAAAGATGGATTGAACTCGGAGAGACCTTCATCCTGCAGTGGATTTATAATGGTTGATGATGATGATGATATACATATAATTAAGGAGTATATGGTGTATTATATGTATGCATCCAATCAGACTTAATTGCACACTGATAGGCTTTCTGTCCATCCATTCTGTTATTAATAAATTATGTCATTTTTATTTACATTTTCTATTCTAAATAAATTAAAACATAATGAGTCTTCTATTTTAAAAATGTCAGATTAATTTCAATGTACAACAAACCACACACAAACTTCTTTATAAATATTCATTTGTCATGTGACTTGTTATAACACATAAAAAATAACAATGATAATGATTGTTATAATTTAGAAGTTATGAATTCAGTTTATATTATAAAATGTTTTGATTGTTTTAAAGATGATAAAGAAATGTTATATGTTGGACCTACAAAAAAATAAATTGGCAATAAGATTAAAACAGCATTTAAATGGTAAAAATTCTGCAGTTTATGGTCATATGAGTAAATTTAAACTTTAAGATTTTAAAACAGAATCTTTTTAGAATGTATTAGATATGTGGGGTTCGAACTCAGACTTTCACACAACTCACCACTCTCAGTGCCATATCATATTGCTGACCCACCTGATCACACACATGTTGAAAAGATAAATAATCACCAATATAGTATTTCATGCTAAACCAGCAATCATCAGTTGGTCTAGATTACTATCCTCACACATATATATAATTAGTACTCAGCTTTATATTAAGATAGCCAATCTTCATACTTTAATGGATAGGCTTCAAACTATTCCAACTCACAACTCTTCAGCCTTCCATTTCATTGAAAATCTGTTGATGGAACATTCAAAGGCCTTGTTATTGGTTATTATTTATTTTTTTAACATGTGTGTGATCAGGTAGGTCAGCAATATGAGATGGCACTGAGAGTGGTGGGTCATGTGAAAGTCTGAGTTCAAACCCTGCATATATTACATATATAAATGCATTTTTAAGCCTGTACAATGTTTTAATGTATTAGATAGTACTATGAAAGAATTATAAAAGAAAGAATTTATATTAATGAAATGAAACCTGTATTGAAAAAGATGTTAATTGCAAGAAGAAAAAAAGAGGATAATGGGTTGATTTAATTAAATAATTTTAGGTGATTATTTTAAGAAAGATGTAAGTAATGAATATAATTAAAAGTTAAGATTGTTTGTTAGAAGAGTTTTAAGGTAAGAAATATTGTATTTTGTTGAATCTCAGCCTCAGCGTGGCCTTTGAGCATTCCATCATCAGATTTTCAATTGGATGGATGGTTGAAGAGCTGGAGTGTGGAGTATATTGAAGCCTGAACATTAAAGTATGAGGTTTGGCTATCTTAATACATATATGAGCACTTTAGCACATATGTGTAAAGATGGTAATCTGGACCAACTGATGATTGCTGGTTTAGCATGAAACACGTATATTGGTGATTCTTTATCGTTTCAACATATATGTGTTCGGGTGTATCAGTGTTATGAGATAGTGTAAAGAATGGTGGGTTGTGTAAAAGTCTGTGCTCATATACCCTATATATTAAATGTATTATGGAATATTTGTATTTCTTATCTTTTATGTATTTTTAGTTGTTCTTTGATAAAGACTATAAAAGAATATAATCAAAATGTTGGAGTACATTTTTATATGTTATAATAGGTTATATAATGCATAAAGATTTATAAAGAAGAAGTTTGTGTGTGGTTTGTTGTATATATATATTTTTTATTCTCTTGATCATTGCAAATTACCCAGATTTTATTTTGGTTAAAAGCATGGTTGTAGATTTTTTATGCTCTAAAAGCCCAGAGAATAAATATTAAAAAAGAATACCAGATAATGATCAAACCCTCCAACAACATACATTTGACTGCAGTGGAATACAAGTAGAGGCAAATTAAAACATTTTAAAAGGGAGATTCTGACTCAAAAATACATTTAAGCCTAGATTGAATAATAAATGTTATTGGATTCAATTACAATTTAATTACTAAATTTAATTTATATTATATTATGATATCCAACAAGTATTTTTGATTCCTTTGGAAAATATATATTGAAACATGTAAAAAAGGCTTATTATCCATCCATGTTCACTCTTTTTTTTTTTATTTAAAAAAATTAGATTTATTAATAGTAGGTATATACAAATGTTTTCAGTGATAGTTATATATGTTTATATTGTTATAGGTTCTCCAAGAGTTTGTGTAGTATGAGATGAGATCTGATTTGTTTGTTTAGTCAGATCATAGATCAGAGGAAATTAGTGTGTGTTTAGGACATTTTTATGTCCATACATTAATCACATATTTGCATGTTTCTTTTATCTGTTATACAGTTTGTCAATCATTAGGATTGATGTCATTTTGTAGGTAGGGTATTTTGAGCAGTTTCCATGTTTTTTCATGTAGAAACTTTGAGGAGAGAATTCTGTCTTTCTTTTGTAGTTTTGAAAGGGTAGCAAGGAAGAAAGAGTTTGCTTCTAACTGGGGACTGCTAAACTTTAATTTACATCTTGTCACCCAGATAGAATATGTAACAAATATTGCTATCCTAATGGTGGGGAAGTCTCTTTCCTTAATACACTCTTTGAGTGTTAGAATTTTATAGTAATCAATAATACTATTTTGAGATATTATGAGTTTAATCCTTCCCAATCCCATGCAAGAAAGCATAATGTGTTCAAATGTTTCTTCATGCATTAAGCAGTTTGAACAAATGGGGTCTATGTTTCTTATACCTCTTTTATAATGCAGGAACCAATTGGTATGCGTCGCATTTAGGTCCACCTTTATTAGATAGTCGAGGAATTTGGGTTCCAACTTCCAGAATTTGAATAAGGTGGTGATTCTGTAATTGGAACAGCCAAGACTTGGTTTAATTTGAGGTGGTTTAGGGCTTATTAAATTGTGTGCATCCCATATGTTAATTTTGTTTTTAAATACATCAGTAGCAGTGCTGTTATATTGTTTTAGAAGGGAGATAAGTTGGTCTAGCCAACCAGCCTTGATAGGAGGGGGAGTGTCTGTAGGTATTACCTCTCTTAGTATTAGAGGTTTGCCAAATTTTTGGATAAGGTTGAAGATTAGTGTGTGGCTTTTTTGATAGTTAATGGCTTGAATGGAATGTAGAGACATTCCATTGAGTTTTCTGTGATATTGCATTCTTGAAATACTAATGGAGGTTATGTGGTGCTTCCAGAACAGACCCGCACATATCCTATTGATTTTATTAATGAAGGTCTTTGATACAGATATGATGGGAAGGTAGTAGGCCATTTTAGACATTACTTTCATGTTTAGTAAGGCCACCTTGCCTTGGAGGGATAAATAAACTTTTGAGAGTGTCTGTGTAAGATGATTTGTTGAGTCAATGATGGTATTCTGTATATGTTTTGACATGGCGGATTGGGATTTATATATAGGGAATCCTAGAAAATTCTGGGGCTCAGCTAAAAAGTTAGATTTGATTTTTCTTCCATTAAGAATATGCCAAGATGATGACTTTTCAGGGTTTATGGTAAGCTGCAAGGTTTTAGAGAAATTGTTAAGGATTTTGTAGAAAGGTTTTAGGAACTTCTGGGATGGTAGGATAATAAGAATGTCATCCATATAGGCAATGGTCTTAATTGATTTCTTGATGCATGGTATAAATACTCCAGGGAGGGAGCTCTCTAATGCTATTAACAGGGGGTTAATGTAGCATGAAAAGAGTAGGGCACTCAGTGGGGATCCCTGCAGAATAGATCTGGTAGGGGAGAAACCGTTGGAATATGACCCGTTGAGCGATATGTGTATTAGTCTGTTGTGGAAGAGGTTATCAATGATTTGGATAATTTCTGTGGGAATGTCACATTCATCCAGTAAATCAAGTAGAGTATTAATGTTGACTGAATCGAATGCTTCAGTAATGTCAATCTGTACTGCAATAGGTTTGGACAATTTTTTTGATCTGATATGGTCCAATAATAATTTGACCTCTCCCATTGCAATTAGTGTGGATGATCCTTTTTCTGGAAAATTGTGATTCTGATTATTTTATTTAGGATTTTATCTTGTATTTTTTCCTTTATGACTCCCTCTATTATTTTAATGAGGATAGGGGTCATGGATATGGGTCTTAAGCTGTTGATGGATGTTGGATCTCTGTTCTTTTTAATGAATGGAACCATTGCTATTGGATAGAGGTTGGCTATTGATCTTTTTGTGATGATAAATGGTTAATCATTTTCATGATGATTGGGATTGTGAAGTTATTGAGGTGAGTTAGTACAAATTTGGGAATGGCATGCATTCCAGGGTGGACATTTATGGGTAGTGCTAAAAGGCAGCTTTTGAGGTCTGCCTCAGTGATGCCATGTGCATTTACTCTAGTACTGTCTCTTGATGTTTTGTGTACATCCACGTAGTGAGCCTGAAGGTGATCTCTGAGGTGTTCTTCAATATGTTGAATCATTTGGAGGCCAGTGGTTTGAAAACCATTGATGGTTATAATTGTTGGAGTGGTTTGTTTTGATTTTTCACCTAAAGCCCACCACAGGTATCCTCTTGTCCAACAGTGTTGTGATGGCAGGAAAATCTTAGATCTCTTAATAGCTATATATTCTGCTATTGTTGTTTGTTTATGTTTATATTGATTTTTGAGGGCAAGTAATTTTTCTATAGGTTCAGTATCTATAGCAAAAGTCTTGATCTTATTGTGGATTTGTTCTAATTCTTTGAATAGGGTGGTAGGTCCTTTAACTTCCTTAGTATAGTGTGCTATTAAGATCTGTAATATTCCTACGAATGAAAACCAAGCTTCTTCTGGAGGCCTAGAAAGAATATCTATCTTATGAAACAGAATGTATGTTTCAGAGAAAAAGGCTTCCATCGTGGCAGCACGAGTTAGTACTCTAATAGTTTTGTTGAGACTGATTGTCGTACAGTTTCTAAACTGTAGAGAAGTTAATATTGCTTGGTGGTCTGAGAAGGCGACTGGCTGGAGGGTGGCCTCCAGACCGAGGTGTAATTCTGAGGTATAAAATAAGAGGTCTATTAGAGAGTGCTGAGTTTTATTGTAAAAAGAGAAGGCTTGGGTGGGAAGAAGCCTCTTCCATTTAAAAAGCCTGGGTTAAGCAGGTGTAGGTATAAGTATTTTGATGTGAAGCAGTCATAGGAAATATTAAAATCCCCCATGAGGATTGAGGGAGCATTGTTATTAGCAGTGAGCATAACTTTTAAAATAGTTGTTATATTATTGGGTAGATATACATAGAATGCATTGAACGTATTATTATCATAAGTCAGGTTGATGGCTATTAAATTAAGGTCTTCATTTAACATTTTAAACTTATTGGGAGGCATTTTTTGTTAATTAGGACGCCCACACCTCCAGTTGGAGAGTGATTAACTGAAAGATGTGTAAAACTAAGTTTGTTTAGTTCTGAGGAAATATTGTTTTTTGAGTTATAGTGGTACTTTGTCTCTCCCATAAAGAGAATGTGGGGAGAGACAGATGAGAAGAAATGCCTAATGGCATGAACACGTGTGAGAGAGTTTATGCCTCTGACGTTTACTCCAGCAATCCTACAAGTGATACTGTTCATTGCCAATGAATTTGCCATTACTTACCGCAGGCAGGTTTTTTTTTTCGCTCTTGTTATATATGTATATGCTATTGCATAATCTTTTTTTTATATTAATTTGAGTGCCAATTTTATTATTACTTGATGCATATTAAAAACAAACTTATTACCCGAGGTTTTGCCTGCAAGCATATTGAAAAACAGTATATATAAAGTTAAAACAATTATATATATATATCATTATTTGACCTTTTAAAAAGAATTTATATATACACACATATGTGTGGGTACGTATAGAAATCATAATACTTTTTAAATAAACATTAATCGCTAAATGCTACTATAAACATCTGCTAACTAAAGAGTAATTATTTCTTTTTTATATTTTCCGTAATGAATGTTTAAATCTTTATTTTTATTCAATGTCATGCATATTTTGATAAGCAACATAGTTGAATTAGTTGCTAGGAATTTTTTTTTTTTAAAAAAAAGAGATGTTTATGTGAATGAAATATTCAAATTTTAATTGATACTTTCGAAATTATTGGTTTCCTGTGATTAAATACAAAACATGTTTTAGCAGTTTAATCAGAAATTTTTATTCAATTAATTATTGATTATTTTTCTGTTTTAAAAATTTATAAATTTGTTGAATTATAAGGATGTCTTTGTGCAAATAAAAAATTCTTTTGTTTGATTCCTTCATTAAAACTTTATATTACATACTGAATATAAATCGTAAGATTTTAATATTTTATATTTATGGTAAAGTTTTTATCTACGTATTGATTAACACTAGTTTGTTAAATTTTATATCTGCTCAAAATATTAAAAAAAAAATATTGAGTCATCAATTGTAGATATTTTTTTATTTTACATCAACGATTTATAAAAACAGAATTTATAACCACACAGGTTCTGTTAGAAAATGTCACTTTGATCTAGCAAAAAAAGAGGGTTACTTAGCTGATTTTTTTGACTTTGAATCAACTTTTAATAATTGCTTTTGCTGTTATGTTAAAGTTTAAATACTAACTCAAAAAACAGTGCATTAACTCAAGATATAATTTCATCATCAAAAGATTGTTTCAAATTGAAACCCCTTTTCGATGTTTAATCAAGGATCTTTTCAAACAACCAAAGAATTATGACACCCAAATTAACTTAATGAGATTTTTCAGATCAACCGATTCAAAATAATACATTAGTGTTGCCCTTATCTACTTCATGAATGAAATTTAACAATCACGACCATATGTAGTGATTAAACAGAAAGCATAAGTCAGGTAGCTAATGTCTGTCAAATCTATGGCTAAAATAATTGTAATTCTTAATAGAGTCATTAATGAATTCATCTTCTGGTTGGAAATGCTCTAAATTCTTTTATGATAATTTGTTAATAAATTGAGCCATTCATTAAAAAAATCTATATACTAAATAAATAAATACATTATATCTGTCAGAGTTAAAGCAATTTTTCCCTGGGCAAAAACTTCTTAAACAGCCCCTTACAGAAAACCAATGTAATAGAAGGCAGTATTCACCAAACTTTTTAACTGATGGTAAATAAAGATTCAAGTAATTTTCCATTCCAATTTTGTTCTTTATATATACTAGATACAAATCTATGTATTCTAAAATATTTATCTACATGTACTGTGAGCAATATTTGGCAGAACAATAGTTTTATTAGTTGTACATTATTTTAGAATGATATAAAGCATATAAATTATGCATTTATCTACATAAAATGGAATCATTTTCATTTGCCTTCAAACACTAGTTATAATGATTACATTTTTATTAGCCATGCATCATATGTCATACAAATTCTTTTTTTCTCCTGTATATATTAATACTTGTATATAATTTGTTATTAATAAAGTTTATTTTGTTAAAAAAAAGAATGTTGAAATTACTAGACTATATTATGCTACAATTGAAATGAAGAAATTGATTATCATTGATGTTATTTTACTGTTGTTTATCACCATTTTAAACATATTAATCTATCATTTCAACATTTAGTGTTACAAAATAAACATTAAAGAACCCTTTATACTGGAATACCACTTTCTATCAATTAAGGTAAATAGATATTGAATGAATAATATTTTTAAAAATATATTTATTAGTCTAGGACTATACTTATTTAAAACAAACAAAAAATGAATATTAAATACATTACTGTTTATTATACTCATTTTTAGGCTATGTTCAAGTTATCAAAATTATTTCTTATTTCTAGTTTACAATATAATAGTTTTAATTAAAAAGGAATTTGAACTCAGATTTTTCAAGCTTCCTTTCATCACCCACTGCATTTTATATATTCTATACAGATGACCACATACATGTAAAAAAGATAAATGATCTTCAATATATGTATTTTATGCTGAACCAATCATCATCACACACACACATATATATATAATCAATGCCCAGTTTATATTAGGATAGAAAATTTATAAACTTTAATGGACAGGCTTCAATCCACTCTCCAACTTTTTAGCCATCCATATCATTGAAAATATGTATATTGAAGATTATTTATTTTTTTACATGTGTATCTGTTATATAAGATAAAGTGAGTGACAAAAGAGAGATTGAAAATCTGGGTTCAAATTCCCTTTATTTACATCTGGCTTAAGTATATACACTATACTTCTGTTTAAATATTAATATAATAATTTTGTTAACAAAAAAAAATTATCTCTTTTCTTTTCAATGCATTAACAGGAGTTTTCTATTCTATATTATTTGCCCTTAAAGTCATGGAAATGTTAATGCACATTTTAGCATGACACTTTTTGGTCATGATAACGATTTTATGTAAAATTATTAGTTTGTTTGTAGTTCAAATGATAATATGAAATGGCAGGAAGACACTCGTTTTAATTAGTAACTTTGGATTATTATTATTATTTATCAATAAAGAAAATTTATATATTTATTTTAAAAACAATTATTAATTAATATCACGTGACTTTACATCATGATTTAATATATATTAAAAATAGTTTGTTTTTTGTTATATTTTTTTAAAAAAAAACAAACTAATATTAAATTATTGTGAAAAGTAATATTGACATTTTGTAGAGTAATAAAACAATACTTTAATAGCAGTTACAATGTTTGACAGTGATTTGGTATTTTGTATGGACTTTAGAACTAAACAATAAATTAAAATGTATAAACATTCCTACACTTTACAATTTTCATTTTTTCTCACTCAGACAGAAAATTAGCAATATAAAATAAAACTTCTTCATTGTTTAGCATTGAATGTTGTAAAAATAAATGTGAAAATTGAATAGCTAAATAATAAGATTTACATTATATAAATATGGGTGAGGTTAGATAAAGTTTGTTGTTGATTTTCTACAAGCATTCTGATTCAAACTCAGACTTTCACATGACCCTCAACTCTCCATGCCATCTCATATTACTGATATGGTGGGTCAGCAATATGAGATAGCATGGAGAGTTGAGAGTCATGTGAAAGTCTGACTTCGAATCCCGCATACATTACATATATATATAATATAAAAATAAAATGTCCGTTAATTAAACAAAATTGTAATTACAATAAAAATAATAATAATAATGGTAACAAACTATTATAAACAATCCTTAAATTTTCAGAAGTACTTTCGGTTAATTTCTTGAACCGGCTCAACTGCCATTAAAATTCAAAAAGAAAACAAAGTGGAAGCAAACGTCATCAATTCAAAATTCCATGAATCTCATATTTTAATGTTAGCAGATTGCCTATTTATTAAATGCATTTTATTCCTATTTATAAAAATTGCCTCCTTAATTTTTCTTTTATTATGGTTTCTGTCTTCATGAAGAATTTTCACATTTTCAAAATCAAATTTAAATTTATATTTACATGTTTTTTCATGATCAAAGAAAACTGAAGGAGAAATTAAATCACCATTACTTTTACTTTTTGCATGTTTATATAACAATTCATGCTCCTTCAATAGTGCACCTAGATTCACCTATATATGATAGCATACAATCACAAAAATTTGATATATGACATTACTTTTCTGATTGAAAGGTATGTTGTCCTTAGAATTATTGACTAATTTATTAATATTGTTTGGAACGTAGAATGAAACATTACACACATTCTTATATATATCCCTAAAAAATTTTACTTGTGGATTTGAAATAAATGGAATAGATATTCATTGTTTATTATTAATCTTCATTTCCTTTAAATTATTGAAATAGTTAAGATTTTACTTTATTAATGCTTGAAATAAATTAATCTATATATGTGCTCTATGCACAGATAATGAAGCTATTGATTGTCTGTGAAATTATTAAAATTTACCACCAAGTGCTTTCGGGACAGTTTGTAGTCCCATATTCATGGCGACTTGTATTCTATTACTGACTATAATATTGATGCAAATTTTATGCAAATTTATATGCAGATGTTATGTGGACCATTTTCGAGATAGGGGAAAGCAGGCCTCTCTTCTGTTGATTGCCTATGGGTCACTTATGATGTAGTAAGCTTCCCTAACTTTACGTTTGGTGTCGTTTGTTTCTGAGCAAATGACACTGGCTGTGGTGGATAGAAAAGCTTGTCCAGTGGCTCTCTTGTGCTCAATGAAAACCGAATTACCTTCAAGCTTTGTTTTGGTTCTGTTATAAAGGTATCTATGTTGAGCTATTCTGGTCGCAATGTTAGTTTTGGTCTCTCCATAATATGTTGCCATACAATTTCTTTGGGGGCAGGTAATTTTGTACACAACTTGAGGGGTGAGTTCAGGTTTGATCCTGTTTTTGGTGTTATTTATCAGTCTATTGGTGTTGGGAGGTGAACGGAAAGCAACTTCAAAGTCACTTGATAGTTTATTAATGAGGCTTTTGGCTGTTGAGTGAATGTATGGGATTAGTATTCTCAGTTTGTTATCTTTCTTGTCATTGTGGTTTATTTTAATAATTTCACAGACAATTAATAGCTTTATTATCTGGGCGTAGAGCACATATATAGATTAATTTAAATTATTATACTTTTTTTTTTAAAATTGACATAAAGTAAAAATAATGGTGATTTAATTTCTCCTTCAGTTTTCTTTGATCATGAAAAAACATGTAAATAGAAATTTAAATTTGATTTTAAAACTGTAAAAATTCTTCATGAAGAGAGAAACCATAATAAAAGAAAAATTAAGGAGGCATTTTTTATAAATAGGAATAAAATGCATTTAATAAATAGGCAATCTGCTAACATTAAACTACGAGATTCCTGGAATTTGAATTGATGACGTTTGCTTCCGCTTTGTTTTCTTTTTGAATTTTAATGGCAGTTGAGGCAGGTTCAAGAAATTAAACGAAAGAATCCGCTTTGTTTTCTTTTTGAATTTTAATGGCAGTTGAGGCAGGTTCAAGAAATTAACCGAAAGAACTTCTGTGAATTTAAGGATTGTTTATAATAGTTTGTTACCATTATTATTATTATTTTATTGTAAATATATATATATATGCAGGTTTAAGTCTGTATAGTGTATTAATTTAAACATTCTGATTGTAAAGAAATGTTTACAATATAAGCAGTAACAAAAAATAATGTATATTTAAATTCATATAAGCAGTATTTTATGATCTTCACCTGTACAATGCATTATTTAATATGAAATATTATAAATGTGCTCAATTCATATTTCCATTATATATAATATACTGTGGATAATAAGTAGGCCAATTGGTTTGGCTAAAGAGTTGTTTAAAACTCTATACTATTTTGCTTAGAATCTTTTTGCATTCACTTTATTCATTAAATTCTATGCTAACATTATTAACTTTTTCTTACCAAAATATGACTTTAACCTTAACTTTCCCTATATGCAATGTAATAAACTAAGAAATTTATTAATGCAGTTTTCAAACTGTAATTTAGAGTATAATCAATCCTTTATATATGTGCTGTGAAGCTGCTCTTTTTATTTTAAAGGTATCTTGTGCCTTAGATTAAGAGTTTCCTAACATTCAATGAAAACAATGTGACTAAATATAATAGTACAGCAAATGGGTAAAGGGTTGGTTAGTCTCTGTTTAAAATTAAAGCATTAGAAATGAAACTGTTTATAAATTTGAGGCTTTTTTGAAAAGAATTCAGTAATGTTTGATATTATTAAATAATGTCACTAAAGCATGATTCTAAGATATCTAACTTAGACATATATTTAGAAATTACTTTAGATTGCATCTAAAATAATGCTTAAATCAATTATAAGATTAATAAATAATTTTATTTTATTATAATATTTAACAAACAATTATTAAACTATAAAATATATATTTTAAAATGTCTTCTATTCTTACTTTTCATTTTGTCTCTTATCATGATCTATTTAATATACAATTAAAAGAAATTTAAATGACTAAATCATTTGTTATTAATATTGTTTTTATAAATATGAGTTTAATAATTACTTTAAATAGAAGGATTTCCGGAGATTAGAAATTAATCGTTAAATTATATAATGCAAATTTTTGCTAGTATGCTTTTTTTTTTTAAGTGTCATAGCATCGACCGGGACGCGAACCCGCAACCCGGGCAACTGCTTGCAAGTGCAAGGCAGTCACGCTGACCTCTCGACCACCAATGCAAGACAAACATAATTACTAATATTAATATTGATGTAATGTTTTCATACATAATATTAACTACATATTGAAAGAAATAGAGAGAGTAATAAATAAAAAAATGGAGACATTCAATTAGCCAAGATGATAGCACTCAATATGACAAATGCTTTCAATAATAGTTAATAAGCAAAAGTCATTCTTTTCTTTAGGGGGGGGGGGTTGTGCACAACTGTTTAAAATATATTTCTATGCCTTACTACCCAAGATATATTAAAATGTAATATTACATACGTAAGGTGTTTAAATTCTTAATATACTCTTGGTTCAGCATTCAATGGTGAAAAGTTCACACTTTGGCTACATTATCTAATTAACATTTTATAGGAAAATATTCAACAATACAATATGATATAAAAAAGAGTGCCTGATGTATCTATCTGTCCTTGTTTCTGATCTATAGCTTGGGTTAATGACTCTTCATTAAAGTAGACAATAAAGTAACTGGAGTCATCATTAAAAAATATCAATTCCATGCCAACATGGTAAATAATCAAATATTTTGAGAAAGTTAAGATAATTAGTTCAAGAAACTCCAAACTATTCAAATATGTATTTAATACAAGTATCTGAGATTCAAATTATTTGATATTCCCAAAACACTTTCAAGCTATAATACAAAATCAAAAAAATAATATTTTCACATTATATTCACGTCATTTAATGTACTATCTCATTAGCACATAATAATGACGATAATGACGGCAATTTATTTGAATGTAGAATATTGCAATTGACTTATTCATATTTACATACATATAGAGTCTTTTTATCAATTCAGATTTATTTAACTAATTACTAACTGAAACACACAGGCTTATTATATACCTGTGCCTATATATGTAATATATAGGGTATATGAGCACAGACTTCCACACAATCCACCACTCTCCACACTATCTCAGAACACTGATACACCCAAACACATATATGTTGAAAAGATAAATAATCACCAATATACGTATTTCATGCTAAACCAGCAATCATCAGTTAGTCCAGATTACCATCTCTACCCATATATGCTATAAGTGCTCAGATATATATCAAGATATCCAATTTTCACACTTTAATGGACAGGCTTCAATCTACTCCACACTTTAACTCTTCAACCGTCCATCCAATTGAAAATCTGATGATGGAATGCTATATTGGTGATTATTTATCTTCTCAACATATATGTGTTTGAGTGTATCAGTGTTCTGAGATAGTGTGGAGAGTGATGGATTGAGTGAAAGTCTGTGCTCATATACCTTAACTAATTACTGTAAATGAGACATTTATTTTATATAGCGCAATGTTTATGAATTGTAATAAACTAAAGATCAGCTTTTCATTTATTATTAAGATACATAAAGCGCATGTGAATTAGCTTGAAAAGCTGATCTTTAGTTTATTAACTAATTACTATAAAATATTCTTTTAAATCTGAGTCCCTTTATTTAAATGATATGATTAAATTAATATATTGTTATTTAAGCACATTTTACCTGATATTAAATATAATATTTCCATAAATATTGATGTACACACTCATCAAGTGTCTGTTATTTGTTTGCCCAATCTTTTAAATACACTTAATTTAATATTTTTAAATTCAAACGTTTCAAAATATTGATAGTTATACAAATAGATTTTAAAATATCTTCAAATTTTATATTAATAAACTTTCCTAAATGTAGGATTTTAGTAATGAAATTTTTAACAATACACCTTCCACTCATATTGCTCATCCATATATGATTTCAAAAGTGAGCTTCAAAATTAAAATTTATTTGAATTTTTAAAAAAAAAACTGAATTATATATTCATAACATACAGTAAATAGAATTATTTAATTTAACATAAGAAATACATTAAAAATATAATTCAAAAACAAATTTAAAAGTCTCTATCTTTCATTCTTTCACATCACTTCAGCTTATTCATTGCTATTTCAACAGCATGATTTTTTTCTTCACATTGCTATGTCACTTGTAAGCTTTAATCATTAATAGATGCCCTGTGCACTGTTCCAAAGTTGAAAACCATAAGCCTGAAACTTGTCTAGGGATTTTGGATAAAACAGCACTAGATAGATATTTACCTAGCATTATCATCTGGTATATTTTACTTACTAGGTGCATAGAAATGCAAAGAAAAAAGCCAATCTTCGTTGGATATTTTAAAGAAACACATTAGTTTTTACTTCTTTCTTTTTTTATGATATGAAGATATTTGAAATATATTTTTAAATAATAATTTCTGTTTTTTTTCCATGTGTCAAAGCATCGGCCAGGACGTGAACCCGCAAACCCGGAACAACTGCTTATAAGGTGGCTCTGCTGACCACTCAACCACCAACACTTGATAAGTGTTTGATAAGATTTATTCTTCATAAGTAGAAACTATTGAATAAATTTCATTATTTATCTGGAAAGACATTTAAATAATATATTTCACACACACACACATATATATATATTCAGTAAATGGCGTTTTACCAAACATACGCTTTGACAGTGTTTTTGGTAAAACGCCATCTATTGATCATATATACAAGCGTTAGCAAGTTTAACTTGTTTTTTTTGTTTTTCATAAATGTACCTTTGAAGTTGTCTTGCAATGATATATATTGCAGAGGCTTCTACTATGTGGTGATACTGAACTGATATCAGACCCATATAGCTATCTGGCTTGCTATGCTGAGTTTGAAGATGTTACGTGTCTAAAAGATTCACACTTGCAAGCTGAATAGAAATTGTTTTATAAATGTTCGGAGTGAGTGTTTAGATCTAGTTTCTTATTCCTATACTTCACTGATGATAACAAATCAGCTTGAAATCATGATCTGAGGATGGAACTAATGAAAGAGATAGTGAATGCTTACTCTGACGTTTATGTAAACAAACATATGCTTTGATGGTGTTTAACTTGTTTTTCATATATATATATATTGAGTAGAAGAAGAATTATGGACATATTACTTATAGATGATAACTATTATTGGCTATAACTTGTATGTAGGAAAGTTTTAAAGTTTATTTCAAAATGTTCTCATGATATGCTTGGAAGTAATATTTTTTATGTTAATAATTATAATGAGAAAATATTTAAATAGGTGAAGTTCCATGTTTAAGTTTGTATTTCAAACCTTTATGCATTTTAAAAGTATAATTTTATATTCACAGTTGGTAAATAGCAAAATATATTAGCGAATCAATCTCTCTTTTCTTTTTTGTTTTCATATAAAAACAATTACTTAAAATGGGGATAATGAATTTATTATTATTAGATATTCTTACTATTTTCAATAAACAGATGTATATAATATAGCATAGGATGATTTAGCATTTTTCATTATACAGGAATTGAGATAGGGTTGAAATGATTTCATTCTTTAAATAAAATTTAAAATATGTATCGTATTACAATTCAACTTCTTCATTTTATATATGTTCTTTATGTAGAAATATAGCAGCTCTAGTGCATAAAAATAAATATATTTCCTTAGGTAAAACTTTAGAAATTTAATTATGCACTTAAAAAAGATTAAAGTCTCCATATGATACATTGTTTAAAATGATTTTAATGAAAATAAAACTCACTGTATTTATGGATAATAATGCTAAATTAATTGTAAATAATAGTATCTATCTTAAAATGCACTTTATTATTTTAGTAAAATTTCATCTTTCACATAATAAGTAGAACAATATATATTTTTTAATATTTTATTATTTCAATATGTAACTTTTTACAGCTTTTCCACTTAAATTTTAATATTTCTGCAATACATTTGCACAGAATTTAACTATTTTAGTTTTAAAAGACCATTTGTACATTTTAAAAGTTAGTTCATAAACTTGCAGAAATTATTTTAAACATTTTAAATTATTTTCCAAGTGTAGAAATTCAATATCATTAACTAAAGCTATGCATAAAATTAAAATACAGTATATTCAAAATAATTACCTGCAATTTTTAGGAGATTGTTAATTTTAGAAAACTCTAGAAAACTTTAGACATAAGCAAGAAAATGAGAAAAAGTTGATCATTTAGTAAAACATTTCAATTTTCTTGACAAAATTACTTGCAAAACTCACAGACTAATTTTTGACTTCTTATTTTTCTATGCTGAGATAGAAATAATAATTAAATTGAATTGAAAAATGAAAGCTAATCTAAAAGCAAAAGTAGATAAATGTACATTAACCATGGTTTGTTTATATTTCTGTTATCTGATTGATAAATAAAATGAACTTTCTAAAAATGTCATACTTGTTGAATACACTAATTCCCATAATTTCCTATTATTTAATTAAAATTATCTGATTTACTAATCTTTAGTTTAAAGACCCCACAACTCTTTTCTTGAAATTTTTTTTAACTGAATAGTCTTTTATTGGCCAAGTGAATTAAAGTTTTACAACTTTTGATTGGTCAATTAACACACTCATCTGTAAAAATATATTCATCTTTTAATATTATATTCATTTTAGTTTCATTTGTAAAAATCATATTAATAATTTGTCAGATTATGAAAGTGAATGAAAGTTTTCTCAAAAATAGATTTCTATTTATAATTATAAAAATATTTGATAGCAGAAGACCTAAAAAGAAAGTTCATAACAAATTAGAAAGTGCTGCAGACATCATTGTTTTCTTTCTCAATTTACATTAATGTAAAATTGTTTTACTAAAATCTTACTATTTTTCTAAAATAATTATATTTTCAGCATATTTTACCAAAATACATTATAATATGTAGATAAATGCCAGAAAAATACTCTAAAACACACACTTTTGTTTGAAAATCCAATAAAAAGCTTGGGGTGATTAGCGCTGTTTTTTTTTCAATTTATGTTTGTGTAAAAGTATACAATTTTTTACTAAAATCTTACTATTTTTCTAAAATAGTTATATTTTCAGCATATTTTAGAAAAATATTTTATAATATGTATGAAAAATAATAAAAAAAACACAAAATAATAATAAAAAAAAAATAATAAAAAAAACATTAATTTTCATTTTCAAAGTCAAAACAAAGAAGTTGGAGTGGTGAAAATTACTGACAGATACTCTTCTATTGTCTGAAATGTGAACCAACCAATCAGCATCTAGGAAAGCCTGTCTTCTCCCTTTGTTGTAGCGCTTTATGAAAATATTGATTTTTTACTTGTAAAATAATTCTAGAGAGGGCAGCATCTTACAGTATGTTTTAAGCTTTAAAATACATGTAAAAATACTACAGTAGTGCAAAAATTGAATTTTCGAATGACTTGAAGCCATGAATGTTGATCCATGGTTGTTTCTCAGAAAGTGTTAATTAAAAAAAATAATTTTTACTAAGGAATTTTATGATATATGCACACACATTTTAATTATTCAAGTTCCTGTAGTAATTAAAGTAGTATTAATTAACAAACATGGTTCTATGTAATCATGAAATAATTATTAATCAATTAATACTTTATTGGATATTGTAGTCAAATGAAACTAACTATAAGTTAATCTAATAATTTAAATAATTTGGTGCCAATATAGTACATGCTTAACACCATTTTGAATTTTATAACTCACCCAAAAAGCCTGCTGATACATTCAAGCAATAAATGACATCGATTATCAACATGTGGTTTTAAAAAAAGACTTGTAAAATTCCAAATTTCATCATTAATTAAAAAAATAAAAATGCAAAGTTTGCAATTGTCATGGAGTATTTAAAAATCAAAATCCTAATTTTTATCAATATTTAACATTTAATAAAAAAAACAAATGATGTGAGTAAATATTTTGCATTAACATACATTATCACAATTCACATAAATCTTTCAAAAATCAAATGCAATTTACATTTGTTATAAGCCATGAAAGAAATCAAAAGGCAATTTACATTTTGTACTTTAAAATAAAAAACCTAATTAACCTACTTTTCATTAATATGCCCAAAAATTATAACTTATAAAATATGAAATACAGCATATTATTTTTACAAATAATAAAATTTTAGTTTTTTCTTATCAGAAATTCTTTGTTCACTATTGTTGATCACTTAAAGAATTTTTTTTAAAGTAATATAAACTCCATAATCTTATTAATATTGTTTTTAGTAGTTTTCTAATACATATTTAAGTGGTATAAGCACTTGTGTTGACCAAAAACTAGTTTAAGATTTTTTTTCAATACTTTGTTTCTTAACTAGAAGATAAAGAACATAGATTAATTTAAATTGGCTAGATGATTACAAATACATTAAATTTAAAAATACAGTACAATTGTTATATAATATGACCTTCATGATTAGTATGCTTGTTGATAATCAATGTCATTTATCACTTGAATGTGTCATCAGGGATTTTGGGTAAGTTATAAAATTCAAAACAGCATGGAACACATACTATATCAGCACCAGTAATTCTTATTTTTAAAAAAAATATCTAAACAATTTGCTATTTTCTTTTTTTTTTTGCTTTATCTATTTTCATAGGTTTTACTTTACTATAATGAAATAAAATGAATATTCTAACATTTTATTTTTTTATAAGTACATGCATCAAACATATGATTCATATATATATATACTAACATTAAAATATGAGATTTGTGGGATTTGAATTGATGTCATTTGCTTCCGCTTTTTTTTTTTAATTTAATGGCAGTTGAGGCAGGTTTAAGAAATTAACTAAAAGTACTTATGCGAATTTAATGATTGTTTGTAATAGTTTGTAACAAATTTATTATTTCAATTATAATTACAATTTTGTTTTTAATTAATGGACATTTTATTTATTTATTAATATATATATATATTGTAATGGTCAAATATGTACATTCGTGGAACAAAATCTAGAACTTTGGTAAATCATCCCAAGGCCGACCAGTTTACAGTGGTGGATGCCATGACTCTGGCCTAACCCTAGTTTTTTTTACCATTGCTCAGAGATTTACCACCTTATGGATGACACAGTTGAGGCCACCACAGTATTTCCCTTCTTCATGTGCCGGTAGTAGCACATCAGTCGAGCAAAAGATTGGGAGAAAGTTGGCATTCTATCTAGTAAAGCTATATAGGTATCATGTGGCTAGTATATGATTATTAAACAATGAAATGATTTTAATAACTAATAATAAAATAATTACTAAATGATAAATAATTATGAGTCGATGAGCAAGACTAAGACATGAAGCAAGGTTAAATTTAAAATCAATTTAATGAAGTTAAAATATTAAAACAATTAAAAACAATATTACAATAGCTAGGTGTCTGATCTCACATGCAGGTGATTAAAGGATGTTGACATTAATTTGGATTCACACACAAGTGATGGGTTTAGATATATAATTTCTTATGGCGGAGGTATACATGACTTGGTTTACATATATAAGAGATTGATAAAATCACTTGCAGGTTATTATAAATTTTTAGTTACAAATATTTAAGTTTTTAAGGTTTATGCACTTCCGGTTTATATATATATATAGCATTTTAATCACTTGCAGGTGATTGTAGTTTTAGGTTACAACTAATTAATTTATTTAGCTATATATATATGTGTGTGAATCTATCACTCGCAGGTGTTGAAATTATAATACATTTGAATTTACAATTTCATGAGCTTTAATATTATTTTATAACTAAAGGAATTTGCTCATGATTATCTATGCCTAGTTTATGCTACTTAATTGGATATAGAGCCGCTTTAATAGTTAGTGGAGATGATTACCATTAATTATAAATAATATAGTATTTAACGTAAGCACGAATAATAAATGTACTCTCTATACAGATAATTTGCCTATCAAATTGGATTCGAATTCAGATCAAAACTGAAAATAACAATTATAATGGAGGGATGTACTGATTATGGCAGCCTGACTTCAGATACTAATGTCTATAGAAACATACAATTCTGAGTCTTTTGTGTCTCATATATGTGCCTTATTCACAGGATTCTTACCAAGTAATGGTTCCCTTCAACCGATCTCATTGCTGTGAAGTAGGAGGCCTTTGGTCCGGATGATCGAGCAATTTATTTAAATGGGAGTCTCATGCTCCATAGAGTCTCATGCTCCATTTCTAAGGATGCAGAATGGGTTGGTGCATACCAATCACCATCTGAAGATAATAATTGCCCGAACTAAGAGTAATGGTGCAGCGCGATCACATACAACCATTAAAGAAGACAGCAACAAGTGAGTATGCCGTGGCATTTCTTAAGGACACATACACACTGCTGACAACATTATCATATCATAATATTAAGATGCTAAATAATAGTTTCCTTCATGAAACTACCCTGTATCAGTTCATATTATAGTATTTATAATTATACTATTTAGGAAAGTTTGTGAACCCAATTTCTAAAGCTATCTATATAGGTTTTTATTTCTTTAAGGAGGATTACAGCATATGGAGGGAAGTTACAATACAAAATTATGAATTTATGCTGCATTTTATCACTTCAACTGGATATCACTTAAATATCATATTTAAAAGCAAATCTATCCGGTAAGTTAATAATTATATCTCGATCAAGAGATTTTATCCATTTCAAAACAGGGTTATTTTGTTTGTGCATTAATATACGCAACATTATACACATATATAGGTGAGAATCTATATTTACTTCTCACTAATGATTTAATTATGAAAAACAAAACCCGGTTTCGAATACGTATAGCATAAACAATAAAATAAGTAAAATTTAATAAGATTTAGCATAGATTTAGGAAATGCAAGATACAAATGATATAAGATTTCACGTAAGTGAAATCTGAAATTTAGCCTTGTTTTAGTATATTTTAAAAGAAGTTTCTGTGACATTAGTTGAAATTTGATTGATTTAGTTTAAAAGTTAGAAGTTGTTTATATTTAACAAAAGTAAATATCGTTAACTTAAAATATAGAATAACTGAGAATTTTAATTATTGTTCTAAAACAAATCATTTAAATCATATGTAACAAAATTATTAAACATTGAAAATAAATGATTTTAAACGGATTAAATTAAATATGCAAAACCAAATCAATCATACCTAAATTCGACAAGTAAACCAACAAATAAAGAAATCATATCAATAATGAAAAGTGTTATTTTTGTAAATAATAACCAAAATAAAATCATAAAGCAGTTAAATCAGTATTTATCAGTTAAATTATAACCATAAATCAGATTATCAAATATTAAACTAGTTTTTGAAGGAGTTTGTAAATCATTTTAAATCGGTTTAAATAGGAAATCAGTTTGAATCATGAAATCATTTATAAATCGTGTTAAATCAGGCAAGATTTTAAGATTGAAACAAAATAAAATTTACATTTAGAAGTAAGTTTAGTTTACATTATTATTATTATGGCCATTGGTTTAGATTAAGCTAGCATTTTAGAGGTGAGTTTAAATGAAAGCTTTAGAATTGAAGGAGTATTTACCATTTTCTTCTCTTTTCTCTACTGGCAAGTTATTTCTTCATCGGAACTTCTTTAGGTTGTGACGGTGGTTACTTCATTTTTCTCCGCATCAGGTAGCTTCTCGTTGGAGGCAGAAGGCAAGATTTTAGGCCTTTACCCCAACATGATCATCATTAACACTATTCAAGTACTTTATTCAAATTATAATCTTAGAGAGCCCTTCAAAGATGGATGCTCCAGCTTTTATACCAGTGGACCCCCTTTCTCCTTCATTATATTATTTTTAGGTTTGTTTTCTTAGCTTACTCACTTATTGCCAGTAATTGTGGAAGCCATTTTGTGTCAAACTTTTAATTAGGTCAATTTAACTTCCGTGACATGCAGTAATTTATGCAATCTTTTTAATTTAAATGTAATTTTAATTCTAAATATAAATTGGGTCAATTTTCAGTGACCAGGATTAATTTTTCTGGTGTCACTTTGACTAGGAAAACAAATCTAACATTTGGGAAAAACAGTTTGTTATATATGTAACTCGACTGTTTAATTTAGCGATATATGCAGGAATATGTAATTTCAAATATTACTAATTTAATAAATATTTTAAAATAAAGAAACCTTTAATGTTTTAAATCCTATTAACATCATCCTTCTAGCATATATGTAGTCTTAAGTTACACATACAACTCATTTTTCATTTATTTATTATTAGAAATATCTATGTGTGTACTTATAGAGGTTTATGTATATAAATCCAATTTTCTCTCTATATGTAGATATATATGCACACATACATAGTTAATGCATTTACATTTAAATTTAGCCAGGTTTTTATGATAATATTAGCATAATATACAAGAATTTGGTGGTAGTTATATATATAAGGATACTACTATAGAATATAGTAGGTGAAACAGTTGGGTCGAAAAGCTGACAGTTTCAATATATATATATATTATAATTTGTAATTAATGTGTGTATGGTTTATTCTAACAGATTTAAATTTTACATATATATATATAATGTATAAAGCTAAACTAAAAATTATAGTAAACAATATCTTCACTAACTTTAATGCTTCTAACTATCTAGTTGTTTAATGTAATGTAATCTAAATTTTTCATTACCATACTATTCAAAACAAGAAAAAAAAAATTGGTTAATAATTTTAAAAATTGGTTGTTGTTTATTATAATATCTAGTTTAACTTTGTGTATTTAAATAACTTCTATATATATACAAAACAGTTTGATTCGGGGATTTATTCCCTAGTTTTCTTTGTATGATTTATAAAATTTATATTTCTACGAGTTTTGATTTTTTTTATTCTTCATGTGAGTCACATTTTTAATTTAAATATTTGTTCCATTGTCTGTGAAATGTTTGAAGCAGAAACTTGAATCAAAACACATATTCCAATGAAATATTTATCTGTTTCTTTCATTGCATTGGTATAGTGACTGGATATTTATTTGCAGTTTTAATAATTAACTACTTGGCTAGAGGCTTTATAGATTAGTGAGGTTTTGTTTAATATATATATATGTGGTGTGTAAACATTGACATGTAATATGATTTTTTTTCCATGTTATAATTTAGATAAAATTTCAGTTATGATGTAACCAGGCAACTAAACAACCAATCAAAACTAGAAATTCAAGCTAAAATCATGATTTCTATAATAGTAAAAGTATTTGTCTAATCATAATAAGGCAAAAGTAATGTAATAGTTGTAAATCAGAAAAAATATATAGATAGCAACAATAATTTAATATATAAATAGTTTAATTAACGTTATTTTATATATAATATAAAACTGATTAACTAATTAAAGTGTAGGTGATATATTCATTTTATGTGAGTTAAATAAAATTATGATTTAAAAAAAGTGACCGTATTTAAAGATTCCAATTTTATTTTTTTAAAAACTTATACTTAAAATCAATTATATAAAATATATATGTATAAGGAAAAAAAGAGAAGGGGTTGAAAAAGAAAATGTGTCACTTTTCTAGGAATCAAATTTTATTTAATGACAATACAATGAAATGGATGAAAGGGGAATCTACATTTTTGTGATCATATCCAATTTGTTTGTTTAGTAAATTTGTTTTTGTTATATATAATTTGTAATATATTTTTTAATAAAGACAAAGAGCAGTACTGCTTTTTTGTTAAAATTAAAGCTTTTTAATGTTTAGAAAAAATTTTGCTTTTTGCTGTCATAGTCTCAACTTGCAATAAGTTAAGCTCTATCTTTTTTCTTCTTTATTTTTAATGCTTTTCAGGTGAATATTTTGAAGTATTAAACAGCTTGACATTAAACCAGCTTGATTTTCGATCTTAAAGTGTTAATATTTCTTTAAGTATCTAATGATGTTTTTCAAAATGCCTCACATTTATGTTTTTTTAAGTAATGTTTTTTTTTTTTAAAGTACGCAACAACATAGGACTTTTTAATGTGAACAATTGGGAATTTTCAAAATGATAATTCACATTTTAACCTTGTTGTTATTTTTTTACAACTCAATTTATAGAAACGTATAAATTTAGTTCATCCATTAAAAAAAAGATACACCACATTTTAATCACAATAAACATTTATTTAAATTTCATAATTAAAAATATATTTATGATCGATTTTTTTCTTTCTTTGTGAATTTTCTAATAAACATACACACATATATATAAGTGTAATAATGTTCAAGACTAAATGGGTTGTAAGTAATCATTAAAACCCGTCAATACTTAGATAATCCCAATATCAATAACAATCAATAATTTCAAACTGTTGTCAAGGCAACCTCCTTTTAATAAATAAATATATATATATGTGTTGTTAAACTATTTATAAAATTACTGATATAATTGTCGATTCTCAATTCTGTATGAAGGTGATATATATATATATCTTCAGTAGCATATTACAATTTAGATAATTGAGCATAGGATCCTCTAAGCATTGATATTGCAAAAAATGTAGATAACGTACTATATTAGTTAAAATAAATTTAAATATTTATAAAAGTGCCTGCCTAAGAACATATTGTCTTAAAGAACTTTTGAATGTATCTTATTTGTATAGGATATTTACTAATTTCTGGTGTTGTACATCAGGGTTTCTTAAACTTTGGCCTCTCATAATCCCTTTCGATCATAAACTTTTTACATGATTCTTTAATATAAATATATAAAATAGATATATAAATCCAATATTTACTAATATGAAGTCATTAAATAATATTTTAAAACAGTTCTTTAATATATATATAATTTTATCATTTATTAAAGATGAAAGCATATTTGCGTATCCAATACGATAAAAGCGCTTATTGGTTTTTATATAAAGAATTAAATCTCGGCTTAATATTTAATACTGTAAGACACATAACATCTTTTTCAGATTTTCTTCCCATAAATATACTATATAAACTAGAAGAACTATGTTTAAGGCCATTTCCGAAATTATTGGGAATTCTGTCTTAATCTCATGCTTTTTTTTTAGGAAGCTCAAGTTTTAAAAATAACTTGGAACCTTTTTCTTAAACTTTTAATGACAGATAATTGACAATTTTGATTTCAATTAAGTATGACTTAGGAATCCAACTTCGTTTTTTAGAATTAAAATTTGAATAGAAAGTATTTCCCAAACTATGTTTTCAGAGTCTTCAAATAATCAATTATAATTCATATCATTAAAATTTTGGGATGATTATTTTCAATTATAAAATCATTTGTACTTGAAAATACTTGTAAAGAAATATTTTCACTTTATTGTTCCATATATATATATATGTTAAAAGGAGTTTGCCTTGACAATAGTTTGAAATTGTTGATTGTTATTGATATTGGGCAGTCTAAGTGTTGACTGGATTTTAATGATTTATATATATTGTAACCTCAACTTTCTCTGCGCACTATTTCACTTATTTAATCTTAACAAACTCTCATTTATTTCAAGTAGCTAGTCAATTGAATTTTATACTAATTTTAGGATCAAATATACCCGGGTGCCAAATTGCAGCTATAAATTGTAATGCCCACCAGAGATCATCATCATTAGCCATATTTAGGACTATAGAAGATACTGGAGAAAGTAATTAAATTGTCTCTCAAAAAAAAATAATAATAACAATAATATTGATAAAACCATTCAATCTATGTGGTCTTAATTTCAAACCTAGCATTAGTCATGCAAATATTTCATGATAAATTTATTATAAAATTCATAATAATGAGACAACTTTCTTCCACAACTTTATTATAAATATCTGATCTCGAGTGGTAACTACAGAAAATATTATATACATTTCTCATTTATATCTGACTGGAAATAAATCAGTAATTGATGCAGAGAACTCATAATCTATGTTCATAATATAAAATTATTATTTAATTTAATACTAGATAAAAATTATCATAAATAAATCCTCCCCATTTAATTCCATTACTTTATTTTTCGTTCTCAGCATCTATCACTTTTATTAGCTACAATTATATAACACGGAATGTCTGTGTTATGTTCTCTAATCTGAAAATCCCTAATCCTATTTCTCTAAACACATAAATTAACCTGTCAATCGACTATCAATTCCTGATCCCTATTTTAATAACAGTGTAATAATTTTATGATAATATGCTACTTGACTTCCAAACTAGCTCTTAGACTAATAATCGAACTGCTCTTTCTCAAGGTCTAGATCTGTCAAGAGGTGCCCTTATAAGCGATTACATTGTAATGGATATGATCCCAAATATGTTAAAATAAATTTTAATACGAGTTTACTAGTGGGAATCACTCTAAACACCGAGAGCAGGAAAGGGATTTTATGTCTGCTCCCAATATTCACAACATTACAACGAACCAAAAGATTAAATTTATTAAACTTAACTTAACTATTCCCTATCATTTTATTCTATTATATCTAATCTATTGACCAAATTTTAATTAATAATTTTAAATCTATCATATTTTGCCAAAGTAAACTATGGAAGTAGAACATGGACATTAATCATATAAATCGATCAAAAATTACTTATGAAAGTAAAATACGGAAATAAATCATAAAATTAGATTATGCAAATTAATTATGAAAATAAATTATGTGAAAATGAATTATATAAAAGTGACTTATACAAAAATGAATTATGTGAATCGAATATGGAAACAATATAATAATGACTACTGCAAATCGATCGTGGAAATAAATTATCAATATAAAATGAATTATGTGAATCGAATATGGAAATAATCAATATAAAAACCAATACTGTAAATCAATCATGGAAATAAATTATCAATATAAAATGAGTAATTAAATTTAAATATGAACTAATATTACTTTAAATATAGGTGCTGGATGTAGATTCTGGAGATATTTGAAACATCAAAACACAAGACGCAATGTAATTTTATAACAATAATAAATATTTATTACATTAACAATAATGATAATAAATAAAAATAAAAACACACTTAAATATAATATTGTTACACTCAAATATATGATTCAGATCTACTAAAGACTATGGTTCGAATACATGTTTAAATTAACTAATTTTCTGAATGACTTATTTATTGTTTTGACCCATTTATTTATCAAAGAAATAAATAATAATAATAAACAAACACAAACGCTTACGCACGGAATCAGAATTCCGTATTTTTTAACTTTAAGAAAACCTATATCTTGAAAGAGAAGAAAACCTACAAATTTCTACTTCCCCCCTTTTATTGTAAACATTGTCCATTGGACTATTCCAAAATAATTTATTCGTTTCAATTATTCTAACTAGCAATGTTAAATAATCATAAATTTCTAAATCATTTCAACAAGCAATAATTTTTACATTTCTTATGAAGAAGGATGATATGCCATGAAAAATAAATCTTTTACTGATCTTGCAGATGGGTTTAAATTCAAAAACCTACACTTTTATGTTCATGCCTGTCAGATCTTTACGTTTTTGACCGTATATATCTTGATAGGTCAGTATGTCGATCCAGCTTGACGACCCTCAATTTACCATCATTCACAAAAATCAACACAGATCGGTTAGTTTATTAATTAAAATCTTTGTCATTCCCCAAACACATATACATCTGACTGAATCCTAATCCTGTCAGGGCAACTATTATTCTGTCCCACATAAGAAAAAAACACTCTTCATATCCTTCACTACCATGCAATATTTTATAACGTGCACACAGCAGCATCTTGGTAAGGGAAATTAAAAAAAACAAAACAACAACTCCTAACTTCAACTGTTTGCTTGAGCCAGAAAGAGATCTTTTCTTAAGATCTAGAATCATGTGAAGAGCTCCTGCCTATACACTTACTCTCTATATTGGCATGCAAAACATTTTCTTCAATTTGAACAGTAACTTTATCAATAATTCCCTATCTTAACAAAATAAATGGAGTGAAACATCAGTCATCTCCTACTGCCATGGTAAATAAATCATGAGACAGCCATTTCCCATCTATGAGGTGGTAAGATAACTCTACCTCAGGAACAACAAGCATTTATTGCTTTATATATGCCCACACCTACATCGATTGCAGTCCAGATAAATGACAAAGACTAACCAGATCCCGAATCAAAACATATATGAATTATTTCAATTTTAAACAGTCAAGCCAACAACATACACCCAATATTTCTATTAATAACAGATCATCAACACTTATAGCATAATTATGGTTTTTCACATGACCATCCATATCACTCTTCATATCTAATATTAAGCACAAATTAAAATTTTGTTAAGAATAAAAAAAATATTTTATATCATTTCTCTCTTTTCTTTTTAAATTTAAATTTACGTAAGCATTTATACTTCAATGGGATCACAATCATTTTCCCTTCTTTCCTTTAAACATTTTAAAACATAAATAAAAACAAAATTATTAAATTAAGATAATCTAGTGGTTAGACATGCGACATATTATATAAACAAAATGAAATAAAAAACAAATGACATATTATATAAACAAAATAAAATAAAGAATAAATATCAAACATTACGATAGTCTCTTTCCAATGTCTTTTCCTTTGATTGTATTCAGTTCACTTTATTTGGAGATAGCTTATATAGATGCACATCATAGATAGTTATTTTTACTCAAATGTATATAAAAATGTAGACAGTTATTTTAAATCAAAATAGATAAAAACGTAGATAGTTATTTTAAATCAAAATGTAGCTACAGGATAATTAATAAATTTTAAAAGAGTTCTGTTGATTACCTTCCATTTTGATGAGTTTCTTCCTGGGTTTGAATTCATTTGTTTCTTTTTCTTCTTCTTTTCCATTTTTAAGGCTCAAATTATAGACAACAAGCAGATTCTGATTACTAAACATGAATTAACTTTTTAAACATTATACAGAAGTTTGCTGCAGTTTCTTCAAATGAATTTTAACTAGCCAAATAATTATTGAAATATGAATTGGTCTTTTAATATTATATAAAAGTTTGATGGTTCTCTCCTTATATGAATTTTTAATAAACCAAATGGACATATTGTGGCATTCAGCATAAAATGTCTTATTAAAAGTTGATTTGTTCATAATTGACTTGAGGAAGAAAAAATGTGCACCACTTAGATATGAATTAGAAATTCATATTTTGGTATACTGTAATACTTAAATACATTATTAAACTCTGAGAAAGAAAATTAAAAAAAATTCAGAGAAAACCTTCAGAGATATATTAATTTTAATCAACCCCTTCTTCTCAATTAGCAAAAGTTCCATTGATTCACTCTCTCCCCCCTTTTTTATATTCACAAGGATGGGGAAGAAAAAAACATCTGTTAACCCTTCCCTCTCCAGGTGGTTCCTCTCAAATCTTAATCAAGATTCCATCTCAGAATGAACAATTGAACTATTTATTACTTGTCAATTTTGACAACTTTTTCTTATCTTAAACCTTATCTTTTGGGTTAACACATTATCGATTAATTTATGGAAAAGCAATCAAAAGAAAATCTAATCAAAAGATAAGCTTACTAACACTTTTTGGTAAAACAAATGTTACATTTCTTTTGATCTAAATAATTTCTTATTTAGATTTACATTTTAGAGTTAGAAATAATAAATCAGAACAGATTCATTTATTTTTCCCTTTTCACACTTATCATGAAATAATATAGAAAATTATATCAATTTCTATAAAGGAAAGAAAAAAATCAAACCCATATATCTGTATTACACACACATACACATGCAGACCATTCAATAGAAAACTGCTTATTCAGACTACATGAACACAAAATATCCATTATAATTTTCTAATAATTACAAGCATAAAATCAATTATAACTTCTGATAATCATAAACATAAATATCCATTATAATTTCCTATAACCTTAGACCTATTCTCCTGAAAAGATACTGTTAAACAAAAGCTACTGATAATCAATTCAATTTTAATTCTCACCAACTTTTTAGTAATAGATATTAAAATTCATAAGACTTTATCTTAGCCATATAAATATTTATTTCTCAATTATTATATTGGCAAATTATTATAGCAGCGTACAAAAAAAAAATCAATCATCCCCCCTGCATTAAATAATGCTAGCTACATTCTATACAAACACAAACTGTCTCTATATATGTTACTTTTTTAGCTATCTAGTTATTGATTTCTCCAATAAAACTTTTTAACTTTTCTTATATTTCAAAAAAAAATTTTTTTTGCCTATAATTAGTTTCATTTCTTACAATTGGTTTATAGATGAAATAAACCAAAGGTCACAATATATATATATTTCAATTTTATCTTTATCTTTTAGCATAAATATGTTACAGATTTTTTTTCTTCTTGAAGTGAAATATTAATTTTGAGATTTTAGAAAGCATCTGGTAACAGGATTCCTAAAGCCATAAGTCAATATGAACTTTCAATTTTAAAAATCTGTTTGAACTTTATCCTCTTGAGATCTACTTTACCCCTTCTATATGGACAGTTTGGTACTCTTATTAACAGTATATGCAAGCATGTAAAATGATGATCATATGGTGTTATGATCATTTCCTATGCTTATACAAGCTGTTAAAATAGTAGCAAACTCTTCATACAGTAATGCCACCAAATGCAAATCTTAGTAATTAATTAATGCAAAAAATATTGTGCATAAAATCCCTGTCTAAGTGTCTACTCATCCAATATTGCCAAACTAGTTTTTAGCTTGTGGCTTTTATCAGTGTAGCCTTGGATTTGAGAGCACTGCATCTAGATCTTAGCAACTAAAGCAATCTTCCAGTAAACAATTTTATCTATTTATGTATTAGTTCCTAAGATCTAAGTGTAGTACTCTCAGATACAAGGCTTGTCTCTGCTGAAAACTACAAGCTAGAAACTAGTCTGTGGATATTGGATGAGAAGGCAATAGGTAGAGATTTTATACACAAACCTTCTTGCATCCATTGATTACTACATACTGGGTGACACTACTGTAATGGAGAGTTTGTCCCTGAATATAGTGATAAGCTTTAGCAGTTGAAAACAAATGACTTTTAACAACACAATTTTGTATGAAGTGAATGATTTTAATAGTATTGTGATGCACAATATATATGTCTAGTGACATTTTCTGATTAAGAATATCTCTTAAAGGAACATGTATTGACTGGAAAGTGATATGTTCATTGTCACCAGGTTTAGTATTTGCTACAAATCCAGAATTCTTTCTCATCAGTCCTCCAGAACAATCTGTACAGACTCCATTGCATTTTTTTTACTATAAACCTTCATTGGTCAAAATTCATTGGCCTTAAGATATTTTACTTTATTCTTTTGAATCCTTTTCCAAAAAATGACAAAATAATATGTTTTCTTGTATTTTACCTTCATCAATATACATAAAATAAACTTTACACATTTTTTCTCTTCAAAAGTGTAAAAGAATGAAAAAATAAATAAAAGTAAGCAAGAAAAATAAAGCTTTGAAAATGATCATTTAATGTGTTTGAAGCATTAGAGGAAAATTGAAATGAAAGAATGAATTTTAAAATAAAGCAAGGTTTGAAAAGAAAAAAATGTTTAATTAATTTGTTGCTGCTTTAAAATATATTGAAATTAGTGGGCCATATTTGTAAAGAAAAGGTAAAATATTTATTTAGAAGTATTGATTTTATTAACAAGTAACAACTGCACCAAATTAGAAATACCAGTTGTTTTATCTAAATGAATTGTAAACTTGGGCTGCCCTTAAATCTAGAAATGCACTGTTGAAACTAGTTATTATTAATTCCATAAATGCTTTAGGAAACAGCATAATTCGATAAAGAATTTTATAAATTCCATCTCCATATTTTTTGCATGAACTATTTCTGTCATTTTTTTCATAACAGCAGGTAATAAGATGTCTTCTACATAGGACTTATTTAGTTTTTGTAATTAACATTCCAATTATTTCTTGAGTGCACAGGCAGTATGTAATTATAAAGAGATGTACTTTAATATTTTTCCACATGTGCCTTAAACATTTGTATAATATCCAAAAGATGTATTTTTTGATTATAAAGGAACTCTCAAACCTCAATACAAGATAGGGACTTTATAAAGATAAGAATGGCTGTCTTATCTTTAACCTAAATTCTTACTTATATAGGCCAATCTGAAGCATCTTGATTTGAGAGTGTGAAGATATTACTCTCTTCACATTTAAATCCACTATTTGATTGCAAAGATTTCATGTAAGTTAAATTGTAAAAGGAAATAGTGAATTTAAATGTGAAAAGAGTAATCTCTTCACATTCTTAAATCATGGTTCTTCAGATTGGCCTATATAAGTAAGAATTTATATTAAACGTAAGACAGCCATTCTTATCTTTTATAATGTCCCTGTCTTGTATTTGAGATTTGAGAGATCCCTCTATAATCAAAAACTACAACATTTGGCTGTTGTACAAATGTTTAAGGCACATGTGGAAAAAGGTTAAAGCCTTCTATTTTTTTGCAATTAAATAAAAAACATTTTAGAGATACAATTCCAAATTTTCAATTTATTGGCAATAACAAATTGTTTTTCTTTAATTTGAAGATCTTAAAAGGGATTTAAAATATTCATTTGGTTTATTGCAGTACACTGCATGTTTGGTATTAAATTGTCATTTTAGTTTGATTGCTTTTATGCTTTCTTCATCTAAACCTTTTTTACTGATTATGCAATGAGTTTTTCACATATTACAATTACTAAAAGTAAACCTGTATGCTTCAGTGCAGTTGGTAGAGCAGACAACTTGCTATCAAGAGGTTACAGAATTGATTCTATCACTCACACTTCTTATAAACCCCTGAGCAATAGAGCCTTGTGTTTACATTATGTAGTTTGGTGTAGTTGATGGAGTGTCCATCTTGGGATTGGGTGATCCCAGGATTTATTTGGTGTTCCCCATTATGGCACTTAAACTTCTCATGAATCTATCAATTTAGATGAACTATGACCTTGCAATGAAAATTCTGCCATATATTTACTTTATGCCTAAATTTAGCCTCATATCTAAAACCAAAAAAAATATTTCTAATAATTTTCCAAATAAATAATAGCTTTAGTTTATAAAATTATATTTATTTATGCATACATTTAAAAAATGACATTCACACTTCTAAACATATGCAGCAGTGATAGTGGAGAAATATTATTTAACTGCAATTAAATATTTATGTTTCTATCAATAAAAGAGATAACAACAATTTGTAAAAACAAACATTTTAACATAATGAAATCCAAATATATGTTAATTTAACACTTGCATATTACAAAAAATATTAAGTCTATTATTCATAATTAAACTATTGTGTTTAAGAAAGAGCAGAGTTAGTATTTAAAATAAAAATACTGCCATTCATGGCATCCAATAGCCTTAAATCTGATCCAAGGTGTTTATCATATCATTTGTTGGCATTGGATGGCATGATGGTATTTGCAGTCCAAAACAGCAGAACCAAGACTGACGACTGCAGGGAAGTTGCATAATATCATATGGATGAATGCTTTCAGAAACATCTAATTCATTATACATTTAACTATGAATTATATTTTGAATTAGTTTTTAATTGTTGCATTTTTTTTTTTTGCTAAATTTTCTGTGACACCAACATTCATTAATGCAAACTCAACATGGTGTTGCAATCCCCAGTTTAAAAAACTTTGCTCCAAATAATAGACTAGAATTGATTAAAACTTATAATGAAGAAAGGTACAAAATGTGATTAATGAAGAATGACTAAGTACTTCCAACAGAAATCAAGTGTATTGTAAATTCAGCTATGACATTCTATTGTTTTTATTTATATCATGATTTCAGTAAAGAATTTATTATGTGCACACACAGAGACATTTATATATAGATACATACATAAATATATACTTAACATATTTAGCATGATCAATTTCAATTTTCAGTATCATCTGTATAAAATATTAAACAAGTAGACATGTTTTGGCAAAATATTTGCATTTACTATCTAATTGAAGGCAAATATTATTTTGCTAATCATCTGGAGAAATAAAATGGATTATGCTACATCTTGTTGTACCTATAAAATTTTCAGCATATATATAAACCTGATAGCTATCAGTCTGTATCTCATAAAGTAGCTGCTTTAAGGAATTATTGTCATAGGAATATTAAATTAAATAATTCTAGGGGGGTAGCTTTGTTTCAGAAATATCAATTTTATAAAGATTATTTAAGTGTTGGATACTCTGATAAATTTGTTAAAAGTATTTTATTTAATAGTAATATTTGTAAGGATGTAAAGGTTAAAGAAAAATATGATTTTATTTCTTTGCCATTTAAATTGTCTTCTTATAAAATTGTGTGTAGAAATAGTAAATTGTTTGGAAATAAGAAAATTGCTTGGAAAAGGGGTGTTACATTGAATAATTTATTGAATAATACAAAGGAAGTTTTTGATAGAAAGACTATTCCTGGTGTGGTATATTTTATTCCTTGTTTATTTTGTAAGAAGGTTTACATAGGTCAGAGTAGTTTGAGTTTAAATGAAAGAGTAAAGGTTCATAAAAGTAGAGTTAAAAATAGATATCTTAGTTCTGCTTTGTATGTCCATGAAAAAGATACAGGCCACACTATTGATTTTGATGAAGCTAAGGTTGTCTTCTTTGAGAGAAATGAAATCAAAAGAAGAATTAAAGAGTCTTTATTATTGAAAATTTATGATTCTGAAGCAATTAACTTATTTAAGAGTTCTTTTAATATTAAGGGTGGATGGGAAGTGAATGGATTTGTGGGTAGTTTTTAATAGTATATATAAGTTGTGTTTTTTTTTTTTTTATTATTATTTCTTTACACTTGAGAAGTCTGCTTGTAGCAGTGAAACCTTAGGTTGTGTTTTAATATTATTTTTATTCTGGTCTGGTTTAATTTTAGATTTGGGGTAGTTTTGATTTTATATTGACTAGTTTAGCTTTATGCTTGTAATGTTTATATATATATATATATATATATATATATAAAGATATACAAGCATATATTTCTCTCTCTCTCTCTCTCTATATATTTATTTATATATATACAGAAAGAGAGGGAGAGAAATTATTAAAACTGGGACACTACCTTGATTATCTAAATAGTTAAATAGTAATTTCATATTATTTATTCTGTATATAAATTTAAATAATAGATAGATTTTCATCTGTGATTTAAAACAACATTAATGAACTAAACTTTAATACCTGAAGGTTTGTGATGATGGCGTTCTATTTGTATTTTTATACTGGACTATTTCTACCATCTAATATGCATATTGAATGTCTTTAGAAAAATTGAACTTAGTTAAATATTTCAAATACATTCAACTATTAGTAATAGCACATCAAACAGGCTAGTATATGCAGAACAACTCAAGAATCAAAGGGACCAGGTTGTAATCCCCATACTAGTACTGTCATTGGTCAGTCCAGCAACACCTAAAGAAGAGGGGAGAATAATATCTCTCAAAACATTGTGCACATTCTAACCTGTTTGACATGGAGCAAAACACTTTCAATCCCTAGCTATATTAATAGATCTTTCTAGCATTAGAGTAATCTACATTGCATTTGGAATACCTTGACATCAGAGGACATTGCATTGACATATCTAGAGCATGGAAATTTATTGCTCTAATTATTATTTATATTCATTATAAAATACTTCACCTTCTTTTACTATTGGTTTTTTTAATAATATGGTTTGTGATATTTTTTTGTCCTCTACGCTTTTTTTTCAATTTATTTATAATTTCTTTGTCTGTTTTTGTACTTAATTGGTCCACCTTTTTCCTTCCTTTTTAATTTTTTTTTAATAAATATTATTTATTTATTTTTTTCAGTTGTTTCATATTTAGAATTGCTTCTTTTAACTCTACTTCAGAACCGTCCATTGTAAACTTGAGATAATCAATAGATATTCGCTAATAGTGCTCTTAAATATTTATCCAGAATTATATTATATACTAGTTATTGCTTAAGACATTCAGTGATGAAAAGCTCAAAACTAATGAATTCATCCCACCTGAATCCAATGCATCTCTCATATGGCTAATTTTTTATTCTTTTTTTTATCTATCAGATTACCAGCCTGAAATTAAAAAACTTTGAACCCAAGTTAATTTACTTATAAAATTATATCACTATCATTTTCAGCCATTATTAATCCAATTCAGGAATAAGATATCTCCAAATTCAATCCATCTTCTCTGATTTCTAGCCTCTCTTCTCTATATTGCTTACTCATTTCATTCATCTATCTCACATGTGATCTCTTTCTAGATCTTTTACAACCGCTTGGAATCTGGTTTAAGATTTTGACTATTTATTATCACTTCTTATAACAATATATTCAGCCCAACTCCTCTTCAGTCTCTTAATTCTTTTAGTGATGTCAGTAACACCTGTTTGTTCTCTCACCTATGTATTTATTTATATAGATGTGATGAATATGAACACTGAATATGTCTTTAATAATACTATTGTCTAGCATCTATTGTTTACTCAAGCTTGCAATAGATGACTCTGGAGTAAAGTGAAAAGATTTGCTCTTGGCAATGTATGCATATATGTAATCAGTAGTCATGTGACATGTATTAGTTTTATACTTTTATCATTTTAATTTTAATTTTTCAATATATTTTCTCCTTTCTTTTTAAAATACACATTCCAACCATTAACTAATATCTTATTCAAATAAACATAAATTTCTATAAAGATATTTAACATGATTTTTTTTTAATATCTAAGTTTTTAACAAGATATATAATAAACATTCCTGTTATATTCTTAAAAACAAAAGAAAAACACATGAACCTTGCTTATACAATGCTCTACAAGAGCAATCACTACTGTCATCTATAATAAGCTTAAATAATTACTCGATACTAGATTGTAGTTATAATTATTTGTTAAAGACAGAATACTAAACTCCAGAAAACACATCAGAACTCTTCAATTTTTACCAAAATAATCAATCTATCATGAAATTCACAAGCAGAACATCAATAATCATATCATTCAAACATCCATTAATATAAAAGCTAAACAATAAATGACAAGAAGTTTGATATATGGTCATCATCATTATTGTCATTAAAATGCATGGGTTTAATTTGCTCCATCTCTTGCAAGAATATTGAACTAAAACAAATATTCTCCACATTATTCTTTAGTGACTGCTGCCCATATTCTATCGAATCTTCTAGTTGGTTTGCCCAATTTCACATCAGTCTATTTACAAATATAGATATATTTATTCACAAATAAAAAAAATAGGCTGATATATTATATGATATCAATATAATCTAATAATTTATAGTTTTCATCTCTTCTATTAAAGTTCAATTCAAACAATCAAAAAAAAATAACGAGCATTTGAAAAAAACAAAAGAATTCACGTCTGTACATTATTATTTGTTTTCCATTTAGGAACATATTGGTATCTTCGATCTAGCTAGGCTGCTAACTCAAAGACTAGGTTCATAGGCAAGATGATAAGGTACCTGCATCAGATGCCAAATTGAATAGGCATTAAAATGAGACATCGTATTTGAATATATATATACAATTAATATATTTATGTACTGAATATATTTTTCTATTATATTCATTGCTTTGTTTAATAGATCATTTTAAATAATTTTAAAGTGTGGCAAGGCGCCGACATAAAAATTGATCAGTTAGTAGACCCTGGATATATTTGATCTAATAGCTTAAGATAAGCTACAGAATTTGTAATAAAACCAGAGTCTAAAGGTTATATAAAGTTGGAAAATAACGTTGATGCAGTATTTAAAGGATTTTATTAATGGACAAACAATCTCAAGAAGCAATTGTTTTATCAGTAAATATCTTAATTAATTCAGTCTAAATATAAAGCAAAATAAATTACAACTTTTGTTTATATGATTAATAGCTATTATGTGTTGAGTGCTTTGGCACAGTTGTAGAATTTGGTGGTTGGTTGTTCACTGTCGTTTCCGATGTTCGAACGTCATATGATTCTCTAACAACAAACTATTCGATTAACACTATTATCGTAGACTGAACAATAAAAGCCTTTTTTTTTTTTATTCATTTAAGTTTAATGTAATTTTAATTTTCAGTGGAAACAATGGTCTAATAAACTTTAAAATCATTCACGTTTGAATTAATACGAGTGCGTGGCGTTTTATTTAAAAAAATTGTAAAAAGTAATTTCTTTTGTTTCAGATAACTAATTTGAGTGGGAGGGATTGCAACTTTCTCGCCATAGTAATTCTTCGCTACAAAAAACTTTACGTTTCCCAAAATACAGTCATTAAGAATTTTTAGAATTAAAAGTTTAAATTTATTTATGTAATTTGAAATATTTACGATATTTGAATATTTTATTGATTATCGCATATATTAATATTTGTGTGTTCGTATATATATTATGCCAATAGAAAATTGCGGGAAAAAATACCAATAAGACTATGGTACCTGTTAGAGTCATAAAAATTACTGGAAGTAAATTGAAGATGTTTGTAAATAGATAATCCCAAGTAGCAAATTATATCTATCAATAAATAATCTATTAATTCATATTGCATATTAATTAAATATAATAAATCACAATCTGAAACTCCAAAGCTAAAAACCTAAATATGGCTGTCCAGTCAGCCACTACCAGTGTTTATGATTTAAACGACCATTCAATATTTATTTTAATTTAAATTTAACTGAAAGAAAACCCTGGGATTTCTCTTTGAGATCTTAAAGGAACCAAACAGGACCAATTCTTAACATCCATTTCACATATATATATATTTTGCCTTTGCAGCTGTTATTACTATATGATTTATTTGTGTAGTAAATAAATATGTGGGTTACTCACTAGCACACATCAGTGAATGTATTATTGGCTTTTTACCTCTGAGTTAAATTTCTGATTCTTATTATCGGGAAATTGTAATGGCACTGTCTAAGGCAACAGTTGGCAACTGAAGGTGGAGTTTCTTAAGAAAGCCTGATTTCAAACTCAGATTGCCATACAATGATGGCCTTTTATTTAGGTACTTACAATTACCAGGTCACTTTCAAATAAATGAAGATTGCCTGAGTTGGAAAATGCTCTGACATTAAGTGAGACATTTTGGAATTTGTGAAGTTAGAAGAACAGAGAAGTAATAATTAATTTAAAAATGAATATATATTTTATTACAAAGGCACAAATACTGGAAATATGAAATGTCATGCAAATGGAAGAATAATACTGCTGAGATTGCTTATATCAGTGTAAGATTAATTATCCAAATACATATAATTCAAGTTTATGCCCAACAAGTTCTCATTGTGTTGTAGAATTAAAGGATTTTTATATGATCTGACTAATCAAAATTTTAAAATTGTCATAGGAGACTTTAGTGCCAAAAATGAAAATAATTGAAAGATGAAAGTGTTGCAGATACATTTGATTATGGTGATAAAAATGAGAGAAGATATAGACTTGTGGAGTTTGCAGAAAAAGAAAAATTGTATATTATGAATTAATTCTTTGAGAAAAATGCCAAATGAAAATAGATGGGGGAAACATCCAAAGGAAATTGCAATAGAATTGGATTACTCTTTGAGACAGTGTAATGTTTTTAATAAACTTTATCACAGGAAGTGATCATTGATTAGTGAGAGCTAAAATGCATGCCAACACAAAACTAGAGTAGCAAAACTTATTAAAAAAAAACAATATTATCAAAATGATTATAGCACAGTGTATCACATCCAAATTTTAAGAAAAGTCATAGAAAGGACCAATGAATATAAGTTGCCATTATATTTTACATTTGGGGAATATGAAAAGACATTTGATTATATAAGCATTTTTACAGTTATTTAAGCATTGGTCAAAATATAAACCCAGGCTATTGTCATATTCTGAAGAATATTTATCTAAATGCATCAGCTATGATTTTTGATAGGGTGATTCTATATCTCTAAAGGTTTTTACAACAGTTTTACAAGGTTTTATAAGAAGTATTTTTCAAGATTGTAATGTTCTTAATAAATTTAACACAGGAAGTGATCATCGATTAGTAAGGTGTAAGTTATGTGTTAATGTAAAACTAGAGAGACAAAAATTATTGAGAAAAACAATATTTACAGTTGATATTCCTAATCTTCAGAAACATTCTAATGAATTTAAATTAGAACTTACAAATAGGTTTCGAGTGTTAGGAGATTTTGAACATGATTCAGATTTGAATGAAATTAATATGAAAATAACTGATACACTTTTAAAAACTGCAACAAACATAGCTGGTAGAAAAAAGCAGCAATTGACTAATAAAATTTTTATTGAGACTAGAGAATTTATGAAGAAAAGAAGGAATATGAAGATATACAAAAATGATGCATTAAAAAGAATTGAATATCTCGAATTTTGTTAAATGGTATGGAAAAGAGTTGAAAATGATATAAGAAAGTATAACTGTGAAATAGCAAGGAAAGCTGTAGAAGAAAATAAAAGTCTCAAAAATGTTAAACAACATTTTGGTATTGGTAGGAAATTTATATCTGCAATAAGAAAAAAAGATGGAATTATTACTAAAAAGAGAGATGACATCATGAAATTGGTAGAAGATTTTTATCAAGAATTATATAGTAATAAAGAACAAGTATCTCCTATATCTATTACATCTTCTGAATTGCCCAGAATTTTAAATGAAGAAGTGAGACATGCAATTAAGTGTATGAAGAAAGGAAAGGCTCCAGGAAATGATGGAATTATAATTGATATATTAAAAGAAGCAGGTGAAGAAATAGAAAAAATATTAGCAAAGTTATATACCAAATATCTAAATGATAAAGATGTATCGGAAGATTGGAAGAATGCAGTAATAATATTAATATTTAAAAAAGGTGATAAGGAAGATATTAGAAATTACAGACCTATCAGCCTTTTATCAGTTTTATATAAAATTTTTACCAAGATAATTACAACTCGTCTACAGAGAACTTTGGATTTCCACCAACCAAGAGAACAAGCTGGATTTAAAAGTGGTTTTAGTACAATAGATCATATCCAAGTATTGAGAGAAGTCATAGAAAGGACAAACAAATATGAGTTGTCATTATGTTTTGGATTTGTAGATTATGAAAAGGCATTCGATTCTATACACATTTCTTCAGTGATTAAAGCATTGGATCATCAAGGTATAGATCCAGGATATTGTCATATTTTAAAGAATATTTATAAAAATGCAACAGCAACAATTAGATTACATAATGATACTGGAAAAATCAACATTGAGAAAGGTGTAAGACAAGGTGACTCCATAACTCCAAAACTCTTTACAGCAGTGCTGCAAGAAGTATTTTGTGGATTAAAATGGGAAACTAAAGGAGTGAAAGTAAATGGAGAGTATTTAAGTCATTTAGATTTCGCAGATGATGTAGTTGTTTTTGCAAATAATGCTTCAGATCTGCAGGAAATGTTTCAGGAATTATCAGATGAAAGTAGGAAAGTAGGACTAAAGATAAATGTTAAAAAGACTAAAGTAATGTTTAATCGATTTGCTCAAAATATGAAAATAAAGATTGATTATGATGAATTAGAAGAAGTTAACAGTTATAAATACCTTGGTCAGATTATTAATACAGATGGAAACATAATGGAGGAAATTAATCATAGAATTAAACTTGGTTGGAGTGCTTTTGGTAGAAATAACTTGATACTAAAAGGAAATATGCCTATGTGTTTGAAAAGGATGGTTTTTAACAAATGTGTTTTACCAGTTCTTACTTATGGATCTGAGACTTGGACACTTAATAGAAGAGCAATACAGAGACTTCAGACCACTCAAAGGAGTATGGAGAGATGTATGTTGGGAGTAACAAGAAGAGATCGAAAACGCAATGTATGGGTAAGACAACAAACAGGTGTTACTGATCTTATTGAAAAAATTAAAAGATTGAAATGGAGTTGGGCTGGACATATTGCTAGAAGAAATGATAATAGATGGACAATTGAAATTTTAAACTGGATTCCAAGAGATTGTAAAAGACCCAGAAAGAGACCACATGTGAGATGGATGGATGAAATAAGAAAATGTGCAGGGGTGTTGTGGAGAAAAGAAGTGAAAGATCGGAGAAGATGGATTAAACTTGGAGAGACCTTCATCCTGCAGTGGATTGATAATGGTTGATGATGATGATGATTTTGTGGATTAAAATGAGAAGGGATTAAAAGTATTTTCTGGATTAAAATGAGAAGGGATTAAAAGTAAATGATATTATTTAAGCATCCAGATGTTGCAGATAGTGTGATTGCTTTTGTAAATAATGCTTCTAACCTTCATAAAATATTGCAAGAGTTATTAGATGAAAATAAAAAAGTAAGACTGAAGATAAATGCTAAAAAGACTAAATACTCCAAAAATTTGAGCTGAATCAAGGCACTATAAAACATTCCACCCAAGTCATGGAGTAGCCGACCATATATTCCTAGCATATCAACAAAGCTTCTGATAATTTACTTGGACAAGGCTCTCTTAACAATCTTCTGAACAAGATGTTATTAAGAGTAGCAAGCTCTACTTTTAATAACAACTTGTATAAACTTAGGAAATGGTGATTGTGTGATATTTTGTTAATTTTATACCATTCCTGCCTGTGGGATGATGGTAACTGTGATTTTTAATAAACCAAGGACACCAAAATGTATAGATTCTGAATTGGATTCAGATCTATATGACTATACAAGCAAGTGAGCTTGGATTGAAAACATTGAGGTGTTTTTATCTTGAGCTTCTAGCTTTATAGTTAACTAAATATGTAAAAGATGGCTGCTGGAGAATTGCTTTACATTCTTAGATCAAGGGACAGTGCTCTCAGATCCAAAACTCCTCACTGATGAAAATCACAAGCTAGAAACTAGTCTGGGGATATTGGATGAGTAGGCACTAGATAGGGTTTTTATGCATGAAACTTCCTGCATCTATTGATTACTAAAGCTTGCACTGATTGGTGCTACTATATGGAGAGTTTGCTACTGTTAAGAAACGTTATTAACCATATAAGAAAATATAATTGTGTATGATGAGAAAAGATATGCAAGAGAATAAACAATCATCTTGGTATTTGAAGAAAAGTTACTTCAATAATAAGATTTAAACCTTAGTACATGCTCCTTGAGTGCTTAATTTTAGCAAGAGAGACCTCTACAAATCATAATGCAAGATTTGACTTTATAGAGATAAGAGGACCCTTTTATCTCTAACCTATTTTTCTTAATTATATAGGCAAATCTAATGCATTTTGATTTGAGAGCATGAAGCTAATAAATTCTTCACTGATTAAGTCCACTATTCCTATTAAACATTAACATTTGCAAAATTTTTCGACTTACAACGAGTCAACATTCAGATATTAAATTTAGAAATATTTAATAGGAATAGTGGACTTAATCAGTGAAGAATTTATTAGCTTCATGCTCTCAAATCAAAATGCTTTAGACTTGCCTATATAATTAAGAAAAATAGGTTAGAGATAAGAGAGTCCCTCTTATCTTTATAAAGTCGAATCTTGCATTATGATTTGTAGAGGTCTCTCTTGCTAAAATTAAACACTCAAGGTGCATGTACTAAGGTTTAAGCCTTATATAAGTATTACATGCTGACATTGTGCTTAATAAAAATTAATATTTTCAATAATAAGAATAAAAAATTGATCTATTATTAAAAAGAGAAATGTCTTCATAAAATATGTGGAAGAGTTTTATCACAAATTATATACTAATAAACAATAAGAAAACAAATTTTACATCTAAATTGCTCTGCATTTTAAATAAAGAAGTGAGACATGCCATTAAATCTATGAAGAAAAGAAATGCTCTAGAAACTGATGGAATTGTATAATTGATATTTTAAAAGAAGTAGATGAAATAGTAATTGTTGTCAAAATTATATACTAAATATCAAAATAATAAAAATATACATGATAATCAGAAAAATGCAGTAGTAATTTTGATATTTAGGAAAGGTGATAAACTCATCTATCTTTTATCAGTTTCATACAAAATCTTTACTAAGATAATTACAACTAATTTTCAAGCAATTTTGGGTTTTAACCAAGCAAAAGAATAAGCTAGATTTAAAAGTGATTTTAACACAATGGATCACATCCAAATATTGAGAGAAGTTATAGAAAGGACCAATTAATGTGAATTGCTATTATGGTTTGGATTTGTGGATTATGAAAGGCTTTTAATTATATAAGCATTGCTACAATGAATACACATTGGATCATTAAGATATAAATGCAGAATATTATCATTTTCTGAAAAATATTTATCAAAATGCAACAGCAATAAGTAGATTACATGATAATACTAAGAAGATTAACATTGAGAGGAATATTTAACAGGGTTATTCCAGATTCCCATAATATTTTACAGCAGTTTTACAAAGATTATTTTGTGAATTAAAATCTGAAAACTAAATGAATAATCATAAAGAAGCATGTTTTTCTATATCAAAAAGATGGTCTAATTGACTCATTTGCATAGAGTTTGCATATTATACTGATAGAATGATTTCAATGAATGAGTCAGAATGGGCTATGATTATGAGAAGTACAGTTTCTCGAAAGTGCTCAGCCATTTTAATTGACTAATTGATATTAATTATACAGCTTTATGTTATAAGTCTGATAGCACTATTTAATATTATCATAAATAAATAAAAGTAAATGGAAATATTAAAGTGATCTAAATTTTATTAATAATTTGATTGTTTTTGAAAATAAGACTTCAGAGCTTCAAGAAATGTTACAAGAGTTCTCAGATGAAAACAAGAATGTCAAATTAAAGATAAATATTAAAAAGACTAAAGAGTGTTCAATCAATTTTCTCTGAAGAAAAGAAATAAAGATTGATATTTATAAATTTGAAAAAGTTAGCTACAAATACATTGATCAGATTAAATTACCATATTACTTTGATTATAAAGAACCTCTGAGTTTAAGACACAGTAGGATTTTAAGCCAAAAAATTGGAAAAAATATCCTCAAATTTAAGATGCATATATGTACTTAAATAGAAAACTAATATAAATATAATAAACTCACTTAATTTATTGTTAATCTTCTCAGATATACAGTACTTTCACTTTTTACATCATCACATTCTGAACTTGAATTCTCATCTTCACTATTCCATCAAATATAACATCTTTAGGCAATTTAAATTGCAGCTGAATGTTGTAATTTATTTGTCAATTTGCTTTTATATAAAGTATATTTTTCTATTAAAATCTGAATCATTCTTCTAAAATAATTTATACTTTTACAAATATTTTCTGAAAAAAATTTAAAATGTGTAAAAAGATTCTAAAACATTTGTTTTCACTTTGAAATTCAAACAAAAACATCAGAACTATCAACATTAGCAAAATAACATTAAAAGATTCTAAAACATTTGTTTTCACTTTAAAAATCAAAAGGAACGTATTGGAACTGTCAAATTTTTGATAGGCACTCTTGTGGAGAGAACAGAAATCAACCAATCAGTGCCTTGAAAGGCAGGCTCTTATCTCATTATTATATTGATTTGTTAGTTATAAAAATATTCTAAAGGTTATTCAGTAAACTTTTCTTGATAAAATAACATTAAGATCAGCAAAATAACATTAAAAGCAATGGTTTGAGAGAGAGAGTTAAAGTCATTTACAAAATTAACTCAAAAAATATTAATTAGAAAAGAATTAATATACTATTATACACAGGAAACAACCATAATACTATGTGTTCATGTATAGCATAAATCAAGGATCCACAGAAATAAGATGTGAATAATTTCACTTTGAATTTAAAACACAATCATCTTTTAAGGGTGCATAATTTAGGGGGAAATGCATCTTATATTCAAAGTAGTACAGTAATATAGATGTAAACATAATGGGTGAAAAATAATCATAGAATTAAACTTGGATGGAGTGATTTTGGTGGATATAATCTATTATTTTAAAAAAATATGTCTATACGTTTGAAAAAGACTTTTAATAAATATGTTGTATCAGTTTTTACTTAACACAAAGTCTTTATACCACTCAATGAAATAAAGAAAGATGTATATAGAATTAAAAAGAAAAGATTATAACAAGAAAAAATAATTACCACTAACATTATTGGAGGAATTAAAAAACAGAAATTGAGCTGGGCTGGATATATTTCTAAAAGAGGTTATAAAAGATGAATAATTAAAGTTTAAAATTTAATATCAAGGTATTTGAAAAGACCTAGAAACAGACCATATATGAGATGGATTGCTTATATAAGGAAGTTTACTGGTGTGTTGAAAGAAGTGAAACTATGAATCACAGAAACTGGACTAAACATGCAGAGATCTTTATCCTGCTGTGAATCGGTAATATTTAAAAACGCTGATGATGATGAATAAACTTCTTTATTCATTTAAATTTAATTGCAGTTTAACTTTTAATATACCAATAAACTTCAAAATCATTCTCATGTGAATTAATGCCAACGTGTGAGTGTATGCATTTAATTTTTTTTTTTTTAATATCATTTTGATAGTTCTTTTGTGTTCCAAACTTGATTTGAGTGGGAGGAATTGTTATTTTCTTACTAAAATAATTTTTTGTTATAAGAAACTTCATATTCTTAAAACGAAGATCATTACAAACTTTTAGAATTAAAAGTTAGAATTTACTTTCGTAATTTGATATATAGGGTATATGAACACAGACTTTCACATGACCCACCGCTCTCGACTCTATCTCATAACACTGATACATTTGAACAGAGTTATTTTACAGTATTTAAATATTTGGTTGATATTTGTGTATATTAATGTCTGCGTGTTTTTGTATATATATAGCATATCAATAAAATTTCTGAATAAATCAATTTATTAAAAATATTTATAAATTTTAACTAAAAATAAAGTTTAGCTTCAGATCAATGCGTACTTTACTTTCATTTCCATAAGTATCAAAAAAAAATTCTGATCAGTTATTAATTCCTCATTTGTGGTTTAGTATATATACATAACAGTATCTTGAGGATTGTCTTCTGTTGCTGCCACAAACTTAGTACTATATTCACATGACACACTATTTACGATTGATAAGTACTGAATAAAGAAGATGAAAGCATGTGAGAAGTACAGATCTAGCTCCCTTGGGGGTCATTTGCTATTTTTAGATGCCTTTATTCATATGTACGAAGTACATTTAGAACAGGAAAAATTCTCCATACAGTAGTGCCACTCAATGCAAGCCAAAATAATCAATGGATGCAAGAAGGCTTGTGCATAAAATCCTATCTAGTAAATACTCATCCAATATTCCCAGACTAGTTTCTAGCTTGCATCTTTCATTAGTAAGGAGCCTTGGACCCAAGAGCACTACACTTAGATCTTAGGATCAAATGCAACCCTCCAGCAGTCACCTTTTATCTCTACTTAATTACAAAACTACGAGTCTAAAATTGAAAACATATTAATATTTGTAATCCAAACTCATTAGCTTATACAGTCATATAGGTCTGAACTCAGTTCAGTACATGAATATTAAATATTATATTTTAATTATCCATAGAATAAAACTATATATAAAATATATTACTATAATTGCATAACATAATTTAATGAAATGTATATATAATTCAATTAACTTTTATTTTAAAATTAAATCTTTTAAAATATTTATGCTATTGAATACAAATACTTAGTTTTATAATATTAATAAAGATTTTAAACTTACACTGATATTGAAGCTGATTTATTTTTCTCTCATCATGTTCTGCAATTATGAAATGTGCAAACTTTATTTAAGGTGAACTTTTCAAGAGCTGAATGTAGGATATTATTTGTAGCTAAAGAGCTGTCAAAAGTTAAAATATATATACGTATTTGTTTTTAATGAAACTATCAGAGGAAGGAAGTTTAATAGAATTGGTAAATGGTTATAACTTTTTTTTTTTGGAAAGACAAATCTTCAAATACAAAAGAAATTGCATTGTATTGGATTTAGTATAAATTTTTGGTATCTTTTATTATTTGAATTTCTACGTTTATCAGTGAAAGGTTAATAGAATTACAATTTAGTCTGAATAATGGTATCTGTTTCAATTTTTTCAGTGCTTATTCCCCAACAATAGGTTTAGAGAATTCAGAGCAAGAGAGCTTGCATTCCTTTCTAGGTTATGTCATTACATCAACATTATTAAAATACTAAATTGTTCTCCTGTAAGACTTTAAAGCACATGTCATCAACCATTATCAATCCTCTGCAGGATGAAGGTCTCTCCAAGTTCAATACATCTTCTCCGATCTTTAGCTTCTCTTCTCCACATCACCTCTGCACATTTTCGTATTTCATCCATCAATTTCACATGTGGTCTCTTTCTGGGTCTTTTACAATCTCTTGGAATCCGGTTTAAGATTTCAATTTGTCTTTATCATCTCTTCTAGTAATATCTACAGCCCAACTCCACTTCAGTCTGTTAATTTTTTTAATGATGTCAGTAACACCTATTTGTTCTCTTACCCATATATTGCGTTTTCAATCTCTTCTTGTTACTCCCAACATGCATCTCTTCATACTTTTTTGAGTGGTCTGAAGTCTTAGTATTGCTAAAAAAAAAAAAAAAAAAAAAAGCACATGTAGTAGAACTAAAATCTTTAGCAGAAATTATTAAAAATTATATTTTATGCTATAAACTCAAATGATTTGCTCTATTAATTTTTTAGCAATTCATGAACTGCATATTTATTTTAGGCATGAAAATCTAAGATATTTCTTTAAAATTAAAAGTCAGAATGCAAAATAAGTATTACATGAACACATACAGATTAAAGGCTAGCATATATCATAATTAAAGTTTAAAAAATTGGCCCGATTGCAACTTATTCTTATAAAGTTTAATGTTTATTTTTCAGAATCAATTACTATTTATTCTAAATTTTGAAAGGTATTAATAAAATCGTCAATTTAGATTTTCAAGATTGTCATGTTACTGAAGCACGAAATTCTATTAAAAAGCACGAAATTTTGTTAAAAAGTGGATTGTAGATACAAACAGATCTATTCTTGGATTCACTAAAAAAAAGAATCACGATCGCTTTTCTAACCAGAATTTTATTATTTATTATCTTAATTAGAAGAAAACATGTAGTTTTGTTTGGCAGAATAATAAATAAATGTGGAGATTTATGATTAATATAGAAATCTAAATATAAAATTTTAATAACTGATAAGAAGATTTAAAAATGATTCGTCCATTAACCTTGCAACGAATCTACAGACATCCACTTATTATGGTTTCTTAAATCTCTATGTGGTAGACCAATAATAACATATGGATCTGAAAAATAATGCCATAATTCTACTAAATATATAAATGACACTCTTTTATGTAATAATAATAATAATAATAATAATAATAATAATAATAATAATAATAATAATAATAATAATAATAATAATAATAATAATAATAATAATAATAATAATAATAATAATAATAATAATAAAAAACTCATCATTATCAGACCATTCTGCAATTATTGTTTCACTAAAGAATGATTTTATATACAGATCAATAACATCTATTGGAAACACAATTAGAGTGCTTCTTTCATGTCGAACCCCAGAATATTTATTCTCAGAAATATACATATATATATCTTCAAACTTCAAGACATTGAAATGGATCCAGTGCAAACATGGATTGCCTTTGTTAACATTATTTCATATACAATTGATGTCATAACAAGGGCTACCCCAGCCCCTTCAAGGCATCTAGCTCATGTAGATGAAACACACAAAAGAATCACAAACAGTACTACAAATAAACAAGGCTGTTCAAATGTGATTGCCCTGAAGAAACTTTATAAATCAGTCTCTGAAGAACTTAAAGAAAACCTGACAATTAAAAAAAGAAAACTCTTTTTGACACAGACACACACATGGTCCAGACACTATATTCGCTGGGCACTGGGACAAAAGCCATCAACTCGCATACCGACAGCAATTAAAATACAAGAAGATATATTTCTGGTTACAACATGTTGCTACCTCTCTACACACATTTCAAATCCAAACTTCAAGAGAAGAAAAAATTCAGCCCTGCGCCATTTTTTCTCGGTGAGCCAGAAGAAGATATAGCATTTACTCCCAAAGACTTTATTCAAAAATTAGCATCAACCCCAAACTCCAGTCACCCAGGAATGCATGGTATACCTTGCTTTGTATTCAAGCATTTAGAAAATTTTACTGCTCAGTGTCTGTGTAATCTAGCAAACTTTCTAACAAAAAAGATCCATCATATACATGGATTATACCCTATTTACTAGTACCATTCATCAAAACACATGAAAAAATAACCACACTAAACAATCTAAGGCCCATATCAATGAGCCCTCTGGGTATCAAACTGCTGGAGTCAATCATTAAAGACAAAATAGAACCCTATATTATACCTATACTATCTAAAATGCAGTTTGCTAAGAAAGGCTCGTCTACAATGCAAGCAGCCTTTCTATTCAAAACAGTTATTGATTCTGTCAGAAATAATAAAAAATATAGTCCAGTTGTAATCCAACTGGATATAAAATCAGCATTTGATATGATTCCAATTGAACTCCTTGTTGAAGAATTAGCAGACACAACAATACCAAGATCCTTAATATATTTAATTACCAATCTTCTATTAAGTCGAGAAATACATATTACACTTAATGGTAAGAATTCCCCCTCTTTTGTACCTTACTGTTCAATTCCACAAGGTTCACCACTAAGTGCTCTTTTTTTTACTTTCTATATCAATCCCTTACTGAATATGATAGAAAAAGAATTATTAGGCATATACATACCTGGTCTAAAAGCAAACATCTCCTGTATTGCCTACATGGATGATGTCTTGATTTTTTTAACTTCTAAAAAACAGATCCCAACTCTATTGAAAATTCTTAATTCATATACTAATAAATACAAGCTGGAGTTTAACATGGATAAATCTTCTGCGTGGTCAATATATACAGGACAATTTCACACACAACATTTTAAAGAAAAACCCAGCTCTTTTGTGGGATTCCCCTTCTATTTGAGCAATCTAGAAATGTGTCGACAAATACAAGACAAAATTAAAAATAAAATAGAAAATATAATTGATTCACTTTCAAAATCTTACCTTTCACTGTATTCAAAAGTATCCCTGTTTAATCTATTAATTATGACTCGAATCACATACTATTCTCCAATAATACTATACACTAAATCTTTTACTAGTAAAATAAACTCGTTATGTAGAAAGTTACTGTGGGGAAAAAATATTGTTTCGGTTTCACTAAAATGTATTCAAACTCCTCTAATATAAAATGGTTTAGGACTACATTCAATACATATTTTTAACATTCAAAAGACATTAAATCTCATTTCTGCATGTGCTTATTTATTTCCATACATGAAAGTGTTCTTCAAGATTACCCCAACAGATAAACCACCACCAACCAATGGATATTGGAAAACCTTGTTTACACTAATTCTTAACATTCCAAACATTATTTTTTCACCACCTCAAGATAAATTTAAATATTGGGATGTATACCAGATAATTTGCTCTCCCCTAAATGATAAAAGACCAATTTTAAACATTAATAATAGACAACTAACCCGAAAATTTAAATTCTGGTCATTAGAACCCAAATATTATGATTTTCTACTCAAATTAAATCTTGAAGCATTGCCACTTTGTAGATATAGAAGGCATTACATAAATACAGAAGACATATGCTGGTTGTGTCATAGAAAAACTGAGACACAAAAACATTTTCTTTTTACCTGCCCTGTATTTGATAATATTCGTTCATCCATACCATCATTGTACAAACAAAGAAATTGTGACATTCAAACCCTTTTACAATCATTTATTAAGGGTAGCTACCCACATATTCGAGCAAGTACTTTTATATTGTTTTCACTATGGTGCACAAGATGCTCCTTCATGTACAACAATAATCCAAGAAGACATCCAAACACATTCTGGAACAAAATGGAACAGCTCCGCTTAAGGGATGAAAAAATTGTATCCCAAAAGATGTACACAGCTACTTGGTCAATATTACAACAGCTCTCAAAATTATAGAGAAAAAAAAAGACTAATAAAAAACAGAACTAAGAGCTTTACAAGTGCACAAAACTAATTGGATGTATATATTTTAAAGAAAATAATGTAAACTCAAATTTGTAAACCACATGCATATCCTTTGTCTTTGTTATCCCCCCCCCCCAATTACAATTTTCAGCTTATTTATACTAACTTCAATTCATCTGCATGTGGTAAAATAGTTATAAATGTAACCTTTTCTTGTTATATTCAATAAAGTCCTTTTGAAAGATAATAATAATAATAATAATAATAATAATAATAATAATAATAATAATAATAATAATAATAATAATACTAATAATAATAATAATAATAATAATAATAATAATAATAATAATAATAATAATCTTTGAACTAAATATTTTGCTCATTTTTTGACTAATGATATAAGAAATGAGACAATGGCTCTCAATTATATTATCTATTCATCTAGATTTGGATAAAATATTCAGTTTACCAAAGTTAAAACAGATGTTTGTAATTTTAAAAATGAAAAAAATATAGATAATGATGAGATAACTGGGGGGGTGGGTTTAAAATATAACATAGCATCAAAACTATTTGGAGTTTTAGTGACATACTTTTTCACCATTTTTATGCCACTTATTGTAAGCTTTAGCAATACATAAGTTATAATCATGTGATAGATTATGTAATATTTTATTGGCATATTAGAATTTTTACGAATAAATCAATTCCTGAAGTTTTGTCTGTCACAGATGAACAGTTATCAGAGAATTATATGACTTTAAAGATTTAACAACTATCATAAACATGTTTTGTTGCCAGCAAATGCAAGAAAAAAAAAGTATTCAGTTTTTGAACTTTCTAGGAATTCTTGAACAGTGAATCATTTTATTGTTTTTTCTTAGATTTGATTATACTCCACACGATTAATCAAACATGTGTGTTGAAATGTTCCAAATCATTTGCCTATCCACCAAATTTTATCTATATTGTAAAATTTCCATATGATGATGAAATAAAATATTATTACTACTGGTGAAACTTTGAAGCTATGTGGAATGAGAACTGACGTTCGATATGAATGTGTATTTACTCCAACTTTATTTTCCAATAAAACCACTAAACATCACATGATCACTATTTCTTATGCTAGCACATAACTGTTATTAAAACAGGCAAAACTCTCCATACAGTAGCGCCACTCAGTGCAATCCAGAGTAATCAATGGATGTCAGAAGGGTTGTTCATAAAATCTCAATCTAGTGCCTACTCATCCAATATCCCCAGACTAGTTTCTGTCTTGTGGCCTTCATCAGTGAGGAGCTTTGGATCTGTTTTAATTTATTTTTCATTTTTATGACTATGGTCTTAAAAAAGTATGCAGGCAGTTCTATGACATGGCTGCTGATTTGATGGCAGCATTTTAAAATTTAAATAATTAAAAATAAATACATAATACTTTTTTTACTTCTAGATCTTATACCATATTGATAACTGTGCTATTCTTGATAATTCAAAAGATAATCAGAATGTTTTGAGTTTTATTTTCTATTTCTGCCTTGGGCAGTTAATTTTGATTGGTTAATGTTCTAAAAAGTACTTTCTAATTAAATAAATATAAATGGAAAACTGCACATATTAAAATATTTTCATCTGAAAATTCATTAAATATTATAATATCTACAATATTTAAAAAAAAAATTGGAAATACAATTTATTCACATAAATGCACTAAAAAGTGGGTTGGGTGGTGCACTACAAAAATAAAAATAAATAAATTTTCTTTAGCTTTTACATAAGGCTTATTTTTCAATTATTACATTGTAGAAATGTCTGCCCTAAATGGATCATGTCCTGTACATGAGGGGTCAGATTGACACTAGGTCAACATGGGTGTGACAAAAATCTCTGCTTCAGGTGGCCTTTGAGTGTTCCATCAGATTTTCAATTTGATGGATGGCTGAAGTATGGAGTGGATTGAAGCCTGATCATTCAAGTATAAAGATTGGCTCTCTTAATATATATCTGAGCCACTTATTGCATATATGTGTGGAGATGATAATCTAGACCAACTGATGATTTCTGGTTTAGCATGAAATATGTATATTGGTGATTATTTATCTTTTCGGCATATATGTTTTCAAGGGTATCAGTGATATGAGATAGAGTGGTGTGGTGGGTAGTGTAAAAGTCTGTGCTCATATACTCTATACATTACATATATTGATGCAGGTATATAATAAGCCTGTTTTTTCAGTTATTATTGTTTATTGTAAACAACCAAAATAAAAGTATATGCAATCATGATCAAAATTAATCTAAGAACATTTCTAAACATGAAAATGACACACTTTAACTTTGATCACATGATAAGAATATTGGAAAGGCTGAAGAAATTTTTATTTTTTAGGGCATTTGTGTGACTAAAAACATTTCTTTATTTATTTTTTTATTTTTTACTTTTTTGTTTTATGTAGTTCCAGATATTAAGTCTAAATAAAATAAAAATGTATTTTTTTTTCTAATTTCTTTGCTAAAATTATTTACAAACTCTAAAAAATGTATTGTCATCAGAAATATATATGTGTTCAAAGTTTCAACTACATTGAAAGTTACAAAAATTGGGTTAAATATTTCACACATAAACAGACAAATTAAAAAACAGAGCAAATTAATTAAAAAGTTATAAAAAAACTCGAAGTCCTTTATGGGGTCATGAGGAGGAAAACTTTTTGACCAGCTTGGATAATCATCAATCTAATTACATAAATCAATTTGAATATCTTGTCAGTTTTTTTGGCCAGAAAGACCTACTTAGTTGTTAAGATGCAATAAATACTCCTAAATAGTGCTTCTGGATTTAATAGATTTCAAAATAAAGTATTTCATCATAATAATGTAATTACTGAATCTAAATTGGTTATCTAAAAAACTGTTTTTTTGCCCAATGTATAGTAGGAAAGTGAAATCTAGACTATTCACAAAGGCATTGGAAAAATTTCACTCAAGGAAACTCTATAACAAAATAAAAAGTGATGGCTAGGTCATAAAAATATGCTTTAAAACTTTGGCGCTGTGATGTTATAGAATCTGCTATTGTAAATGTACCCTTTCTTTAGACTGGCCTCGTAAAATAAATTAATAATAATAATATTTTAATTAAGAAAGGATTAATGGTAAATTTAAGCATGGTTTTCATAAAGGAGGCAGATTTCATTTATATTATGAAAATTATTTCAAACTACAATATTGATTGCTTTAATTAGAAAATTATGTCTGAGAATAGAATACACTGAAGAGTTATAATCAAGCATAAAAATTGAAATCTTTGAAAATAAAATTTGCTGCAGAATAAACTAATAGATTGCATTACAGAAATCAAATAAACAGCTTCCATAAACAATATGCTATATATATATATATGATTGTATTTATTGTTAATAGATTAGTTTGCATTATAGCATCATCATCCATTAGCAATCTACAGCAGGATAAAGATCTCTCCAAGTTCAATCCATCTTCTCTGATCTTTAGCTTCTCTTCTCTACATCACCCCTGAACACTTTCTTATTTCATCCATCCATCTCACATGCGGTCCCCTTCTAGGTCTTTTATAATCTTTTGGAATACAGTTTAAGATTTCAATTGTCCATCTATTATCATCTCTTATACAATTAACAATATTATATGACTTTCTCATATGCTTAGTTATATGGTCATAAAAGATAGTTTTAAAGTAATAAATTATTATATTATTGTTTACTTAAAACCTCATGATTTTTTGGCATTTTTCATTCCAGTATTAATTTTGGTAAAATAGTGTGATATAATTTTAAATAATTGTAAATTCGTAATAGTAATACTTTGGGTGTAATTTGAAATTTATAGTGTGATATAATTTTAAACAATTGTAAATTCGTAATAGTAATACTTTGGGTATAATTTGAATTTTATAATTGCAGTTTGTAATGTTATAATTGACTAGTTATTTATCTGCATTCAGAATAGCTTTTATTTACATGTTTAAATATTTAGTGTCTATATAGGCATATTAGACCATTAATAAGGGTGGAATTCCACCCTTATTGTTAAAAGGAGGTTGCCTTGACAACAGTTTGAAGTTGTTGATTGTTATTCATATTTGGGATTATTGTTAGATAATTTAAATGTATAATAGATATAAAAAATATTTTATAATCAATGCTATTATTTGCTTTGCAGTAAAAAATAGTTGTGTATTCAACCACAATGGAGAAACTTATATTTAACTTGAAATAAAAGTGTGAGGGGTTCAGAAATTAATTAAATCCATCTCTTGTTATAAAAAGTAGGAATTAACTTAATTAATTTCTGAACTTCACACACACACCTACACTTTATTTCAAGTTAAATATAAAAATACCACTTATGACTGAAGAAACAATTATTTTTAGTGCAAAGTAAATAAAAGCATTGATTATATTTTTGTATCTATTATTATTTAGTTTTAGCATTAAAATTGTAATCAAAGATTTTTCAACCTTAAATAATGCTAAAATATTTTTAAGGTTGAAAGTAAATTCTTATGTATTAAATCAACCTTACAATAAATTTGTAAGTATTAAATCAACCTTGTTTACAATATAGTTTTATTCATCCACCAACTGCTCTGGATCTAAAAAATAAGTAAGCTACCTAAAATATTTTAGTGACATATTTCATTGCCAATAATTTATAAGAAATTTATCAAATTTGCATAAGCTATTTTGAATACAAATATATTAAATTTTAGTTCTAAAATTTTATTTCAATTTTTTAAAAAAGCATTTAATTGAAACAAATTACCAAACAATATACATATACCATTCTCTCATGCACATTTCTAAAAATGTATTAAAGTAATAACATCTTATCTTAAATATGAATAAAAATATTTCAATTTTCATCCACCCATTGATATGTTTTTAAAAAACAAGGTAACCATCTAAAATATTTTAGTGTCATGTTATATTACCAGTGATTTATATCAAATGTATACTAAATTTGAACAAATTATATTGAATTTAAGTATATTGAATATAAATGTATTAAACATTAATTTTAGTATTTTATTCTAACTTAAATAAAAGTGTTTTCAAACAAACAGAGATTATAACTTAAGTAAAAGCATTTAACAATCAAAAAAATATTTAATGAAAATGTGCCTAGAGCAATTGAGTAATGCCTCTAAGATGTTGTTTTTATAGGATATACAGCCATTAGAACATAGTTTTTTAAAGTTTTTGTACTTGCAACCCCTATATACAGGAGAAAAAAATTTGGAATCTAATGTCCTAAAAGATTTTAAAAGTGAATAAAAATAAATTTAATGTTAAATGAAATAGCAAATTTTGTGACCAACTGCAGGATATTTCATATTTTTTTACAAAAAAATGTCTTTAAAGTATTATATAGTGTTCATATTCTTTACATTTGATTAATTTTCAAAAAGTTACCAAGATTGAATTAGCAAACAGCAGGAGTCAAATTTCTATTGGAATAATGTTAATAGCGTTTAATCAGCACTATGGTAGAATGACATTATAACATTTACTTTATTATATGAACATTAAGTCAATGCAATAATATTGTACCATATACGTTCATACATCTGTATAAGTGGTAATAAATGAAACTCTAAATAATCATAGCTTAATGATATGAAATTGAGTGGCAGCTTATAACTAAAATTTATGGTAATGTATTTCAGACAATTTTTAGCCATTGTTTTAATATTGTGTAAAATGAAATTTATATATAAATTTAATATACAAAAATTAACAAAGCATATGACACACTTGAATGAGAAGCTATAAAGATACACAGAAATTATATAAAATCCTAAACAAGTATTAGACCAGCTGTGATTGAAACTACCTCAGAAACAAATCTGTAAATAAACACCAAATTAAACACATTTACAGTTTTCTAAAAATGAAAATAGTTATACATAATCTTGCAATTGGAATAAACTTGTTACTAAAAATTTTTGCTTCCAATGCTAATTTAACATTTTAAATTATGGTATGATATTATGCAAAAATGCTAGCACAAAGCAATGGATGATTTCATTTCTATTTTGTAGGACATCAAAAAGCTTAATTTGCACCAGTGATTGCCCCTTATTTTGATTATAATATAGTCATCATTATAAGGTACGTACATGTTTCTTTTGCTTCTTTTTTAAATAAAATTTTAAGTCATCATTTGTCCAAAGATTGCATACAGGTATTATTTTACAAGGTCACAACGTTAAATTAATTATTGCTCGACAGCTTTAATATTTACCTTTTTAACCCCTAATAGCCTTAATTGTTACAGTTCAAGCTTGGTCTATTCATTTAAAAATGATATCCATTCTTCTTGCTTTTTTTTTTGCTGCTTAAGGATTATATAACGTAAAAGTATAAGGAAAGAATTAAAGAAAAAAAGACTCATTACGTCATTATGTTGAACATTACCAAAAATAAGGAGAGGATCGGCAGTATGTGAGTGATAGTGCTCTATCTCAGACATCTGCACGTGCAAACAGTCAAACACTGCAGCATGGGAACAATCTTTTCATGAACTAGGGGATGGCTACTGACATTAAGATTAAAGATTATATAATGTATAAGTATGAAGAAGGAATTAAAAAAGACTTATTAATGTTATAGGGGGTGCTGCAGATCAGCAGTGCCTATACACAATATGCCATTGTTTTATAGATATTTAAGCATAACTTTATTGATGTTATTATAAATCAAAGAATGAAATGTGTGTATTAGGTTAATTTATGTACAACTTAAATGATCTGAAATGCCTATTTAACCATTCAGAGAATCAAAGCAATGTCTTAGTTTTAACAACTCCCAAATATCAAATAAATGTAATTATAAACAAATTATAGCTTAATGATATGGATGTGATGTGATGTATTATGGCTTCTCCTTAAACGAAGTCAAGAATATCTCAGCAATTATGCCCAGATAAACCTGTTAGCCACTTTCTTTTACATTCCCCACTCTAAATTTACCCATAATCTGCTCTATCCCATTTCCACAACATAATTTTTGTCAACTCTATAACCTTTATATCTAAATCCCCCTTATCTTTTCCCAAACCCAGCATAAAAACCAATAATTCACTTTCTGTATAATCACTCTTTTCATATTTATTTTTCCACAACTTCATTATATGTACCCTTTCTGTTTTCAAACATTTACATTCAATTAACAAATGCCTAATATTTTCAATTCCTTCCTTACATAATTTATAAAATAAATCACCCATATTTTTCTATTTACATGTATATTCTTTTGTAGCTAAAGATCCCGTTCGAACCTTAAACAATAAACTACTTTCCTTACTATTATCATATATTAACTCACACCTAATATTCTGTTTATTTCTATATATATTTAAACTCTTTTTACTCTCCATACTATTTCTCCATCTCTCTAACTCCCTAGTCTTTATTAATAAATTTATTCTTTTATCCCATTCCTTACTACTATAACACTCAATAATCCTCTTAACACAATCATCCCATCTTTTGTACAAATATACTGATATAAATTCTTTATCCAAATCTTTTGCATACCGCATTACCTTTCTCACCCATCTTGTTACCTGCCCTTTACTCATAACCCAATTAAATTCTATTTTAGCTATTCTTTTATTATCCATAAACTGCAATCTACCAAACATTTTCATTTTACTTTTTGCATCTCTCATATGAAAACTTGACCATCCCATTTCTCCTTGAATTGCCTCCCTTGCGACTCCCAGAGAGTTATAAATAAAGTAATAATCAAACTCCAATCTATTATGAGAAGAAAGAAATACTACTATGTATTCTTATAGCTTTGTTGGAATGTAAGCATTAGTTTATTGGTGTTATAAGTCACAGTGATGCTTCATTTAGTATTAGGAGTTTAAGCACTACTTCGATCCTCTCAACGGTTACTACAATTTCAATAGAAGTAATAAGCCCAAAATTTCAAGTTTTATATAAATAATAAAAAATTAGGAATTAACCAAATGAACACCATTTTACAACTACTGTACTCTTAAAATTTTTTTATAAAATTAACTTATTTTTTTCCTCTCTCTTCTCTCTACTTATATATATATATTTTGAACAACAGGTGACTTTTAAAAAATTTATTTCCAAATATAATAACTTATTTAAAAAAATAAATATTAGGCAAGAAAATATTTTTTTTAGAATTTTCAACTTTATAAGTTAAAAACAAACTGCTTTTTTTTTCTTAAATCATTATATGGGAATTCAGATCAATCTTTAATCTTTTAATGTTTTAAAAATGGGTAAAAAGTTTTTGCCTCGCAAATGAGATTTAAAATATGTTCTCATCTATTAACTTGAAATGAAAAAAAAACAACTAAATATTGTTTAAAAAGAAAGAAAAAATCAATAACAACCGCTCTTAAATTTCTTTAGCAAATGAAAGATGTACTTTTTTAAAAAAGTTCTATTAAACTTTTATTTATGCATGGCTTTTATTTCAAAATTTCAAGTATAGCCTTTGGTTTTTAAATGATATTGGACCATTTTTAATTCTAAGTTTTAATGGCAGTCTTCTATAGGACGTTATAAATGCTACATTTTTAAAAACATTTTAGATGTCATTGTTTTTTTTTTGTTTCCATGCGAATTTTTTAAACATGCGTAGTGTAAAATTATTTATTTTATAAACTTCCTGTCTACAAATCTTTCATTTCGTGAAACAAAGACAGATTTTATCATATTATTTTATGTAGATCAGTGATGCAGGAGCGAAATGTTGAATGAAGATGTGACGAATGAGGGCCCCAATGCATAGTAGTTTTTTTTTTTTTGCGTTTGCGCATGCGTCACTGTCATATATGAAAACTTTTTCGTGAGTTCTTAAAATTCTTATAAAATCATGCATCTGGGAATGTAATATTTTTATAGATGTTTAGACTAAGAACAACATCATATTATTTTAAAGGTTGAATTGAGAAGGACAAAAGAACTTTTGTAGATTTAGTAATATATACATAGGTGTTCATAAATTTGATTAATTTCACTTTTTTATTCAAAACCAAAGAGAGGTTTGAAGAATTAAAGAAAGTGGTAATAAATTAACGTTTAAAACAGGGATGATAAATCTTTTTTCTTCCAATATCATTCGCAAGTTACACAAAATTGTCATCTTAAAAATTAGCCTGAATTTACTCTGAATTATTAAGGATATGTAAATTTTGCAACTTGTGGCCGATTTCAACATTCCTTTTTAAAACAAGAGTCATACGTTTTGTATGAATTAAAAGTAAAGTCAAACATTATTATTAATATTATTCCACATTCAGTGATATTTTTTCCAATTTTTCTTGGAACTATTCTTGACATATTTCTATTCTCAAATTTCTTTTTACATGCTGGGCAGATTAAATCTGCGACAGCTAGGATGCAATCTTTTATAAATTCCCCTTCAGAAAATAATTTTGAATAATCTGCTTTTTATTTTTTGTAGTGTAACTTGTTTTCGGATAATTTTCTGACTTGTTTGTACTTTTTAGAAAACATGTCAGCTACTTGATAAAACTTCATTTCAAATTTTCTAGTATAATATTTTTTCCTTCCCCAACAATTTTATTGTAATCAGAATATTTCAATAAATAGTGCTTCTTAATATTATGTTCTTTATTAACTGAAATACTTTCTAGACATACTAGCGACATCTATTTATTATTCTTTCTATTTAAAAAAATGTGTTGGTCCATTTCTTTTGAATACACAATTTTCTATGACAATTATTTTTACCTTACTCAGTATAGCCATCCTCATAAAAAAAAATTAAATTCAAAATAATAATAATAATGATGATGATGATGAAATAAAATTCAAGTTTTATTTTTATTAGAATATGGTTCCTCTGTGAAAAGCACTAAAACAAAAACATGCTCTTAGCATGTAGATTAAATCCATAGTCAAATAGAACACACAATATATATAACTTATTGGAATATTGCACTTCTGATAGAACGAACTAGAATTATTATAAAGGCTGTAGAGAGAAAAAGATATAGTTTAGAAAATAAATATTTTATTTTGCTTAACTCATAATTCAACATTTGTACTGCTCATGTTTAAATACATGTTTTATAGAGGCCATTTTATATACATCTTTGATGATGTCTGTAAACCATATTGAGAGTTTTTAATGGCTGGAGGTTTCCCATCTCTGTTTAAAATTTAATTATTTATAAATTTATTAGTGACTTTATTTTATCAAATTTGGTGGATGTGTTCTCATAAAGATATTAATGAAATGCAGTGCCGTGTAATTAGGGTTTTTTAAATCATGATTTCAAGTACAAGTAGTTTATTTCTCTGAAATTGGTGACAAAACCAAAAATAACTTATAATGATTTAAAAAATAATGTGATTAACTGATGAGTGACATTTTTCTACAAGCAAACATGATAATTGGATTCAATGAAATGACTGAAATGAAGAGTAAATTAACATTTTTTTGGTACAATAACATTTATGAATAAAAATATGATTCTGAAAAATATTTTTAAGTAGTTAACTCAAAAAGGAAGTGAGTTAATGCATCATTTTATGCACATGCTTAAAAATGGCACAGAAAGACAAAAAAAAGTTTGGAAAATAAAAATTAGGGTGACTGAAAAATAGAAATAAATAATATAATAACCAATAAAATATAAAAAATATGAAAACCAAAAATTAAGATGTACTTTGGTTATATAAAAAAACAAGCTTATTTATGATGAAAGTATAATCTTTAGGAACTACAAAAAAAAAGGAATGAATAATATCTAATCTATTAATACAACGGTAGGATTAAATAACTTTACAATGCTCCTGTAAATCTTTCTCCTGAATGTAATATCTACAGATTCCTTTATAATGCTTGTTAGTTGTTTTAAAAAAAATCTTCACACTAAATACAATAAATATGTTGAGAGATATAAATAATTGCATATCAACATTACCTCCAAATTCACAACTAAACCAGACTAACCAAAAAAATAAATTCTAAAATACAACCAATGGTTTCACTGCTGGAAGTAGATTTCTCAAGTGTAAAGGATTAAAAGATAAATTTATACTAAATATTACCCACAATTCTACTTATATCCCCCACACCAGGGGTCCCCAACCTTTTTGCACTTAAGAGCACATTCTATAATAGCAGCGAGGTGGTGGGCACCATTTATTTTTTCAACTAGGTGGCGAGCACCATTTATTTTTTCAATGTAAATTTATAGTTGGATATTGTTAATAATACACATAATGTACAAAAAAATATTTATTTCAAAAATACAATTTTAATATATAATTAACGTTTATATTTTTATGCTGTAAAAGTATAGTATGCCCTACAATTTGATTACAATATAATACAATTATTTATAAGAAATTTTAAAAATTAAATTTATTTGTATCAGATAAATAATGTTTTATCGTGTTTAGATAGCTGTGGGCACACGTAAAACGGTCCGTGGGTGCCATGGTGCCCACGAGCATAGGGTTGGGGACCCCTGCCCCACACCATTAAAATTTTAAAAAACTGTTAAATAAGTTAATTACTTCAGAATCATAAATTTTCAATAATAAAAATTATTTCTTTTTTTTAATTTCATTTTTTTCAAAGAAGACAACCTTAGTCTCAGCAAAATTAATAGTGTAGCCTGTATCTCTTTCATGGATATATAAAGCAGAACTGAGATATTTATTTTTATTATGTACCTTTATTCTTTCATTTAAGCTCAAACTTCTCCGATTTATATATACCACTACCCAGGAATAGTCTTTACAAAAGTAGGATTAAAAGTAAATATTGAAGTTTTGCTTTACATATCTATGAAAGAAATACATGCCATATTATTGATTTTCATGAGGCTGAAAGAAATAATATAAAAGAAGAATTAAAGAATCTTTATAATTAAAAATGTAGGATTCCATGCAATTAACGTATTTAAAAGTTCTTTTTAATATTAGGGGTGATTGGGATGTAAATGGAATTGAGGGTAATATTTAGCATAAATTTGTTATCTTTTAATCGGTTTACACTTGAGAAATCTGCTTGTAGTAGTGAAATCATTGATTGTGCTTTAGAGTTTATTTCCTTTGGCTACTCTGGTTTAGTTGTAAATTTGGGGTAATTTTGATTATTTTATTAACTAATTTAGCTTTATGCTTTTATTGTTTAATTACATGTGTATATTGTCAAAAGAGAATATGGAAAATGTAAAGCAAATTATTGTATAATGTGTATGCTTAGATAAAGAGTTGATAATGAGTTATCAGAATGAAGGATTTAGTCAACATATTAATATACAATTTTAATGCACAAATCAGTGCATAATAGCAGAGCTTCTTCAAATTAAATCACAATTTATTATAAACTTAATATAAATTATAATACATAATAAATAATGCCCGAGCGCTTTCAAGAAAACTTAGCTCTCATAATCATGGGTAACAAAGAGTAAGCGTAACAAGGTTGCTATGTGTAAATATATGCAGATATATGTAAATTAATTGAACTATATGCGTAAATCTAATTAACCCATTTTTTAGAAATTTTATAACACACATCTTTCCTATTCATAGCCTTATCATCCATGGCAATAAAACATGCCTCCTTCACCTTTCTCTTAACATCATTTCTTTCCCTACAAACTATTCTTGGATTTTCAGGTTCACATGAATGACCAGTTAATTTCTGATGCATTGCGAATATTGAGGTGTAAGCTGGGTCTGCTTGGGCCTTTCTGTAAGAATATCTGTGCTGGGACAATCTTGTTGAGAGAGTTGCTTTCATTTCTCCATAGTGAGATTTGAATAGAAATTAAAATAAAAATGGCTCGTGAGACAGATGAAGTAGTAAAAATCATTGTTTATATAGGGAAAACATTCCATATTGTTGACTTTATTTGGTAAAGAATAAAACTGATTCTGGAAAAAAAATCAGTCATGAAATACAGCATATACAACTATGTTTAATTAATTAATAGATTTTAATGAACTTTATCAATGCATAATAAGATTTTATATTGGGATGTAATTTATTTCTAAGAATCGAATTAGTATCTTAGTCAGGATGTTGTAATCCCATTCCAGTTTTATACACTTGAGATGAAATTATACATTTAAATAAACAAGTAGTGAAAGTAAAATCAACTTAATAAGTATTTGAAAATATTTGAAAGTTTGAATTAATAAAAGATCATATATTTTGAAATCTATTTGCAACATGAATTAAACCATTAAGCTCCGTGTGCACTTCTGTCAGTTCCAAGGTTCTTCACTATTGGAAGCCATAAGCTAGAAAATAGTCTGTAATATAGGATGGTAAAGCACTGAATAGGGATTATAATGCATTATCTGCTAGCACCTATTGACTAATAAAGCTTGCTGTAGATGTCAGTATTGTGCACAAAAAAATAGATCCAAAAATACAAGATGCACAGCTCCTAGATACAAGTTTCCTCATTGATTAAATAAGCTAGAAACTAGTCTGCAAATATTGAATGTGAAATCACTAAATAGGTATAATGATGCACAATCTTCTAGCATCTATTGATTACTAGAGCTTGCAATAGATGGCACTATTACGGGGGGAAAATAGTACTGATTTAATTTCAAAAATCTAATGCTCTCTATTTTATTGAATTAAAAAACTACAAATTAAACATGCTTTGTATAAGTCTGTTAATTATTGAATTTATGGTTGCAACTATATATTATTTTAATAGACCATGCTTTCCGAATAAACCGTTATATAGATTAAGAAAAAAGCAACGCTAATCATTTATGCAAGTGAAAGAAACATTAGCTGTAAAATATTTGGGGAACCAATTTATTTTCAAGTGTATCTGAAGGTATGTGATGATGGTATTCATCTATTAGCAAATAACACACAGGTTAGTATAGAACCCAGTATTTAGAATAGTATTAATCTAATCTCTTTTTCAGGTGTTATTGGTCTGACCAAGAACAGTCTAACATTGGGTTAAAGTTACGATTTTCAAATTACGATACTGAACTAACAGCGGCATTCTAATCAATTACACTATTCTGCATTTATATATAAAACACACATTCCGTAAATAAAAAATATTTTAACAGGTGTAAACTTTTATCATGTGACAGCTTTAGTTTTTACTTCATCAAATATTAATTTAAACCGATTTAAATATTTATATAAGCAAAAATATTTGTGGTAGTTAAATTAAGTTGCGTATTTACTTTTTAACATATAAACATTTTTTTTATGTTTGTCTTAAGTTGCAAATAAATAAAACAGTGTTAAAATTGATTACGTATAGCAATTTAAAAACTTTGTAAAAAAATTTAAACTGTCTAAATAACCTTTTTTGTAACTTTCAATAATTAATCAATTATTGCGCTCACTTTAAAAACCTTTTGATCTTAAAAAAAAAGACTTTTTTTTTAAAGTTGAAAATGTATTAATAAAAATAAATTAAATATAGTTTATTGATCAGAATGGTTTGTATGATTTAGTACTATTCAAGAGTTAAAGTTTCTTTGATTAAAGATCGTCAATCATTTCCATGTTCGAATGTCACATGACATCCAATCTTTTGATTATTTTACTTGTTTTGGTCAGATGATTATATATTTTTTTATTTTTATGCTGTTGATTAAAACCATTACTATTTAATGAATATTAATAATATTATTTATACATAATTAAAACAAGTGAGTATTTTATATATGTCAAAACATTGACCGGGAAGCAAACCCGGGCCAGCTTCTTGGAATGCAGCTATGCTAACCGCTAGGCCACCAATGCTTGACACAAGTGAGTATTTTAGGAGTAATAAATTCTTTAAGAACCATCTATATTAAACTTAAGCAAACATCTCATTCACATCATTGTTTAATCACAAAGGAAATTAAATGAAACTCGTGTTCATCTGTGGTCTGAGTTATTTATTATGGAAGTCAATATAGACAATAATATATATATGCAATATTCACTATCAAACCTTTGAAGATTTTTTACAACCTTATTCAAACTGGCCTTACGTAGCATTCGCAAAACAGTATCCTTAAATATTCATTTTAAAAATCTTGTAGGTAATAATTATAACGTTTTTTAAAAAATAAAAGCGTATATATATATATATAAGGATATAGAACAAAATACTGGGGATGTTTGTAACCTATAATTTATTATTACTAATTAGTGTTACTACTATTTTTATTTCTCTTGAGCTGGAATTAACCATTATTTGAAAAGTATATAGAGGATTATTAAACTGCTTTCTTTAGACAAAAAAAAAAACCCTCAAATCATGTGTGTGATCAAGTGTATCAGCAGTTTGAGATAGCATGGATGGTTGAGGGTCACGTGAAAGTCTGAGTTCAAACCCCCTATATATTACATACAGAAGTGCAGATATGAAAAAGCCTGTACTGTAGAGAAAAAAAAATTCATATTTCTCAAATCATTTGATAGATCTTGCCTAAAGATATTGATTTCTCATTGCACAAAAGCACACAATATATATTCAATAATATTTGCAACACATTATTAGATAAGCTATAGAATATATTTAGCAATAACTTTATGTTATTACAATAAAGGTGTGGCTATGAAAACTGCATGAATTGAAACATTAATATTTTGAAAAAGAATGTTCTCCACAATCAGTGTTTTCATCATGAGATGAACTTACTATCTAAACTGGAAACTAATCAGTGACTTTAATGAATCCATGCAGTGAAATGAGTTATTGGATCAAAAGAATAAGATGAAATATATTGTGATTCACAGTTGAGAGAAGAAAATCTAATATCTGAATATTTGTATAATGCTATTTGATTTGTAATTGTATATTGGACTAATTTTAATAATTCTAACTTTTTAGATTTTTTTCAAATATATCTAACTGTTAATAATAACACACATAATACATTTTTAAAAGGTATTACTTTACCCACTTTCTCATATGTCATTGTATGATCAAATAACAGTTAGCATAGAGATCAAACTGGTAACCTTTATATTCATGAATATAAGATTTAGATAATGCTCTAACCAACTAACCAAGTTGCTCAGAGCATCATTCTCATTTCATCATTTATGTATGTAGAAGTTACAGATAAATACACTAGGTATCACTTCATCAAGCTAGTCACATGTCAAGAAAAAAATAAAAATGTTATTTGGACATTATTCTATAATAGCCTGTGTAATATTACTAGTAGCAAAGATATTTGGAAAAGTATAACTAAAGTTTGAATCCTTCCCCCCACCAATATTTAACAATCCCACTATATGAAATAATTCAACATATAACTACAAATGTCATGTTAATGGATTTGTTTTAGCAATAACTAGGCATAAAATATTTCAGTGAGTGAGCAGTCCAAAATAGATTATTTGTCACACTACATAATATTTTTAATAAATGAATTTTTTCTACAGTACAAGCTTTTTTCATACCTGCACTCTAATAGGTAATATAAAGGGTTTGAGACTTTCACATGACACTCAACTATCCACACTATCTCATACTGCTAAAACAGTTGATCACACACATGTCGAAAAGATAAATAATCACCAATAACTGTATTTTGTGCTAAACCAGCACTTGTCAGTTGGTCCAGATTATCATCTCCTCACATATATACAATCAATGCTCAGCTTATATTAAGATAGCCAATCTTCATACTTTAATGGACAGGCTTCAATCCATTCCACCCCACAACTCTTTCTTTGCTTATGAGACTGCTGCTTCTTTGTTCTTTTTTTATCAGAAACCAAGAATAGCATCTTAGTCATAAATATTTTGCTCACAAAACTCCAAATGAATGGTTTTAATAATCAATGAAATGGTCACATGGTTTTTGAATTGATATGTTTCATTATGTTTTCAAATCTTTTATTGACAATTTTGAATAATATCAGAATGCTTTGACTTGTGATCACATTTGTTATTATTTAATGAATGAACTCATTATTTTGAGCCTAAAGTTTATGAAAAATTAAACACTACAACAGTTTTAAAGCTTGTCACTTGAGGCAATCAAAATCCAACAATATTCCATAGCTTAAGGTCAAAGAGAATGATAGATTTCCCCATCTTGCTTATAAAACTGAATATCATGTTACATTGACTTTCATTTCTATCAGATGTGATAGGGTTAGAACAGTTTCCCTATTGTTTATCCAAAACTGTATTTAAATATATAGAACTGATAAAAATATTTAACTAATACATTAGATTCAATCTCTCCCTATTCCATTAAAAAAGTGAAAACATAACCCAGAAATTTTAGTCTAAAATTTTTATTAATGTGAATTTTAAAAACAAAACTGATAGAACACTAAATATATATATATATTATAACGATCGAAATGAAAGTGAAGATCGAATCTAACCCAAAAACAATATCTGCAACTACCAGGGCGCCATCTAGGCATTTGAGCCTAGAAAAATTTATAAAGTAGGCAGATACGCGCTGTTAAGATTCCACTTTATTTAAATATTCCGATCGTTAGCCCAAGTCACTAGCTCATCGAAGAAGCAGAGATAAAAATCTATAAATTTTATATCTTAAATATAAAAGAATAAAAGCCACTGCCAGAAATTAATACATAAAACTATTTATTTACACACATATAAAATCATTCTAAATTCGAGGAATAGGTTTAACATTTTTAGATTTTTATATTACTCTTTAATTGTACATTTACATAAATTTCACTGAGTTTAATATTTTATTTAGATGGTCAAGTATGAATAGACTACATAGATTTGCATTTGAAAATAAACATTCTATCCCTATTTAACCTTAGGCTAAAATTCGCAGTCAAACTGGCATCAATCCATCTGATACATTTATGTATTCAATGTAGCATGAAAATACAACAGCACAAATATACTATACTGTCAGGCATGGACATCTGAACAGTATAGTTAGAGAAAACATTGACTCTTGTCCAATACAGGAATATGACGTCTGTATAGCAAGAAGAACAATAAAATAAAAACTCCATAGGAAGGGACCGCGATCCTTTTTGCCGACTTACAATCCCATCCATAGGCAAAGGGTTGGTGCGGTGTATTCAGCGATTCTGCACGTAGCGAAACTCATACTACATCTACTAATTACACAAATATATCCAATCCATTGACCCAATTCAACAACGACACAAATAACCTAAGATTACCCTCCCCTAATATAACTTTACAAATCTATATAGCCATTCACGCCCGACTTAAATTTAACATTTAAATACGTTTGCACAAATGAATTTTATAAAATTTGTTTTAAAATGTTGAGTCCAGATCAGATGCCCAGATTCCACAGTCAAAAACATTCCAAATTAAACACAACCGATCAAAATACAAAGTCATCGATAAACGTCACTTGCATAGGGAATATACAAATCCCATTAGCATTCATCGTAAGATGCTTGCAGTGATATCGTTGACATATATTCTAATCGAATGTGAAAACCACAACATTATCAACCGCTAACGAATCTATGCAATGTCTATACCCAACCTTAAATTTCCTCATTTAAAATTTAAACAATAAATATTAATACAAATAAATAATAAATGGAAATGATTTTTTTATCAAACGCAAACATATATAAAATTACACATTATCAATTGAGTTGACACATAAGTCAGAGAAAAGTTCTTTTTATAAAATTTAAATTAACTTATCAATCTTTAAAGTTCTTAATTAATATTATGATTTTAACAATTGTTCAGTTCTATTGCTTACGGTAGAAGAGTCCCTGTTCCCGTTGGCAATTCCCACGGAGACTTTCCTGGAAGACCGGTCTGATATTTTGGAGGTAGCATTAGCTGGTTCTGTTCTGGTATCACAGTCTTTGCATTTTTAAAATAAGTGAGTGAGGACGACAAGGGCGTCTTGTCGCCAGACTCACCAAAATCAAGTTGGAAAAAAACTGACTGGAACTCAATATTTTTTCTTTTTATAGTCCTCCTATGGATTCCATGAACAAAAACGTCACTGTTCTGTTTTTTCGTTATGGTCCGGGCCTTTATTTGCTTCCATTGGTCAAGCTAAAATCTCTTTCTTCTCTTATCTAACTTTTCATCTGACTTTTTAATTAAACAGCTTTTAGATAATTAATAAACAATCATTTCCATTTATAGATTACAGGAATTAATTAATACCTGTTTTTATTTTAACTTACGTTATTTTTTTATTAAAATATTTTTATATTTCAATCTTGTATTTTTTTATTAAAAAAAATACGTTCAAATACTTTTTTTTTTTTGTTGTTTATGAAAAAAATATTTTTAAAGTTTAGCATCTGTGCGAATATATACGTTTAACAAACATTTTAATTTTAGCGTTTAGTTTTTTTTCTTTTTAATACACTTATTTTTATATGCGAACTTAAAAGTTTTTATTTCAATTTAATGTAACGACATATTTATATATCGTTACAATATATATATTCATTTACTGACAAATTTATAATGAAACTAATGTTCATATTGATAAATACTAGATAAAAAGCATGGTACCATTAAAATTACTAAGATATTTACTCTTTAAATATGATCTCATTGATATTAATTATCCATTTTTACAACAAAAATATTTGGTTTAGTCTGCAAGTTATGTAAGGAAGACATAGAAAATATTAGGCATCTGTTAATTAAATGTAAATGCCTACAAGCAGAAAGAGTACAAATAATGAAGTTTTGGGACTTATACCCAATGTGGATTCTTGGTTTTTATGCTGAGTTTGGGAAAAAATAAGGGCGATTTAGATATAAAGAACCTAGAGTTGACAAAGATTATGTTGTGGAAATGGGATGAAGCAGGATAGAGAAGAATATGAAAAAAACATAGGGCAGGAAATGGAAAAGAAAGATAAAGTGACTAACAGGTTTTTCTGAGCATAGTGGCTAAGAGATTCCTGACTCTAAAAAAGAAGAAGTCACAGTGTATCTCATCACAGATATCAGATTTTGATTTAGTAGTAAAATCTGACACACATTTTTTTATGTAACAATTAATTGTTACTTTAAAATCTCTAAACCAAAATTTATATGTTAGAAATTAATTGGGTGGAGGTCTAAACATGTCGTGTAAAGATAATAAAATATTGTAACTTAATCTACAATCCTATTCAAGTCTTTAAAATGAGTTTTATTGAATACAAATACTAAGTATATGTAAAAATCATGTTTTTTGTACTTGTAAAAATATTTAGTAACAAATACAGAAGCCTTTAAAAATTTTAACAAGAGATTCAACCATATTGGCGCATACCTGTTGAATAGCACTATTAAATATATGTATACAACTTTATTTCAATTTGGCACACATCTTTTTTCTACTGTTTTATTATTGGTTATTTATTCTGTAAAAACAAAGGCAAAATTCTCCATACAGTAATGCCACTCAGTGAAATCCAGAGTAATTATTGGATGCAAGAAGGTTTGCACATAAAGTCCCTATATATTGCCTAGTAATCCAATATCTCCAGACTAGTTTCTGCCCAATACGAGAATTGTGGCTATGGCTATTAAAGAACCAAAGACACCAAAATGTATAGAAAGTGAACTGAGTTCAGATCTATATGACTATATAAGCAAATGAGCTTGAATTGAGTTTTCAAATTTTATACCCATAGCTTTATAGTTAATGAAAAAGGTAAGAGCTGGCTATTAGTACAGTAGTCTCAGAGCCAAAAATCCTTGCTGATGAAAGCCACAAGCTAGAAACTAGTCTAGGGATATTGGATGAGTAGACAATAGATAGGGATTTTATGCACAAACCTTCTTGCATCTATTGATTATCTTGTACTGAGTGGTACTATGTAAGGAGAATTTTACCTTGGTTTTTAACAGCTTCAGCAAGCATAAGAAATGATGATCATGTGATGTTTAAAATTCTGTAAACTATTTAATTATAGTTCTTATAATAAACTCCAATGTTTATCACTTTTTTATATTTAGTTGTTATTCAGAAAATCTCATATATATATATATCATTAAGACCAGTCAACACAGCAATAACAATCAACAATCTCATACTGTTGTCAAAGCAACTTTTTAACAATAAAGGTGGAATCCCACCCTTATTAATGGTCTAATATGCTTATATAGACATAAAAGATTGCAACTTGACCACTGAGATTGTAATTATTGATACAAAGAAGTTTAAATGAAGCTCTTTAAACAGATAAATATAACTTGTTTTGAATGCAGACTAATAAATAATCAATTATAACATAACAACTGCAATTACAATTTTGAAATGTCACCCAAAGTATTATTTAAATAATAAGGATAATAGTTCATAAAACTATATATATATAACCTACAGGGATAAATATATGGTTTATATATATATAATAATCATATATTTAGCTCTGTGGGTTAAATATAATCTGCAATGTTTTAAATATTTTTTATTTAAATAAACTTCATTGTTATTAAGCTACAACATCTTAACTAATTAATGAAACAGTTTATTAAACATATTTGAATATTAATTGATTAAGGGATATTAATTAGCTTATTTTATATTTGTTTTAAAAAATTCAAATTTAATAGTTTAAACCTAGATAAAAGTGAGTTTGAAGTGTACTATATTTTAAATACTTGCAGTAAATAAAGTTTTTGTTTCTAATTTTAAATATAATTTATTTGTGTTAAAGTTTTTATTTACTTACTTTACAAAATAAAATATATTTAGAATAGTATTTTAAAAGGTATTAGTTAATATACTAGTTCTTTAAAGTTAGAATTTAAAAACATTAAGCTTAAAGAATTCTAAGTTGAAAAAAATTTTAAATTGAATAAATTTTTCTAATTAATTTAGTTTCATTGCTTTTAAAATATTGGTTATATCTATTGTGTGTGTGTGTGAGTATTTGTGCATATTTCTTGAAAGATTGAAAAGTTTTAAAAGGAATTTTAAAAAATTATATTTATAAAAAGGGTATTTTAAATAATGACAATCTAAAAAAACTTCTAAATAATATGAAAAAAAATATTTATTTTGAATAAAATGAAAAAATCTATATATATATTTAAAATTACAATACAATGAAAAAGAATATATAATTTATACAGAATTAGTTTTGATTACTTAAATCGTAATTATTATCATTTGAAACTTATGTGGATGAGAAACAGATATCATGTGATTTTCCAACAATTATGCATTTTACTATTAGCAGATTATCTATTTATTATAAAGTCTTTAAATCATTTTCTAAGAATTGGCTCTTTGTTTTTTCTCATTCATGATATTTTCCTCTTATAATGTTCATGTATGATCTAAAATAAAGTTAAATTGTAAGTAATATGATATATTTTGCTCAAAGAAGATTATGTTTCAATTTTGTTTTTTTAACATGGAAAACTCGTAATTTTAATTTAATTATCAAAGAAGAATATTTACTAAGAGAAGACACAATAGAAAGAAAAATAAAAAGTAAATTCTCACAAATCAATTTAATGATTCTATAATACATAGATAATCTGCTAATATTAAAATAGACACTTCTTGGAAAATCATGTGACATATTTCACCCATAAAAATATAATTGGTAGCAATTACAAACTAAGTACGTCTGTGTAAGTTATTTATTATTATTAATTGTATTATTATAATTTAAAATAATTATATAATTTTGTGTGGTATAAGTTGGAATAACATTGAATAGTGATTAATAATCAAATGTTTTCCATATTTAGAAAATTTAAACTTTATTTATCATTGTTAGTAATACTTTAAGCTTGAAAAGTCTACCTGCGGTGAAATCTTGGGTTGTAAATTTTTAATTTGAATTTTGACTAATTTTTATTTCGGAATTCGTTTTAATCTGTTTATTATATCAACTAGTTTAGCTTTTGACTTTTGATAATTTGTGTATGTATATAGTGTCACAATTGTTAATAGACTAGCCATTGAGATGATCAGATTAAAAATGTAAATTTAAGTAGTTTTTAAAATGCTATTTTTGATTAAGCAAAACTAACCACATTTTGTTATATATCATGATAACAAACATTCTTTCTTACTATCAAATAGCATAGATTATAAAAGTATTGAATGATAGCATTAGTTTTAATGTCTTGCAATTCTCTTTCAATATAAACATGTGATATGACAATACCTCAAAATTAAACTGTTACTAATTTCCATTTGGTGTTGTACTACAAAATAGTTATCAAAGATGTAAGTATGGCCTAAGAACTTTAATAATCTTTCCTATATATAAAAATAAGATTCTTGTTTTGAAGAAGTAGCACACTTACTTGTCTTGGGTTTGAATCCAAGCCAATATTTTTTTCTAAAAGGCTTAGGATTTTCTCAGAATTATCTTAATCATATCCAAACTAATTAATCATCCAGAACTGATTAGCAAATAGATATTTAACTATCCTTAGATAGATAGTAAATAACTATGGAAAAATACTCAAACATTTTAATCTGAAAAACCTGATGAGTTTTGCCTTTTCCATTATTGTTATTCTATGAGAGGCTCTTAAAGAGAACTTTTATCTGAAGCTGTCTACATCTCTTAAATAATTTCTAAACAGCAATATAAAAAGATATATAAAATATAAACACATTACTCAACAGCTGATTTTCCAATTATTGTATGACAAGAGTTTTTTTTTTTTTTTCATATGTCATAGCACCGGCCGGGACGCGAACCCATAACCGTCTGCAACCAAATACTTGCTTGCAAGGTGGCCATGATAGTTTATTTTATCCTTTAGTACTCACTTATTAGCAAATTTTTAGTAGCTAGTTGTATTGAATATAGGTTGACCATTTAAAAAATATTTTAAAATGATTAAATCCTGAAATAACTATTAAGTTTTATCCTATCTGTATTTGAAACTTAGGTTATAAACATAATAGACAGATTATATATTATATTATTAGTTATATATAAACCATGAGATATAATTTTTATGGAATATAGCCGAAATGAGTTAACTTTACAAAATACTAAGTCAACATTATCAATCAAGTTATAACTATTTTATGGCTTATCTACTATTTTCAATGGCTTGTTAAAAATATTTATATATTAGTTAGAATTACAGACATACTATAAGCTATCTGAAATTTTTAATTTGTATATAAATTAATAGTGGTAAAGATCTTTGATAAAGATACACTGCCTGAATCAGTTTCAAAAATTAATACAGTAATAATTATTAGTTGTCCACATATACTCGTTTGAATATAATTTTATATTTCACTATAGTCTACTATTTCTTTTATATGATATATGATAAATTGCAATAATATAAATTCTTCTAAGTACCATTTACAAAGTTGACCAATTACTGCTGAATGTGGATTTTAGCTTAACTATCATATTAAATACATTTAACGTATATATTGAAATTAAATTCAACAATTATATTAATATTTCTTAAGGCTAAGTGCTTTCAGAGCTTTCAACTCATATTCATAGCCTTCTAACGTAGTAATTTATGCAAATCCATGCAAGCTTATTTATATTGTCCATCTCTTTGAAATGGAAAAGCATGTATCTCTCCTGTTTATTACTTTCAAATCTCTTGATATATACCATGCTTCTTTAACCTTCCTTTTGATGTCATTTCTTTCAGTTGCAATTATTCTAGCATTTGCAGGCAAACTGCGGTGCAGTATACTATGGTGAGACTCGGGCCACGATAAACAATAGAGTGGCTCAGCACAAATACTTATACAAAAGAGTATCAAGAAGAAACGAAGGCAGCTCAGTATTTGTGGACCACCAAAAAGAGGCTAATCACGAATTTGAACCTGCAAATGCTAGAATAATTGCAACTGAAAGAAATGACATCAAAAGAAGGTTAAAGAAGCATGGTATATATCAAGAGATTTGAAAGCAATAAACAGGAGAGATACATGCTTCTAAGAGATGGACAATATAAATAAGCTTGCATGGATTTGCATAAATGAGTTGTAAGCTCTGAAAGCGCTTAGCCTTAAGAAATATTAATATAATCGTTGAATTTAATTTCACTATATACGTTAAGCGTATTTAATATTACATAGTTATCAATAGTGAAGAAAAATCGGAAATTAACTATCATTATATATATATATTTTTTAACTTATTTATTTACTGTAAAATAAATGTCTCGTTAAATAACCTGTACTAATAACATATCATTCCCAATAACCTCTTACTCCGTTCAGTGGTATCAATGATCCTTATTTGTTTTCTCACCCGTGTATTTTGGCTTTAATATCCTCTTATTACTTCCAATGTACATCTTTCCATTCTTTGATATGTGGGTTCGAAGTTTCTCTATTATTTTTCTCTAATATATATATATAAATGTTTAACAAACTATCATTTTATATATATACATATTTTTAAAGATTATTTTTAAATAAAATTGCTTGAGAAAAATAAATAGGTTTTCAAATTTGAGTAAATATTGGCATACTTAAAATGTCATTTTAGATAATATTCTCCTCTGCTCATCATTTCTATTCTCTTTCAATAAATATAAGAAGATACTTATGTATCTCGTGAGATATTTGAATAACTGTCATTACATTAATTTAAATAAAAAAGATTTATACATATCACTCATATCTAAAAAATGTCTTTTTTTTTTTAAAAAAAAAAAAAGTAAAAAATCTTTCCTTGAATATTTATTTAAATAACTATGTATATATAAAGAAAAATAAATTATTTTGAGAGCAGTTTTCTTGACTTCAGTAAGTCTTTTATAAAAAATATTTTAGAAAAATAAGATATCATTTCATCAATTTTTCTAAGATATCTAAAATTTTTGTATCAACTCTTTATTGACTGTTTGATTTTTTTGTGTCCAGAAACTCTTTTATGTTTCTAATGACTAAATAAACATCGTTAGGAGAAATTACCTAATGGTAATAAAATATTAGTTTTTTTTCTCTATTCGCAGTGCAATAAAATAGCAATTTAAGATATATATTATCTTATTAGTGGTTCTAAATTCGTCTTTATCCTTAATGATCACATGAATAACACTTTTTAAAATAATTTGTGCTTATTTGGTGTTTTAAAGTTCTCAAAGGCACATTTATTATTAGGATGGTGAAGTCCTTATACTGTATTATTGACCATCACCTTCTTATTTCATCACTAATATTTCTTTACATTACATATTTATCATGAATTATATCAGCTCATTATATAATCATAATCAATAATTTAAGTAGCAGCATACTTTTTTTTTTTTTTCCTATGTCATAGCATCTGCCGGGACGCGAACCCACACTCGTCTGCAACCAACTACTTGCTTGCATGGCGGCTGCGATACCTCTCGGCTAACAACGCAAGACTAGCAGCATACTTTTCACCTTCTCTATGCCACTTATGGTAAGCTATAATAAATAATGATGGATATCAGAAGACAATGCTTAATAAATTCTTATTCTGTACTGACTTACCCAAAATACCCAGGATAGTTTCAAGATTATAGCTTTTATGTGATAGTTTGTAAGATTATTTTACTCAAGTCATTTGTACTTCAAGGTACAATTCCAACTTCATCTGATGGAGCAATCATTAATCTTACTATCATTGTATTTTCCAAATTTTTATTAGTATTATGTTTTAAAACATAATTACTTTTTAAATTCTTTTCTTCAGGGCTTAACATTAATGTTTGTAGAATATCATGGGAAAAATCATAGCTTGTATCACTTTATTCTTCCATTTTAGTGATATGGTATCAAAAAAATACTTTTGAGTTTTTCATTATACCTCTGCCACTCCCATGATCATGGTGAATCTTTTGATTGATGAAATATTTTTTTTTGATGAAAGATCTAAGAAACCAAAATATATTTCATGTCTTTCATCATCAGTCTTGATATCAATTATAGTACCTAACATCATAATTTTTATATTCTTCATTTTTAATGCTGTTGATTCTTTCACTAGCTTTGAATCAATTTTGAATTTATTCATTCTGGCTTTATTCACAGGCTTAAAAGCTTAGTGACAATCATTTTTATTTCTTTTAAGCAATATGAAACCAAAATATTTTTTCATAGTGTGTTATTTCCTCATAAGAATTACAAATATATATACAACAAACTGTACATAAACTTCCTTATAAATCTTGATTTATTATATGAAATATTATAATGTACAAAAATATATTCCAATGTTTCAATTATATTCATTACAGGTTTAAGGATGTTAATTGAAAAAAAAATAGGATAATAGATTGATTTAATTAAATAATTATAGGGGATAATTTTAAGAAAGGTAGAATTAAACTTAGTTGGAGTGCTTTTGGTAGAAATAACTTGATACTAAAAGGAAATATGCCTATGTGTTTGAAAAGGAAGGTTTTTAATAAATGGGTTTTACCAGTTATTACTTATGAATCTGAGACTTGGATACTTAATAGAAGTACAATGCAGAGACTTCAGACCACTCAAAGAAGTATGGAGAGATGCATGTTGGGAGTAACAAGAAGAGATCAAAAATGCAATATATGGGTAAGAGAACAAACAGGTGTTACTGACCTCATTGAAAAAATTAAAAGACTGAAATGGAGTTGGGCTGGATATATTACTAGAAGAAATGATAATAGATGGACAAGTGAAATCTTAAACTGGATTCCAAGAGATTGTAAAAGAGCCAGAAAGAGACCACATGTGTGATGGATGGATGAAATAAGATTGTACAGGGGTGATATAGAGAAGGGAAGCTAAAGATCGGAGATGGATTAAACTTGGAGAGACCTTCATCCTGCAGTGGATGGATAAGGATGGATGATGATGATGGTTTAAGAAACGAATGTAGTGAAAAGTTAAGATTGTTTGTTAGAAGAGTTTTAAAGTAAGGGATATTTGTATTTATCATATGTATTATGAAATATTTACATTTATTGTTTTCTATGTATTTTTTTAGTTTTCCTTGATAAAGACTATAAAAGAATATAGTCAAAACGTGGGAGTATATTTTTGTATGTTATATTAGTTCATATAATAAATTAAGATTTATGAAGAAGAAATTTGTGTGGTTTGTTGTATATATATATTGAAATTAATGATACATTTTTAAAATATATGTCTGTGTTTGTTCGTTATTTTTTATTAATAACTATAAAATCTTACATCCATTTTTCTAAAACACTCAATATTTTAGCTTAGCTATTTATGTCAACAGCCATTCTGTAGTCAATAAATAACACATTTAGACTTTTTCTGGCATTTCCTTATGTCTCAATTATCAACTCTTATATATCTGTAGAAGTTCTCTCAGTGTCTGCATTGAATGATTTTCAACACAAATGTATTTACATGAAATAATGTCTCATAACTTGTATACTCTGTTAAGGTTTCTTTCTTTAGGACAAACTGTTGAATAATTTTCCAAAATAGCTAGTTAACTCTTTTAATATTTTTTCCAGCTTTCTTTAACATTTTATTTCCATTGCCAATGATTCCTCTGATCTTATATTTTGGCCATAATATCAATGTCATGGTATTATCTTTTTTGCATCATCAAAACTGTTTCCTGTGATATCTTTATGATAGATCTTCTAAATATTTTTTCATATGCATTTTTCTTTGCTATTTTGATTATAATATGTCCTATGAATTTTTGAGTAATCTATTCCTGATTATCCCAATATGGTTCATTGCCTTCCCTGAATGCTCTTTGGAATTTTTTTGTCTAATTCCTTCAGAATAGTTTTGTCAATTCTAATTTTAGATTTACTTTATTTCTTTGCAATTACTTCTATATCTTCTGACACCTATTTTGATTTTTGTGTTTGTTTTATTTTACCCATTACTGACTTTTAACTATTTTTTACAACTGTTTGTCTTAGATCACATATTGAGTCCTATTGGTCAGTAATAAAATTTAAATATAAATCTGTCTTGAAAGATTCTATTTGTAACCAAAATGTGGCTAATATAGTGTTTATATCATTTAACTCACTAATATTGTTTTTTTACAACTTTGTTAAAGACAGAATATGAGGCTTTTGTTGTCATATTATTGAACCACCAGTCGGATCTATCATCCACTAGATTGAACCCAGCATTCAAACATTGCATTAACATTTATTTTACATTTTACTAATCAATGATCACTTCCTATGTTGAATTTATTAAGAATATTACAATCTTGAAATATGTATTTTCTGTTAGTCAAAATATAATCCAATTCTGCTGTATCTTTATTTGGATGCTTCCATATCCATTTCCTTTTAACATTTTTCTCAAAAAAAAAAAAAAGAATCCGTAATATAAAATTTTTCTTTACCTGCAAACTTCACAAGTCTATGTCCTCTCACATTTCTATTACCATAACCAAATTTACCTACAGCACTTTCATTTTTCATTTGTTTACCAATTCTAGAATTAAAGTTTCCCATAACAATTCTAAAATGTTGTTTAGTCTGATCAAAAGCCTTTTGTATATAAATAAAAAACAGTTTTAAAAAACAAATAGTATATATATTTTTAATAACTATACAGATTTCTTTATTATTTCTTTCATCTGTTGCCTTTAAAATAACTTTTTTTAATTTTTCAATTTATATATATTTATTTATAAATTGAAAAATTAAAAAAAGTTATTTTAAAGGCAACAGTTGTTACAATAGCCAAAATATACACATTAATCGTAATTTGAAATCATATTTTAATCAATCTTTTCAGTGTTTTTTTGTTTAAGATCTTTACTTATTCGATTTATACTCCTCTTACCCCTTCCCCAACCTATATTTCAAGATTTCTTTTTAATTATCAAAAATTCAGTTGTATAGTAAATTAGTCACACAAAACATTTAAGAAATTTTTGATTCAATATATTTATTATCACATATTTATAAATAATTATTGGCTTTAAATAGTTTCTTTATTAATTGCTAATTTTAAAGTTAAACTTTTTTTCTATGTTTAATCTATATATATATACTTTAAATATATCTATTAATATTTATTAATGTATTATTATATCTTAGTCTATGATTTCTATTTTTTTTTTTTTGCCCCAGATGTTATATATTTCTTAAACAACATCACAAATATTAACATCACTTCTTTATATATATATACAGTTATAGATAATAATAATAATAATAAAAACATAAATGACTTTTAAACTCAGACTTTCACATAACCCTCGACTATCCACGCTATCTCATATTGCTGACACACTTGATCACACACACGTCAAAAAGACAAACAATCACCAATATACGTATTTCTTCCTAAATCAGCACTCATCAGTTGGTCCAGATTATCACCTCCACACATATATACAATTAATGCTCAGTTATATTAAGATAGCCAATCTTTATACTTTAATGGACATTTCACTCCACCTCACAACTCTTCAGCTGTCCATTTCATTGACAATCTGATGATGGAATGTGTGTATGATCAAGTGTATCAGCAATATGAGATAGCATAGGTAATTGAGGGTCATGTGAAAGTCTGAGTTCAAATCCCCTATGTTTTAGATATTGGAGTGCAAGGATGAAAAAGCTTGTTCTATAGAAAAAATTCATATATTATAAATGACTTTCTTGATGTATTGTGACATTATCTATTCTTCATCATTTGGCTCAAATCATCACATCTTCTACATTGCTGTTGATTATTATTATTATTATTTAATTAATGACTATAACATCAATTAAATTTATGAGTCTTACTTTAATCTTCACATTCTTACAGAAAATGTAGTCTATACTTTAAAATTAGCTTTCATTAATGCTTAGCATGCTTTCAGTATTTAACATATCATAATCATAACAATATTACTTGTTTAGTGTTCCAAGCCTTTATGTACTCTTGATGATTATTTTAATATTTAAAAACATTTAAATTTATTTTATTTTATATTCAAAAATATTTAAATCCCTTCAAAGAACCCACTTCTTCAAGAGAGGGTTGTTTGTATCTTTTTTTTTTATTATGTATTGATCTTTTATAAGAGTGTTACTTTAGCAGCATACATTCATAGACAATTGCTGTCTTTAAATAACTTTTTTATTCCTACTAATATTCGTTTTTAAGATTAAAAATGATTATATTCTTTTAGCCAACATATAGGTTTCATCATCATATATTGTTTATATTATACACAATATTGAGCAATGGGCAACATATTTTGCAATACCTGACTCTAAATGATAATTTACTTGATATGCTGATCATCATCATCAACCATTATTAATCCACTGCAGGATGAAGGTCTCTTCAAGTTCAGTCCATCTTCTCTGATCTTTAGCTTCTCTTCTCCACATCACCCCTGCACACTTTCTTATTTCATCCATCCATCTCACATGTGGTCTCTTTCTGGGTCTTTTTACAATTTCTTGAAATCCGATTTAAGATTTCAATTGTCCATCTATTATCATCTCTTCTAGCAATATTTCTAGCCCAACTCTACTTCAAGATGTTTATTCAACCAAAAGGATAATCAAGATTGAATGATAACAGATAGTGACTCAAAATAGTCAATTTCTTAGTCGAAATTATTAGTGTTTCACTTCAGAAAATTATTTTTTAAATAATAAAACATCTATTTCTCAATAATGATTGTAAATTGAGTCATATCATTACAGTAATAGGAAATAATGGCAGTTCACATTGGAATGTGTGCAGTGATTTGAACTGACTGAAGAGCTATGGTTCATTTTGAAATATATCTTGGAAATCATTTACATTTTATTGTTTCAGGAAATCTATGTTTAAAGAAATAATATGAATGTAATTATATGAGAAGTATATGTTGCTACATCTAATAACAGTTCTTTTATAACTTCTTCTGTTGTTATATAGAATGGATTTTTTGCTACCAATTTCAAACATTTTGTATATCTTCAAAAGGTTAATCATAATATAAAAATAACTTGCTCCTTTTTTTATTGTTCTATTATTATTGTTTTTTAAAAGAGAAATTATTGATTTTTTTGTATATGTTTGGCATTTTAGTAATGATTATTTGTATAATACATTAAAAAAATAGAAAAAGATGAGTGGAATCATTTTATGAATGAAAGATTGCAACAAAGCATTCTTTTGTATATTTAAATAATGTCAGCATTAGAATTTCATGAATTAATTTTTTAAATAGAAAAAAATGTTTTATTAAATAAGTCTTATATCTTAGTGCCTTTTTCTTAGTAAAAAATTTTCATTCATATAATTTTTTAGATCCACACATTAATAATTTATTTTTTGAATATATTCTTTTTTACTTCTCAAATACCATCATATTTCAGATAAAAAAAAGTTTTATTATGACTTAAAATAATGATATTTTGTCTTAATTCTAGGAACACAATGTTAACAATAAACAAATTTAACGTTTATTAGACAACAATAAAACCAAAATCTTTCTCAACAAAGTATGGCTTTCCTTTGAAAAAAACTATTCTGTCTAATGCCTATCTTTTGGTCTTGTCCTATTATTCAAGCTAATGGCTTGAGTCTTCAAAGACCTTAAATATTTTATTATATGTCTACAATAATAAACATCAAAGAGCTTTATTGCTCAAGCAATCATAAGAAATTTGAGTCACACGGAATCAGCTCTGGAATTAATCCAAGAATTTTATCTTCCCACTTTGACTAAACTAAGCAGGGCAAAATAATCAAATGGTTTTATAGCTTGAGAGGTCACAAAAATGTCAGAACTGGAATTGATCTAAGGACTTACAACTCTACTTTACTGCATCAAACTGCATAGGACATAAACCTATTCTTAGATATGATTAAAATGATCCAGTTATATAATAAGTGTAGTAATAGCTCTTAACAAGCTTTTCTGAATATCCCTATCCTCAGACTGATTTCTAGCTCTGGCTGTCATCAGTGAGGCACTAGGATATTCAGGCATTAGATTTTAAAATACTAGGTCAAGCACAGCACTTATCTAATAGTTAACTATTAAGTAGAAAATCTGAAATTTTTGGACATTCATATGTCTTTAAATCCAACTATCTAACTTAAATAGCCATATGGGACTGAACCTAGTTCAGATACACTATATATTTACAGCTTTAGCAATATAAAATTGCTAAAGTCTCAGGAGCAAAAACTATAATTGCAAAGAAATCAAGTCATATATTATGTGACTTAATTTAACAAGCTTGTATAACTTGATTTCCTTGCAAAAAATGATCTAGTAATTATATATTTTAGTGATTTAAGATATGTGCTGACTCTAGGCATTTATTTATTTTTTTTTGAAGAATAATAATAATCTTATACATAATGTATGTATATGTTATTTATCTAAAAGCATCATAGATTAACTAAGCAATGTAAGACTATGATCAGAGTGTACAACTAAATCATCTTCATTGATAGTTTTCCATTTCTTTCCATCCTTTTACCATAATTTACTTAGCATCTCAATTTAAAAGAGCCTAATGGCATAATGGTTATACAAACAGACTTAGAAATATTTTTTCATATAGATGGTCCATAGTCAGCCCACATATTTATCAAAGAGAAGTAAATAAATGGGTATCTAGATACTTTTAACTAAAGCATAAATGTGCCACATTAATATCAGCTGGTTGTTAATATGATTTTTATAGTTATTTAATTCATTGTCTGTACAAACAGAAAATATGATTGGCTTACAATCTGAAAGCGTGATCATTAAAATATTATTATTAATTTTTTTCCAGATGATACTTAGATATATGCGTGTGTTTAAAAGAGAAGGTCTATCTAAATTAATACAAAGCATATTAATATAATATGAGTAGAAGATTACAAAAATGAACATTTATCGATAAAAGTAATAAAATACTTTAGTGCTTGGAGTTCATAAAAGTTTGAGCACTAAACTAGGCAGAGTCAGATCTGTGTTTTGTAAATCTTGAATTTCAGTTTATCTTTCTGCTACCACATTAAACTATACAGGACAAACATATATTGAGCAATAAATAGTACATTTTTAGCAAAAAAAAATAAATATATTTCATAAAAGGATAGAAATTGAAACAATAATAAAAAAAATCAAAAGTAAATGATGCTGCAAAGCATAGAAAATGATGAACTCTTGTAATGTAGTTTATGGATGAATAGAAAAACAGAAGATGTTCTTCAAAAATTATTAACTCATTGAAGAAATGGAATAATGCATAAAATTTGAGAATTAATTTAAACTTAACCACCCTTAAGACATTGTTAAAAATTTTTAAATAGATGTCTCTTTAATAATGTGAAAACATTTTATATATACATATGTAATCATTTAACAAACATTTGCCAATGTAACTGTAATAATATATATATAAAATTAAAAGCATGCTAATGAGCTCTAAACAAGCTTTTTTTTATTTATTTTTTATTATGATAAATGCTACTACAAGAGAAGGCATTGAAATCATCTTTATCTTAGATTGTCCCCATCCCCAGACCGGTTTCGACCTATGGGTCTCTTCAGTGAGGAGTTGGGACACTAGATTCAAAAAAACCAACTCAAGCTAAGCATTTATCTAAAAGGTAATTGTCATGAAGATCTGAAACTTTTAGACATCTGCATGTCTTAAAGTCAGCTTTCTAACTGAAAAAATTATATGGGCCTGAACTTAATTCAAATACTCCATATATTAATAGGCTTAGCCATTTAATTTAGCCAAAGCCTCAACAGCAAAATAATAATAGTAATAGTAAAAAGTCAGATGTCACATGACTTATATATAGCTTGCATTTACCAATATATAAAATTAAGAGCATGCTAATGAGCTCTAAACAAAAATAAATAAATAAATAAAAAGCTTGTTTAGAGCTCATTAGCATGCTCTTAAGTTTACATATTGGTAAATGAAAGCTATATATAAGTCATGTGACATCTGACTTTTTACTATTACTATATATATATATATATATGCTTTATGAAGTGTCCCATGAATATAAAATACAATATTAATTATATTTAATTTAGTGCATTTTTGGTGTGCACACCATAATTATGACTATAATAATTTATATCCAAAGATCGCCTTCATATATATATATATAATTATCTTAAAGTTACCTTTATCTTCTTAAATATTTCAATAAATACATAATTGACCATTATTCGATCTTTTTTTAATAACATTATTGTTATTAGCAATTTCTTTTCCAGTTGTCTCTACACAAACAGGTTAACATTTCCGATGCATTTTCATTCTGCAACAGGTTAAACTTGTTTATGTACAGCAAGACAACTCGGCAAAAAAAGATGCGGTACATTGCTAACAATAATAGTAATATTAACAAAAGATCAAATAATGCCCAATTATGCAATTATTGGAATATTTAAGAAACAATAATTTTAACTTTTACATATATAAAGCAGATCTTTAGGTGTTACTTGTAATAGTTATAATTATGATACTTAGCTCCAAAAATGTATTAGGTTAAATAGAATTAATATTATTGTAGTTTGTATTCGTTGGATATTTCATATATGTGTGCATATATTATATATAAAGAGTAATTTTTGTTTAGAAGTAATAGAAAACTGAAAGCTGAAATTGGAATATTCGTTACAATTGTTGAAAGATGTAAATAAAAATGTAAAAGATCTATATAAATGATCATTAAAAGACTTTTCAATGTATGGATCCTGCATACTTTACTGTCACAGTAGAGTGTCAAACTCATAGCTAAAACCATCCTAGATTGAAGATCAATATGCTCTAACATAGCATTACTTCCCTTATTATGAATCATTTAATTATATAAAAACATTTGGAAAATGTAAGCTGCAATATTAATACAAGAAACATTTGTTACTCGTTCACTATATTGTATAAATAACTGATCAATTGTTTAGTGGTATACATATATTTTAACAAAATCAGATAGCTCATATGTTGCCAATCATCATATAAATTTAGCACTTTTTTGCCTTCTATTAATAACAGTAAATCAATATTCTCGATATTAATGTATGAATAATCAATGCTGTGATTTTCCAAAAATAAGATGAGTGTTGTCATAACTGTGTACTTATGAGAAGTTGCCTTGAAATGTATACATGTATCAGAGTGATTGGTTAGTTTTTAGATAGTATGAGTATCTAGTAAGGATTGTTTTAAATATTATGATTAGAGCTTATACTTTTAACATTTTCTTACATATTTTTCAAAGTGCATTATCTATTTAATTAAATGTGAAAACAAAACATAATACATTTACTTGTCCATTATAGAATACAAGCAGATGTTTTCTTTTTAAACTTAAATATTAAAATCATTTACATATCTGTTAATGTAATAAATTCCTATAGGTTTATACTCTTTTCTTTATCAATCAATTGCTGATCCACTGTGATAAATGTCAAAGTTATTTTTTATATATAAAAAGATAATAAAAAAACTTTAACTATTTTTGCAAAAAAAAAACCCAAACATATGTGCAATATGTGCAAAATATATATACACGCGTTGGTGGCCAAGTGGTCAGTGCAGCTGCCTTACAAGCAGTTGTCCCTGGTTCACGGGTTCGCTTCCCGGCCGATGTTTTGACACATGAAAAAAAATCTTAATGTCCAACCTTTAGTGATTAAATATAAAGTCAAGCTATTTGCAGTTCTAACTGAATATTTATTTACAGAGGTTGCTCCTGAAAAAATAATATTTGGGAGGGATAATTTCAATGTTTTGTATTTAAATTTTCATCTAATGATAAGCATTAAAATATTTATAAAAATTATGCATTCAAGAATTATTGTGTATTCATATTAAAGCTTTAGGAAATTAGGTAATTCACGGATGTAATAATGCCTATGTTCATACTATGAAGATTTAAAATTTTAAACTTATAAATAAAATTAATAACTTTTCTTTCTGTTCCATACAAGATTTGAAATACTGGCATTCTTATACCTGGAACTTAATTGATGAGTGCTGGTTCAGCATGAAATATGTATATTGGTGATCATTTATCTTTTCTACATGTGTGTGGTCATGTGTATCAGTGTATGAAATAGTGTGGATAGTTGAAGGTTGCTTAAAAGTCTGAGTTCAAATCCCCTGTATTTAACATCATATATATATATTTACCACTAATAAAAATAATAATTATATGTTTAATTTTATGGCAAGTCAAATAATGTTTGAGCACCAAAGTTGGCAAACTGAACACATTTTTATTTAATTAACTAATCTGAGTTTTTGTCTTTTACTTTCTTTGCCTCTATTTTTTATTACTACCCTCAGCAGAAAATGAAAAAGGAGCTTAAAGATTTTGGTTCTGTTACTCTCTTCACTATACAAAATTTTACAAGAATTTATTTTATTATTTTGTTCATAAATAACTTTATTGTGAATTGTTGTTAATAATGTTTGGAGATCGGCTCATATGATGAAGGACATCTTGTTTTAAAACGAGCTTTATATTATCATAGTTTACAATTCGGAATTTTGTTATTATATAATGAGAGAGTGGTGAGTGAATCTTTCATTCATTATATTATTAGAGTATAGCTTGTAATGCATTAATTATATAATCGGTTATAATAAGTGCATAGGCAGAGGTTGAATGTTATATTTCCTCTTAATTTGCCAACAATTATGTGTTACTCTGTCTAATTAATAAAATCAGATTTTAGATAAAATGTTTAAAATTTTGTTGGTTTTTGTAAGAAAGTAAAATATTTCATAAGCTTCTTAGTGGGTTAGTAATGGAGATGGATATTTTGAAGCTCATTAAATTTTTTAAACAAAAGCTTATGATATAAGAAAACGGGAAAAGGGGTTGGATTGAAAATAAAGAGTAATAGAAAACGAATAAAATTGATAATAACAATGAAAAAAGATATAGCTATGATGGTTTGAAAATATATATCAAAAGATGAAAGGATTGAAAAATGTGAGATGATATAGTTTCAGAGTGGTAATCATTGCTTTTTTCTTATTTTTATTATTATCAGAAACCATTAGATTTGTTTATCCATAGATATATAGTATTTATATCATCAACCTTCATTAGTTCTGCATCTTACTTTTATGAAAACTAACCTCTACATTATTATTTAATGACAAGTATATGATATATTCTCTGACATCTGTTATTTATACCTTATCTATATTAAAACAATAGCAGTGCATTGATTTATCCATTTGAAAACATGGATGAATGATACTTTATATAGATATAAGTGTGGTAAGAGAGAGATGAACAATTATATCAAAAACAAAAAATTGAATAACAGTACAGTCTTTTTTTTTTAAAAAAAGTGACCTAATTAATGATTATTACTCATCAAGGATGACCAGTCATATCAAAATGACATACTGACAATGTCTCTATCTATCTATCTATCTATCTATCTATCTATCTATCTATCTATCTATCTATCTATCTATCTATCTATCTATCTATCTATCTATCTATCTATCTATCTATCTATCTATCTATCTATCTATCTATCTATTTCTATGTTTCTCTCTCTCTATCTCTCTATTTTTTATCTGTCTCTATATTTCTCGATCTCTCTATCTACCTACCTATCTTTCTATATCTATGAATTTATCTATGAAGGTAAATCAAAAATTATTTGCACTTCAGTTATATTATTATAATGGTCAAATATCCAATATAATTTATTTGTCCATAATGTTATCACAAATACATAAATAAATAATCAATCAAAACAAGATTGAAATAAATAACAATTAATAACTATATTATAATATTTATTGAACGGGCTTTCATCTCCATTGAGATCAATGGAGATGAAAGTCAGTTAAATAAATATTATAATATAGTTATTAATAGTTGTTTATTTCAATTTTGTTTTGATTGATTATTTATTCAATTATATTAAAATTTCTCTTGGTTGCACCGTCTTAACAAAACTTTTTGTATAAGATCACTGTCTTCTCATCCACTGCTGTGAAGTTTTGAACATATTACAAGAATTCAAATGTAACAGCAGTGTCAAACAATGGCTGTCCTATTTGCGATTTACACAAAAGAAGAGCTAACTTGCAGTCATTCATTTTTTTGTGATCAGAGCGTGTGTCTGGAGATGATGTTTGTTCAAAGAAAGTTGCACAAGTGTCAAACATGAAGAAGGACACCAGATACTCATCCACGTTCTTGACTAATGTTAACTTTGAGTGTGCATATAAACTGATTCTGTTAGAAAGATAAATGATAATGGATTATGTAATAAATTATTTGACAAATTGGCTTTGTCTATGGCAAGATGGATTTCAAGAAGTCTGAAGATGTGAAGCAAGTGATGTCTCAGCTCTGTCTAAAACATTTTTAATGAGAGAATATGAAATCATTTTAAGAGGTAGGCAAAGTGTATTGAAATGTAGGAAAATTATGATGAAAAATAATGACTTTTCTGAAAGTTGATTAAAATAAAATTTACAATTAAAGAGTGGATAATTTTTGATCCACCATATATATATATCAGATTGGTCAGAACTTCTATACAATTATTTTAAAAGATGAAAATGTGGTTGCACAAACACTAAATCCCATTTTCATAATTAATAAAAAGTCCAATGATGTAAGAGACTTTTGATGATTGATCTCTGCTTTGATTTAATTAACTGAAGACAATAATATAAAGAATACAGAGGAGATTGAGATGCCAACTTGTTTAGGAAACTGTTCATAGTCATTGATAAAACAATAACTTATCTTACAATGCAATAGAAAGTTATTTTGGGAGGCAACTGCTTATTGGTTATTCAGTTAACTCTCATGTTTAAAGGCCACTCCATTATCTCTCATCTATAAACCTCATTGTTAGTCTGAGTACAATACATGACACAGGTTTGATGTAAATATTATTAAAATAATGTGCAAGGAAAGAAACACATGGAGCACAAGATGAAGAAGGCATGGTTCATTGCATAAAATGAATACTAAAGATCAAACAGTATTCATGGCACTTTATTAATATTAACAACGGCAGAGTATCATGATAACTTTATATATATATATATTAATTTTTACTAGAGTTGGTTTAAATAAATATAAAGCATTGTTAATTAAAATGACAACCTAAGAATTTTGTGTTTAAAGAAACTACTTTGTGAGCATATATATTGTGACCATGCTATTTGCCACAGTCCATTAAAAATGTGTAATGTAGTCAGTTTATTAAAAAAATCATCTAATAGTTATCATTCTATATTAACTTGGTGCATAAAGTAAGTTAAGATAATATATGTAATTGACAAAAAAGCTTATATAAATTATTTTAAAGCTATAGTATTTTAACTTATTAGTAATATAATAAGTATAGTATAATACTAGCATGTAATTATTTAAGTAAAAACATAATGTTGAAGCAACAATTTTATCTATAATATTTAATATTTAATAAGTATTTACAATGTATTTTAAATGATTTTTATATAATTATTTTAAAATATTAAAAAATGATGTCATAAGTCTGAAGTGTGTGTATTCATCTTTGTGCATACACATTTTAGATAAATTAATTTTAGTTCCTTGTTACTAAAAGCTAATTTATTATTTGTATTAAAATAATGTTGCTAAAATTGATGTATCAATTTTGGTAATGCAATTTATTTTATATTTAATTTTGAAAACTGTATCAAAATTAGTATTACAGATAATTCAATAATATTTTAAATTCATATTAATAAAAATATACTAATGGTAAAAATGTATTTTAATATTATATTTAAGTAAGGTGATAAATAAAATTATTTAATATAAAAAAATAATTAAATTATTTTAAGAGAAAAAAACCCAGACAGAAATTAATTTATATGTATGTTTTTCTTGTCTGAAAACTGAAATAACCAATCAAATGATGAGGAATAAAAGCTATAAATAAAGGTGTTTAGTAGTCAATCAATGTGTGTATTTTAAATCTTTAATCATTAATTATTTATAAAACTTTTCTTTCCAATCAAGTAAAAATTTAAAGTTATAAAATTTTTTTAAATTTTTTTTCTGGTTAGTAAAGTGTTAAAAGTATATTCTAAAATCAATTATAATATATTTAAAACATATAATATATATAATATATTTAAGAAGTTAATTTAATTCATTTTATCATGTAGTGAAAACCCTAATATTCCCTATAAGTAATTTGTGTGAAACCAACTGAGACCATGATAATTAAGGGAGACAAATCAACCAATATACTGATAATTAGGAGAAGATGCTGAAGATGGAGTCATACAGATGGGAAAGTTACATTTAGGAGTTATAAAAAATTTATTGTTAATAATATCTGTATGACTTCTTTTATTTTAATGATTAATCCTGAAATGTTTAGACTGTTATAGGATTTTTATACCCATTTTTGCTTGAGGAAAATCATTAAAAACTATTGTAAAATTTACCTCCCATTTAAGAAAAGGAGAATGATTGCAAACAATAAACATGTGAAAATGAACTGTATATTTATTAGTCTACTACTTATTATTTTTTAATGTTGTGTTTATAATATATCTACTAATCTTTAAAGAGACTGAATGGTTATAAATATTTTTCAAGTGCTGCACAAATTTTGATATAAAATAAATATTAATTATTGGAAGAAGAGCTCTACAAATGTTAAATTCCAAATTCTAAAAATAAATTATCAATTAGCAGTCGACTATGAATATTATTTTAAATGCATATTAAACCTTAAAAAGGGGAATATTGTTTAAATGTTTAAAATAAAGAAAATCTTGCAAGTGATTAAATGTGCACTTGGAAGAAAAAATTTAAAATTTAAAGAACTATTTGTTAAAAGTTATTATAATTGGATGCATACACATAAAAATTATTTTAAAGTAAAAGAATTATCTGTTGAAAAATTAAAAGTGTTATTTTATATAAAAATTTGACAATTGTTTTAAAAGGAAATATTTCTATAATGTTTTATTAAATCCCAGATAAATAAAGAAACTTTTAAATATGAAAAGTTACCGTATGAAATAAGTAATTTTATTGTGAACTTTTCCATGAAATTTGTGTTCTCTTTAATGAACAGAATGAAATTTATTTATAAGAACTGTCATCATGAAGAGATGTACAAGACTTCCATTGGATTTTTTTTGCTGTAATATTTTGTGTGTTTTTTTTTACTGAGTGACATGAAGAGAGTGAGGTGGGAATCTATGTTAAGTGAACTTCATCATAGCAATTGCTCTCTTCATCAATCTTCACTGCAAGCAAGAAATCATGGACATTTTCATAGTTGTTTTTGTTGTTATTAATTGACTTAGTTAAGAAATAGTATATGAATTAATAGTTATTTTAGATATAAAATAATTTAATATTTATGTGATATAAAGTTATTCAAATATTTAATATTATGAAATAAAGAAAAATAAAAAGGTAACAGAAAATTTAATATTTTCTGAAGAAGTAATAGGTCTATAACTTTCAAATGCAAGGATATCAATGAGAGAGGATGGATTCACATTATTAATTCTAAAAGATAGGATTAAGGTAAATTATTATTAATATGTATTGAAATTTTATATGCATGTCAATTTATCTATGAAAGTGTTAAGTTAAGAAAAACAAATGATATGCTTATTTTTGTTATTAGTGATTTATTAATTAGTATAAATATACTGTGTGGTAAATCTAAATTTATTTAGATAATACATGGATGCAGGAGTATGTATATTGTATATTGTATTTTTTAAAATACCATGTATAATTGTGAATATATTATTCTAAACAGTGTTTGTCTTGCATTGGTAGTCGAGAGGTCAGCGCCCCAAAAACTAGTATCTGTTTAGATACAACTTGCTATGTTCGATCTCTGAATTATTTTCTAAAAAAAAGTATTTGAATGAATTGTGAAATATTTAAAATCATTTGTCGATATAATATTTGAATCTTCTTGATATTATACTGAATGGTTTTTAAAATGAAGTTTAGAAATTAATTTATATCAAGATGATAGAACTTATTTGTGATGTTGATGGAGGAATTTCTGAGTGTATATGATAAATAGTACTGGTTCAGGATAGTAGTAATAGTGGAAAGAAAATCCTGTGTAACAGGGATATTTGAATATGAAATATTATCTATTGAATATAGTGTTATGAATTGCTAAGTTAAATACATTAACAGAGTCCTGTATATTTGTGATTCATGGTCAGTAGCATTCTTTCTGCAAATCAGTAAGTGTTCAGGTAGACCCCATAATAAGAATTTAAGGTAGACACAAGAATGTGTGGTCTTAAGCATTGCACCAATGATTTTATTACTTGTTCAAGTTATTATAGATTTTGTGTTCCTCATTTTAATCACTTTTTATTATCACAAGATCTTACATTGTAATTATTATTGTTTATAAAATGTTTGAAGAATAATGGCTAGACAATAAAATGTTGATAGAATTTGTTGAAAGCAAGAAGAGAAAATGATTTATCACAAATGATGTTTATTTAATGTGAAGTAAAGTTAATGGAATGATTTAATATTCCTAATAATAATAAAAGAGATCAAGAGAATATCAAATGTATATTCTGATTATGAAAGTATGAATGAGAGTGAGATCTGACTAATATTAGCATTAAGCAAGTTGGTATAGATAAATATTATACATGTAATTGATTTTATATTATTTAAAAATAATCTGCTTATTCTAATGAATGATGTAAATTAAAGCATAGTGAAGTTATAGAATTATTATAAAATTTATTAATATATAAATTATAGAGTGGAAAATATGGTTATATTGATAAGTTACCTGGATAATGAAGGTAAAGACTTTATGGACATATTTATTAAAATATATGCCAGTATCTAAGAATAGTTTTGTTTAGTAAATTACAGTAGATATTAATATGTTTTGGATTAATAATATTTATGATGCATATTAATATTATAATTTTAAAATAGGTAACAGGATTACCATGGAATTGTGTTATGTTTTTTTTTATATTATTTTATGATAAATAGTTGAAATGAAACCAACTTAATATTTTTTTTATTGTGTAAATATTTTTTAATATAATTTTTGTTTTTTAATTCCGAAAATATAGATTTATGTAAATATTATATTTTGTACATTTTAAATAATATTTGTTAAAATAAATTTCTCAATATTGTTTTAAATTTATATTGTGTCTTGAGAGTTTCTTTCCTTGTTATGTCCAAGTTATCATTGACCTTCTTAACCATACACATGCATTATAAGAATTAATTATTGCACATGATCTATAAGAGATGCATTATGATTGTTAAATGGTAATTGCTGAAGATGTTATTATTAAACATGAAAGTGTATAATGCTAATTTTATTAATTATCTAGTATAATAATTATAATCCAGTTTTATACTTTTTAATATGCCACATAAAGAAGAATAAGAACTTTAAAATATAATATAACATAAAAATATTTTGAACTTATTGAAGATAATAAATATTATTTTGCAATAATCTATAATTTTAAGTTGATTTATTGATGAGTAAATTGAGTAGATGCGTTTTTATAATAAGAGTCTTGGGGCATTTTATTTATTATTGTTGTAATGGTATAGCTAGGTATATGTAAAATCCCTCACTATATGTAGCTATATTATTTGATGTATAATTTCTAGGATAATAAAATGAACCTGAGATGATAATTAAGCTTAATTAAGAGTTAGATTAAGATGAGAATATGTTAGGAATTTTATTTATTGATGTATAATTGTATTAAATAGAAGAGTAATAAAAAAAAATTGTGATTTAATGTAATTTTGTAATTGTTTATTAAAATTTATTTTGTGTAGGATATGAGTCATGGAATATTACTGATAGTTTATGAAAGTAGGAAGAGTTGATGTTCCTTTGTCATTGGGAGCGTATCTTTTAAGATATGTTCTTAAGGTTAACTGTGTACCTTACTAAATGCTTTGTGATGAGTCTCGTGATTTTTAATATTTGATTGAACCATTTTGTCAGTTAGGTATTTAATTTTTAAATTGTGTATTTATTTGATTAGTGATTAAATAAATTATTTAAATAATAAGTATTAATTAATTTTCTAGATGATTTGATTAAATAGTAATACAGTTAGCCGGAAGTTTGAATCTCTGCCGGTAAGGATACAATATATAAACATAATCATAATGCTTAATGCTAAACTGAAATAAATATCAAATATTAAATCACCCCACATGACTAAGAAATTCAGCATTGCCACTTTGAAATACGGACTCTAATATATTTATATTTCATAGAAGGCGGTGCAGAATTTCTTAGTATAGAGTGATTTAATATTTGATATATAAACATGTATGAGAGCAGTTTTACCCTTTTTCTATTATAGTACCGTTTATTATAAGCTTGGATAATGTTTGGTTATGAGATAATAATACAATTTAATCCTCATTTTCAGACAAATTTCTAGCTTTTGCTTTTACCAATAAGGAACTTGAAAATCAAGTGGACAATAGGTGGCACTACTATAGAGAATTAGTTTTCTTTGTAATGCTATAGAATGAAATATTGTGTTAGTATAAAACATACGTTAAGATTGTTATAATACGCAATTTACAATTAAAAATATCTAATATTTTTACCTTTATTTTAAGTTTTTAAAAAACTATCCAATCAAATTCATTGATCAATCTGTTTTACTGTTTGTTATTGATAGCTTTAAACTCTTTTGATAAAACAAATGGCATTTTTAAAATAATTATCATTAAAAAAAAAGTAATTTTGACTTATAATAAATGAGAAGTGTTTCCCACCATTAATTTTGAATATATTTTACGAAAAAAAAATCTAGAAGAAAATTTATATATCGCAAACTTTAGAAAAAAATTGTGTGGGCAGAAAGAAATTGCCAAGTTCATAAAGCTTAGTCAGCTTCGAAATTATCAATACTTTTTTTTTCTAAAAAAAATAAAGATTTATGAATATAATAAATATTCCTGTTTATTTTTAAAAACGGTCATTTATAAATTTTAGAAAACAGAATAATCATAATAAATTTATGTGAAATAACAGCAAATAAAATCAATTAAATAAAGCAGACACTATGATGGAAAAAGTATATCATGACTAATAACAATAATAAATAAGACAGATAAATACGGCTTTTGTTTCTGAAATCCAATAACCAACCAATTTTGAGATTTGAAAAAATGCTGAGGTTATAGTTTTAAAACTTTTTTTTCCTTAAATGTCTTTTTTTATTATTATTAATCTTTTTTTATATATAGTTTTAAAACGTGGAAAACGTAGGAGTAAAAGCTTATACGTCATTAAAATATTAATTCCACAAAGTTATTGAACTTTGTTTTTATGGTATTAACCATAAGAGACTCGAGCAAGACTTTCAAGTTCCGTTTAGCTATTCACTCTATCTCATACAACCGACACATGTGACCACACGCATGTGAAAAAAATAAATGATTTCCAATATAAGTATTTCGTGCTGAACCAGCACTCATCAGTTGCTCCTGTTCATCGTCTCCCACACACATATATAATCGTTTCTCAGTTTATATTAAGATAGCAAATCTTCAAATTTCAATGGCTAGGCTTCAATCTTCTCCACTTGACCCCCCAACTCTTCAGCCATCCACACCATTGAAAATCTGATGGAATGTCCAAATCCCATATTGATGCCAAATTTATGGTATTAAAAATAAAGATATTTATCTTTCACCCTTTGATTTTATTTAAAACAATAAATTATTTTGGGTAATTAGAAAAATGGTCTGCTTGTATTGAGATGACAAAAAAGCAAAGTAGGAGAACTGAGTATGACTGATGAAATTGATGGATTTGAAACTGTAAGATAGTATCGTTTTATCTATTGGTAACCCTTTTGACAGACTGAATAAGAAATAATATTGTATAATATATATGACTACAATATCAAATCCAATAAGGGCTTTGATGATTCCATGTTGGTTTTTCAATGAAATGAACCATTGAATAGTTGGAGGAGTGAGAAAATTAAAACCTGTTCATTAAAGTTTGAGAAATTGCATAAAGTGAGCACCGATTATATATATATATATGTGTGGGAGATTATAATCTTGCCCAATTGATGAGTGCTGATTCTGCATGAAATATGTATATTGGGGATCATGTAGCTTTTAAGTTAATGTGTGGTCATGGGTATCAGTTGTTTGAGATGAAGTGGAGAATGAATTGATTGAAAAATCTTTGAGTTCAAATCCCTCTAATTACATTTTCATCATTGATTATGTGTCCATAGCCTCTGTATGGTCCATTCTATATCTTCTCCAAATCTAGTTTCTTCCAATGCTTTTAAAATCTTTCTAATTGGCATTTTGTATAATATTTTTTTCTATTTCTTTTCTCTTTTATTTTCTTTTTACAATTTATATGTGTATTATTTTTTGATTTACATTACATCCATTAATTTACTTATTTTTTCTCTTCTTTTCTTTTTTAATAATTTTCCTTCTCCAACTTTTCTCCAGTATTTCAATAATTCTTATGAAATCAGGAAAAAAATACAATTTTTGTGCTTGCTTCATTTACTTTCTATTGCTTTTCCTTTCTCTTCAAAATTTCAAGTCCCCATTATCACACTGACTTCTGGCTTTTGTCTTTCTCAATACGGAATTTAAGTTGGAAAGAATATAGATATATATCCAACATTCCTTCCATCTTATGCCAAACTAAAAATTTACAATATCAATTCAGCCTAAGATTTGAATATGAAAGCAGCCTGTGTGAAAAGTTATTTAGACCTAAAACCAGTTCAATAACTACATATTTCAATACCCTCACTCCTTCAGTAACCAAAGATACCTTATTTTCCTGTTGTAAATCTTAATAATCAAAATAAATTACCAGCCTAAAATAATAATACAAGAACAGCCTTCCATTAAAGTTATTGAAGAAATGAAATGCTAAAATTTATTTGTTTTCGGGAAAAGTTGGAGCCAGAAAATGGTATGAGAATGGGAATTTGGATAGTAAGAATAGGAATTTTTACATGAATCTGCCAATCATGTATAGCAATAGAGTGGAGAACCATTTTTGTATTACCATATTCTTGTAAGCTGGTAGCTTGGTGATTTGTTATTATAAAAACATCTTAATAATAAAATTATACTCCAACCATTAAACTGATACTTACTGTTTCTTTTAAAGCTACAAGGTAAGTCAAACATCTCAATATAAACACCATTTTTGTTCTATTTCACTTAAATAAACTTTAACACTGCTTCTCACCTTGATATTTTTCATATTGACTGGAGAACATATAATTCATAAGTGCTTGATATCAAAGTCTTTATTCTTTGACACAAAATGTCTCCTATTTTTTGTGAAAATATCTGAGCCATAGTATTTTATGAAATATATTTATAAGATTTAGGTACAAATAAAAAAAATTAGTTGTTAAATTCACAAAGAATGCCCTGTAGGACTCAGGGATGTTTTTGCTTTGTTTTCTTTCTCAGGAAAATATCAACTAGTATTATTAAGGTTTGTGTTTTTGCTGTTTTCTGGATAGTATTATGTTTAGTTCATTATTAACAGGTGTCTTTTTTGATATTCTATTAATGAATTTGTATTTTTATTTTTGAATTTATTTATATATACCTATGGTAAACTACTATTAAAAGTACTTAAAAGTTGTGTGCCCAATTATTTTATTCACTAGTTAACTATTTAACCAAAATACTTGTTAAAACTAGTCAGCACTTAGACAATCCCAATATCAATAACAATCAACAATTTCAAACTGTTATCAAGGCAATCTCATGATTCCACCTTTATTTATCATCCAATTTATTTATATAGAAACTAAAAATTGCAACTTGACCTCAGAGATTAAAATTATTGATACAAAGAAGTTAAAATAAGATTGCCTTGACAACAGTTTGAGATTTCTGATTGCATTGATATGGGGATTTTCTAAGGATTGACTAGTTTTAATGATTACTTATAAAGCCCATTTAGTCTTGATCATTATTACACTTATTATTTAAGTAATATATATATATATATATTAAGGCTATAACCTTAAGACCATGCACCTAGATATGACAGTAGGGAGCCTTTACAAATCTTAACACAAGATTAAACTTTAAAAGACAAGATTTGTAAAGGTCTCTACTGTCACATCTAGACACATGGTTTTAAAGTTATAGCCTTAATATATATTACTTACATAGTGAATATGCACTTAATAAATTATTAATTACAACTTTAACTTATTATTTAAGTAATACTTTGGGTGCAATTTCAAAATACTTGTCTATATACAATATATAATTTCTAATATTATTTATTAATGAAGACATTAAAATTGAATACTTGGGAACTATGAGTTGGAAATATTGATTTGGGCCAATTTTAGTTAAGCATGATTTACAAAGATGATAAAAAGAATTTTATTTGTTGCAGTTATACTCCCTATATTAGCTCTCATATAAGTTTATAGCAACAGGCAAAAGTGAGTGCGTTTTTGTTTGATTAGCAGTTTGCTATCAATACTGCAACAGTTTGCACAGTGATTGTATATGACACATGGGAATTTTTCAACCAAAATATATGATGAGTATAGCAAATTTCTATTGCTTACTGCTATGAACATATGTGTATATTAAAATACAATACACATAAGAGCTAGAGAAATAGCTATATAAATTTAGTGAAAAATAAATAAAAGTATCAAATGTGTAAGTAAATTTGGATTTACTAAAAGATTAATTATGAACCAGATAAAGTAACTTTAATTAGATTCTTTAAAATCTCAAAGGAGTTAAGTTAATTGAACTTTGACAAAATCTAACTAAAACTAATTAATTAATAATAAGAAATAGTAAAAAATTTGATTTATTCTGGTTGCATCTATAGATAAATAAATATTAAATAATGGAAGCATGATCTTAATTAATAAACCAATTAGACAAAAAGGAATTCTAATAATAAATTAATAGAGAACATGATTTAGAATGTTCAATAAAGAGTCACTTGCATGTGGAAGGTCAACATTAACGTGCAACACCATAATGCCGAACATCATTATGTGTTACTTTAGAATGTTCCTATTGTGGAGAAACTTGCCTCTGAATGTACCAAAGTAAGTCTAGGAACTTTAATAGGTCAGACCAAGCTTCATTATGATTTTTGCTTAACTTCGGATTTGTATATAGTTTAAGCTTGTATTAATAAATATATATCCATTTTGTAAATTAATGATAATACATGTTTGTATTAGTTATATATTATATATTAAATAATTATCATTTACAAATTGCCATAGTCTTATTAGTTTTTAGGGATAATTTTTATAAGCATATATCTGTTCTGAAATGTAGTAATCTTTCAGAGACATAATACTTAGATATTTATTATGTAAGATTATTGAAAATTAGAATGAAACATGGTAATAAAAGGTTACTAATCTTTTGCATTCTTTTAAATCATTATTTAAAAGTAACATCCGTATAGTCAAAATAAGAGACATAGATCACATGACCCTATTCTCTTAAGCTTGTAAGTTATAAACAATGAGGATTGCCAATTCCTCAACAAGCTTTGTGATAAATGCTTAGCTAGAGAAAGCATTTAAAATATCTCTGACAGGAACCCCCCAACCCCTTAAAATAATCTATTGAGTGGAAAATCTGAAATTTTCAGACACCTACATATTTTCAAACCTAGCTATCCAACTCAAATAGCTATATGGGGCTGATAGATCTTCAGCCATACCATATATTAGTAATCTTAGCAATATAACATCACATAAGACATAAGGCACAGACTATAAATGGTCAAAATAAGAGTCATAGATCACATGACCCTATTCTCTTAAGCTTGTAAGTTATAAACAATGAGGATTTCCACTTCCTCAACAAGCTTTGTGATAAATGCTTAGCTAGAGAAAGAGATATTTTAAATGCTTTCTCTATGTAAGCATTTATCACAAAGCTTGTTGAGGAATTGACAATCATCAATGTTTTTTAACATCAGTATTTATGTATTTGAGAAAAATCATCTTTATTATCACTAAGATGAGGAAGAATTTAATCAAATCTTTCTATATCATTATTCATCAAATACAATAAGTAACAATTGTTACAGTCATATGAGAAACACATTTTTCTTTTTGGATAAAAGAGTCTATATGTGTAGAGATAGCACATCTGGCTTCAATTCTTACAACATAGGCTGCTTAGGATATTTCTCTCAAGTAGCCGGCCCATAGCCAACATATATAACTATCCAACTCTGGTTGTTAATGGGTATTTAGATATTCTTAGAAAGAGGATAAAATGATGATAAAAACACTCAAACCTTTAATACCAGTAATTGGCTAGTCTAAAGAATACTGACTTAGTTTTTACTGTTCTGCTATGAGAGGTTATTGGAAAAATTTTTGCTCTATAGTGAGCTTGTTACACATACATATATATATATAAAGACTTTTTAGATATCTGCATATATTTTGGCAGTATATTATTGAATTCCTATCAATATTCTGTTCTTTGTTTTCTGTTTTTTTTTTTTTAAAATATTTAATTTTAAATTGAATTTTGTTTGATGTTTATGTCATTATTTTCACTTTATTATTTTAGTAAATAGTTTTTCAAACATATACATTTTAATTTAAATCTGTTTATTTACCACTGCTTCTTATTATATTGGCCTAATTTCTTAATGAAATAAAAGAAACAATACTTTTATGGTATATTTGACAAATATATATTATTACAGAGGGCGTTGCTGTAAATATCTAAAAGTTTGGAAGGGTGATTTGAATACATATTATTGGTAATATGCTTGAGAATCTATTTATATTTGCTGTTGTTTGTTTTTTTTTATTTATTTAATGTACTGTGTTGAATAATTTAAGTTTTTAGAATTTTTTTTTACCTTTTTAATAAATAACTCACACTTTTCAAAGTTAGTACTTCTTCAAGTATTAAAGTTATATCAATATAAACAAAATTTATTGATTTAAAATCAGCCTTGAATATGTGTATTTTATGTTGTTTTGATCTAGTAGGAATTTATATTTAGAAAAAAAATATTCATACTTTTTGCTTAGATTCTAAAACAAATTATTATTTAATATTTATTGATATTTTTTGCCAAATAAATATCAAATATCTTTTAATGGATTGATGAAAAGATGATTAAATATATAAAGTTTATCTGAACAAACGATTTAAGATATAAAAATTTACAATAAATTTAAAACAAAACCAACTCTCTATACTAGTGCCATCTATATTAAGCTTGATCAGTCAGGGATTACCAGATATTAGTCCTTTTAAAATCCCATCCCCAAACCAAAATCTGGTTTTTGCTCTTAACAGTGATTCTTGAATTTGAAAACTGAAAGTAAAGCCAGAAACAATTCTTAGAATGAAGTTTTAAAGATACTACTATCTAATAATCATTGATTATTCAAGGTGACTATAGGTGGCACTGGAGTGGAGAGCTGCTCTTGTTTTATCACGTGATATATGTGATTTGTTTTTATGACTAATAAATTTAATTTTATTAAGATCAATGTTAACAGAATATTATCTAATATTTTAGTTACCTTAAATTTAATTAAAAATAAACTTTTAAATAAAATTACATGCAACCAGCTTTGTTTTAAATTGTCCTCAAATAAATTAAACTTAATTTTAAAAAAAAATAAGCATCTGATGTTCCCAGCAAATAACAATTCCATATAAAATCAACTATAATAACCTTCTTTCCCAATTCAAAATTTTTTAAAAATACTTTCCAAATATTATGAAATATGTAACTTCTTTGACAATTTATCTCTTTGGGTTTCGATTTATCTGTCTGCTTTGTATTAGAAAACATCCAGATAAAAATACTCAATGCATATATTTAAACTCAAAATGTTTGCTGTCACTTAAGGATAGTTTTTCTACTTGAATGTCAGTCACCTGCATTATTTATATCTTAGTTGTCATTGTTTTGTCTATTCTTTTATCATTTATAGTCTTATATCATTATGAATACGAAATGCAATTATTTTGGAAAATTCATTATATAAAGGGTTCTTATTATTAGAAATTAAGCTTTTCATTTATATGCACAAATTGAAAAGATGCCCAGACTAATATATATTTTAGTTTAAAATTTTTCACAGTCTTATAGTTATAGACTAAAATATAATAAGAATTTTTCCATATAACAATTTTGATAAAATTTCAGCTGCAATGTAATGGGCAATGTTTAATTAAAACTGCCAATGTGATTAGCAACCATGTAACCTAATAAGAAAAATAGTATTTGTCTGACCCATATTAACCACATAACATTGGTTTAATATGGATCAGATAAATATTATTACTACTAAGTCACATGGTTTCGGCATATGTTACCAGTTTTAGTTTGTTCTTATCTGGTTGACATTTTATCTCTATTATTGTATGGAAAATTTTCTATATTTCAAGGTTTATATATACAAACCTTTATGTTAAAAAGGGGTTGCCTTGACAACTGTTTAAAATTGTTGATTGTTATTGATACTGAGATAGTAATGAATTGAAAAAATAAGTAAATAATATAGTTATTATTACTTTGGGCACCAAATGTAACTTAATGAACAGAGTCATAATAATATAAAGAAATTGTGATAAAGATTGTTGCCAGCATATGCTTACATTGGATCACCATTTGTAATAGAATAAAAGAACAGACTGTAGAAGAGACAAGTATAAAGATGCTTACATAAGCCATGTGTTAATACCATCTATAATTGAATACAATAAAATAATCAATGGTCATTTACTTATTTGTTCATAAAAGCAAAGACATAATGTTGTAAAAGAGCAAGTTTCATACAATAACTATCTGTATGCATGTAAATAAATACTATATGACTAAGCATATACAAATGTTATATAAATGTGTATTAAATGCTGAGATCATAGAGATAATAAATTCAAATCAGGACCACTGGATATCAAAAATGTACCAGACTTAACTAAAATAAGTCATATTATGTAAAAATGACCTTAGCAATGCTATAGAGCTGGTATATAATATTATTTATCCCTCACAAGTTTCCATTTCCATAATTCCAAAGAAAATTATATAGAACCCATATACCAATATAAAATTCCATGACTGACCTGGGTAGTCTAAAATTCTATCAAATATATTCATACAAGGGCAAAATAAATCAAATATTTAATTTATTACTTAAATAAATTCATTCTAATAATTCAAAATAATGATTAATAATTTTATTAATTAATTAATAATAATAATATGTAAGAAGATCTAATATATTTATTCTCCAATAACACAAATACATTATTGTACCTGATTCTGACATATTTACAAATATTACATAGATATTATTTATTTCAATAAGTTTAAAATAAAAAATACTTGTAAACAGAACACATATATACACACATGCATTTTATAATTTTAAAATAAATTTAATTATAGTTTTCTGAATTATTTTAGTAGTAGAATTCTTTTAAAGCTTCATATAGAAAATATAAAAAAACATGGGATATTATTATTATTCAACTTCAATTAACTGTGGAATTAATAATTTAAATATTATGTGTAATCACTTTTTTATTATTGAAATAGTAGCATACTCTTCATACAGTGCCACCTAGTGCAACCCTCAGAAATCAATGATTGCAAGAAGTTTGTGCATAAAATTCCTATCTAGTGCCCACCTGCCTCACCAGTTTAGTAGGCATAAGATTGGGATTTTATGTACTGTATAAATCTTTTTGCATACATTAATTACTGAGGCTTGCACTGGGTGGCACTACTGTATAAAGAGTTTGATATTGTTTTAATAGCTTGTGTAAGCATAGGAAATGGTGACCATGTGCTTTTATTATTATTATTATGAAAGAAAATGTTTTTCAGAGAGCAGGTAGATAAAGAATTGAATTATAAAAAAAGATCTTGAGGGTTTGATTAAAGAAAATTTAATATGAATTATAAAAAAAAATAGAAAACTTAATTTTTTTAAAAAGTTAGAATACTTAAAATACTATTCAAATGATTTCATCATATCAGCTAAGACGTTGATGAATATTAAAACTCACAAAGAAAGATTTTTCCAAAATTTATTTTTGATGTAACTAGTAGTGTTGTGGAGGGGATTTATAAGTTCTTGAAAAAAATTTTAAGAGTTTATTCGTTTTGATAATTACACTGTTTCGTGTTTTTTTTTTTTTTAGGCTTTTGATAAGATTAATGGGGGAGAAAATATTGGGACATGATAGTTTTCATACAAAGAATATGTATCAATCTGTTATGATATTCTTATTTCTGTGCTTGCTAGGATAGATCTTTGACTGCAAATAAAATTAAGATTATTAAGGATTTGGTTTTGTTATTGAAAGATTCTATATATGTTGATTATAATAGTAAGTTTTATAAGATTAAATAAAGATAAATAATACGTTCTTTTATTTCAGTTTGAATATTTTGTTTCTATTACTTATATGGAATAAATAATTAATAATTATGAATGTGTATATCTAAAATTGTTTGTTAGATATTTTGGTGGTTGTTTATTCTGGAAAGGAATAAACTAGAAGAATTATTAAATTATTTAACTTTTGATCCCTCTGTAAAAATATTTTTTAGAAGGCTAGAAGTTGGATTTTGCTCAATTAAAGTTTTTAGATTTATTAGTGCTAAAATATTTTAAAAATAATTGTTTTCTATATAGCCATTATATTAAAAATAAGTGTTTAAGATATACTATTAAACTTGATAAATCTCAACCGGTCACTCATAAAATAGTGATTTAAGAATTTTTTTTATCGAAATGAGATATTAAAGTTCTAAAAATATAGCTTTGGTTCAAAAAAGAGAATTTTGTAAAGATTACATTAGTATGGGTCAGTAGTGGGGAACTTTTTAAATGTGCATATCAAAAATTTATAAATAATATTTATCAAATTATTGACATATAGAGACGTTTTTAATAGTAATAAAAATATTAGTAAAAAAAATTATTATTACATAATTGTACGAAAATATTTTTTAAAAAAATCGGCATACAATTTTACAAAGATAAACTGTCATAAACATAAATTTTGAATAAGATTTTTGCTGTTATGAATTTAATGCTAATTTGTCACTTTTATTAATATCTTTTCGAAACTAAATTCATTCTGTTTTTGAATATGTATATTGTAAAATTAATGTTTGAAAATAATGATTCACATAGAGGAAAAATTTATAATATAATTGTCACTAGCATCGATATGAAAGATGGCATTATCTGCAAGTTTTTTTTAATGAATCTTCAAAGTTTAGTGTATGAATTATTATGGTATGTGCATTCACAGACTATTACTTCATAAATATCATTATATATTATCATTATTACATAATTTATCACCATTGTTTATTTAAAGACTTGTTGAAATTATTGGAATTTACATCTTAATTATTATTTGAAACTGTAAGTTGTTTTGACTGAGGCTTTATAAAAATACATTTCATCTCTTCAAGTATCAAGACTGATTTACCATCCTTATAACAATGTTAAAATTAGATAAAAGTGGACCATTTTTTGTTTGGATAATGAATTAGTATCCATACTAGAGAGAGTGTGTATGTTATTTGCTAATATGACTAGAAAATTTGACTTGTAATTGTTTTTATGATATGAGTTTTGGGAGTATATTATTTTATAATTTTATGATATATTTTCAGTGCTAACATATTTACTAACTTTTTTTCTCTTTTTTAAGACATTTCTAAATTAGTATAATATATACACACATTGTGTACATATAAAATAAATAAATACCTATCATTTAATGTTATAACCAAAAAATTTTATTAAAATAAAAATTTAATAAGGAATTTAACAACAAAATAATATGCAAAATTTCATATCATTATAAATTAAAAGCATATTTTTTTCAAATGGGTAAATCTTATGCATTTAAGATATTAACAGTAATTCAAAGAACACTTTACTACTTATTTTTTAAGTATGAAATTATTAAATATATTTTGGTAAATGAAATCTAATAATTTCATGTTTAAAAAGTGTTTGTTAAATTTAAAATTGTCAATTACTGTTAATATCTTAAATATTTCAGATTTGTCTTTTAAAAAATTATTATTTGTAAAGATATGAAATTATTTACATATTTGAAAACAAATGCCTAAGAATATTTGGTATAATAATATTTGATATAGTTAGCTCAGACTTTGGAGATAAAGTGACATTTGTTTTAAAAATATTGGTTAGGTCATAAATTTAAGTAATGATTTATTGAATATCTCACTGGGTAAATATATTTATACAAAAACAATAGATAAACAAGACATTTATTTTTTATATAGCGCGATGTTTTCCATAATCTATAATATTAATAAGCCAATAAGCTGATACACATGTGCTTTGCAGATGTCACAATATAAATGAATACTCCCACTTTTTCAAACCCAAGATAAAGTCTTTAAGAAAATATAGAATGAATCCACCTATATTTTTGACCCAACCATATATGTATGGGCAAATCTGAAGTGTTTGAAAAGAAGAGCGTGAAGTTATTAATTGATCATTTTAAATTACTTTTTCACATCGTAAATGAATGACGCCAATGAAATTTCTAGAATTTATGATACGTCATTCCTATAATTAAACATATGTAAACAAGACATTTATTTTTTATATAGAATGATGTTTTCTATAATCTATAATATTAATAAGCCAATAAGCTGATACCCATGCGCTTTGCAGATGTCACAATATAAATGAATACTCCCACATTTTCAAATCCAAGATAAAGTCTTTAAGAAAATATAGAATGAATCCACCTATATTTTCGACCCAACCGTATATGTATGGGAAAATCTGAAGTGTTTGAAAAGAAAAGCATGAAGTTATTAATTGATCACTTTAAATTACTTTTTCAAATCGTAAATGAATGACACCAATGAAATTTCTAGAATTTATGATACGTCATTCCTATAATTAAACATATGTGAACAATAGATATAAATTAACGAAATCGCAAATTTACAAAAGTTAAAAAAATTCAATATCACTGTGATATGTATAGTATTTAAATAGTTTAGTACAAGAAAAAACCTTTTCCATGTCCTTACAGAGCTGGAGATCAGGGTAAAAACTTGGCAGACAAATATTCTACCACTAAACCACATGACTCCTTTGTTTGATATCTTTGTGTTTATAAGTACACTTGGTACATTTTTTAAAATAAACCAATCATATGGCCAGTTACTCTGGATGAAGAGATGGGCTAAGTTCATTAGTATAATTCAAATGACCAAACAGATTATTTGGAAATCAACATTTTCTTTAATAATATATGGTTTGTAAAAAAATAAAACTGATTTTAATTTTTATTTATCTAAAATATAACTATATATTTTCTTATTAACTATAAAAACCATCACATTTAATAATTATATGTATTTCATTTTTCACTCTCTGAAATAAAGAAAGTAAAATATTCTTAATATAAATAAGTTTTGAACTAATCTGATTTGTTGTTAGAAATATTGGAACTTGACATGGTTGTTGAAGAGAATTTTTTAAAAACTGATCCTGTGAGCTTTGCATTGTTTTTGTTTACAATTTTATATACATTAACCTATATCTTAGTCAAATGACGATCGAATAGATGATGCTTAATACTCTTTCCTTCATCATAAAAATATTATAAGGTACTAATTATATAATTGATCGTTATATATTGTGCCATTACAATTTAGTCACTAGCTAAATTTATAGTAATGTGCATGTAGAAAAGGTAAACCAAAATCATCATCACATTTTTATATAACAATAAATGAAGCTGTAGGGCAACCCTACAAGGTCCAGTTCTAAAAGCTTTAGATAGAAAGAGAGTGGGTCAACAATTATATGCTTTACTTGTTTGTGTGTTAATAAATCTCAAAAAGAGCAGCACACACATTTAATATTTAAATTTTCTGTTAAAAAGCAAAGTTATAATGCATATGTATAGTCAGTGTATGTGTAAGCTATTTAATTGTTTTATATTTCAAATATTCAACATTTTAACTTTCTTTAAAACTAACCTATGCTTGATCAATTCTAATATCTTATTCTATGCTTCTATTTTGCTTTTCTATAATTGTAATTGGGATTTAAAAGTTACAGATTTAATTAAATAATAGGGTTATAATTACTAAGCTAGCAATTATATTATTTAATGTTAGTTTATGAATGATTTGAAATAATGAAGTATGTATGTACATTACATACAGAAATTTACATTTATTAAATATTGAAAGAAAAGGAAGGATTGAATCTGTCAAATTATTTTTTTGTACAATTTTATGTTAAAAGAGGAAATCTGTTGAATCAGATATCTATTTTTGTAGCAATTTTGTTTTTGTAAATGATTGTTTGTCACTTTGGGAGCTTAATCTGGGTGGGACTCTAATTTTGAAATTGTCTTATCTTAAGATCTAAAGAAGGAAGCTCAAAAATTTGAAATGTTACCTAGGTGTAAAAAAAAAAGAAAAAAAAGGATTTAAGTCTATTTTTTTTTTGTAAAACAAAAGTGTCTAGAAAAAGGATTAAACTTTTCAGTTGAAAAATAATTTAGTTGAAAATAAATTGGAGATCTAATTGAAACGAATTTGTCCAAAAATAGCAAGTGACGCTATCTCTGATTGGTTAAGTTAGCTAAAAATTATATATAAAAAGCTATCTTGAAAAATTATTAGTGTGATTATGATTCAGATTATTAGACTATTAAATTGAATGTTGAAAATATAAGAAATGGCTGGCTAGAAAAATTATATGTATGTCCCATCTTTTCCGGACCATCTGGGGAAGCTGCACATTATATAGGAAAGAAAAGATGTTGTGTCTAAAATAATATTCTACACCTTTCAACTGACCAGAGAAATAAGATGTTTTTAATAAAAGGAAGAAAGCATTCACCTGCATTCAACGAAAGATGAATTAATCTACCGATAAATATTAATCATCAAATCCAATTAATTGTTTCAGCAACTGATTTTAAACTCAAGAAAATTTATAAATGTGAAAACAACTGCTGTATTTCATCCACTAAAGGAATCATGCTTGACAGGAAGAAAAGAAAAATTAATATAATGATTTCCAAATTGTCCACTAAAGCAAATAACCTCAATAGAGTCATCATCATCAAATAGTTATACACCTCAAGAAAGATATTGTTCCCACGTAAAACGGAAATGGTAGCTGCAGAAATATAGACATTATACAAGTTTGAACCCTTGGAAATTCGCCACAAACAAAAGATCGGTAATATGACTTTTTATATCTATTTTCTTTATGATATCAGAGTCTTAATAAACATTTTAGCAATAAAGTGGTATATTTTATTTAAAGAACTTTTAAAGACTATTCAGATCGATTAAAAACAAGAATGTCTTACTAATAATAACTTTGAGCTTCATAAATTATCTTGAATGTATCAAAATTATTTGTTTATTAATTTTCCAATTATGAAATATTAATGTGTAAAACAATTTTTTTTTTATGGTATTATGATTTTAGTTTTAACTAATATATTATTATTATTTTGGTTTTAAATAATATTTTATTATGGGATAAAACACGCACATACATAATAATATTTTTATATGTGTATAATTGTGAGTGAATGTGAAGTAACAAGTAGTATTAGAATATTAGATTATTTTGTTTCAAGTTAAGTATAGCATTTCAGAGGTAGAAGAGAGGGGGAGAAAATAATTTAAAACTTGTTTCTAAAACTTGCTCTTTCAATTCTATTAACATTTTTTTTTAACATTCTACTTACATGTTAGATTTATAAAGTATGTGTGCTAATGAGCAGATAATATAAATACTTTTCTCATGGAGTGAAAATCATGGTCAATGGGACATCCAACTTAATACAAAATACATTTGAAGGGAAAGGGGGAAGAACTTGAAATTAATCTGAGGATTGTTGTATAATCAATTATTATTGTTATTATTATTCATATCAATTTTCATGTTTCTCTAGAAATTTTATGTATATGTTAGAAATGCAGTAATAAATATTAGTTTGTTTTATTAAATGAGGCGTATATATTTCATTAAGTGTAGTCTTTGTTAAGTGTGAACATTCATCATCATCAGTGGTTGAATATTAGTTATTTAAGATATAAGTAAATATGCTAAGATTAACAATAATTATGAATTTCTTTATAAAAATTAGTTTTATGTTTAGGCTTAGTCCTAGAGCTGTTGTTGAAACCCTTGTCATTATCGTTTTATTATCATCATCATCATCATCATCATCAACGTTTTAATTAATGAGCTGTTTAAATGTTTACAGGCCATAAATAAATATTAATTTTATAATATTTAGTGATTTCTTAGTATTATTATAACCACATCCCGTCATCTATTTCATGCAAGGATGAGTGAATTGCCATCCTAAATTAGTTATATATAATCTGAGCTAGTAAACTTATAAAAATATTGAAACACATTTTTTATGCTAAGATCTAAGAAATGATTTATGTCTAATATACTCCACTTCAGTTTAAAGATGTTTTACTTTTGCCTAAATATTAGTGCGTATAGTGATATGGCTCAAAAAGCAAAATCTCCCATTTTTATTAGAAATAAAGTACCTAAAAAGGGGATTCAAACCCGGTACATGTGAAAGGTTAATAGATATAACCGTGTCTAGATTCAGATAATCTAGTGGTGCCCTGCTAGACCATATTCACTTAGTATTTGTTTAAACATGCACTTAACATCAAACCAAGAAATGAAAGGGGATAAGATCTACTGTCTGTATACCTGAGTTATATTTTATTGAATTACTAGTGTACTCACCTCAACATGATTTCATATACCTGAGTTATAATACTTGTTAATAATTTGCTTATAATTATTGATAGTGGGATATCTTGAGAAATCCAATGTTGTTTTAAATGTTATGATCTTATATATATTGTAGACAACTCAGATATGGTAATAGTTATTTGAACCATCTTTAATTTTGTTACACTGGATATTTGAACCACCTTTAAATTAAGTTACAATATTATTGTGATAGATATTATCATTTATATTAAAATACAAATAATGAAAAATATCTATATTTAATAGTTAAAGTAGTTTTACAAATATAGAAAAGTATTTAATAGCATACATTATGAATCCAACTATATCATAGAGAAGAATATCAGTCCCATTTTCTTCATGAATATATAAACTTTGCAGTACTATTCTCACAAGCTTTACATTAAATCATTTTTCTCCTGTATAAAAGATTCCATCTATAAAAGCTTCTGATTTTACAATCTATGCAATATGGTATGAAAAGTGCATCTACAGCTTCAATCATAGCCCTAACATCACTCAACATGCTACAATAGCTGAGACTCAGGGTAAGAAGCTATCCTCATCAAATATGTATGATGCCATATAGAACCCTGGAACCAAGATCCAAATGCATAAAATAAATACTGACAAGTAAACACAAGAGCTCAGAAACCATGCAAAATAAAAGCTGACAAATCAGAAAATTGATTGACAGAAAAAATATAAACCTTTTTAAGCAAAATAATTACATAAACCTGTTACTTTTCTAAAAATGCTTAAAATGGACACAAAGACAATGTGAAAAGGCTCGATATTGTTCCTGACAATATTAATTACCTGTAAAATCTGTAATACTGATGCTACTTTCACACTGTATCAGTGTTATGAGATAGTGTGGAGAGTGGTGGGTCGTGTGAAAGTCTGTGCTCATATACCCTGTATATTACATATATAGACACAAGTATATAATAAGCTTGTGTGTATCAGTTCTTACATATATGGCAAATGTAATAAATATAAAACTGAGATCATAATAAAAATATTTGGAACATAAAATATTTTGAGAACATATATATATATAAGTACAATTTATCATTTAGTTTAACTACTTTGTTTTTACTTGAATTTTTTTAACTTTTTAATTTTTATATAATCTGATTTTATACACAGGAATTAATTTCATATTTTTCTGACTTTATAACTAGATTGATGGAAACAGTAAATTGTAACTACTGATGGATTTTAAAAATCGTTTAGTCATAGTTGAGAGCTCAGGCTGTTAGTTCAGTGATGAAAGAGGATTTAGAAAGTCATTTATTGTTTAGAAAAATTTTTGTTTTTCCTAATCTATTTCAAAATAAGTGATTTAATTTTTTTTTTAATATCATTTCAAAAACTTGTAAACATTAGGACAATATTAAAATATTATTAAATTATATATTTATCAACATTATTTTTTATTATTGTTGCATGCCCCTTATTTAAATGCAATCTTCGGAGTTTTTCAGAAAATTATCATCTAATTAACTCTTTATTTGCATAATTGTTGATTTAAAACTTCTTAACTTCTTAGCTAAAAATATAGATTAAATTGTGCTTTTATTTTATATTTCTTTTCAAAATAAAAACTGAAAAAAGATAATTTGTTGCTAAAAAGAATAGATGTATGGAAAAAATAAGGAAATACAGGTCTGCTTTATTAACTGATTCACTATCCAAATTTTATTTACTTCTAGTTTGCAAACAAATATTAAACAATGAGAAATTTGTAAATTTTTATAATCTCTTAGTAATACAAGTGGCACCATAAATTATATCTCAATCATCTAGGTTCTATCTCACAAATTCAGCACAGAAATCAGTCATGTGGTTATTGTGGAAGTGGTAGTAATAATGTATGCTCTCTTACCACTAAATAATACATCCTACATCTATCATATATTCTGAATTGCCCAGAGTTTTAAATAAAGTGAGACATGCAATTAAATCTATGAAGAAAGAAAAAGCTCCAGATGATGATGGATTTATAATCAATATATTAAAAAAAGCAGGTGAATAAATAGAAAATTTTTTGGCAAAGTTATATACCAAATGTCTAAGTAATAAAGATGTACCAAATGATTGGAAGAATGCAGTATTAATATTTTTAAAAAGTGATAAAAGAGATATTAGAAATTACAGACCTATCAGCTTTTTATCAGTTTTATACAAAATTTTTACCAAGATAATTACAACTGGAATACAGAGAACATTGTATTTCAACAAAACAAGAGAACAAGCTGGATTTAAAAGTGGTTTTAGTAAAGTAGATCACGTCCAAGTATTAAGAAAAGTTACAGAAAAGACAAATATGAAATGCCATTATGCTTTGTATTTGTAGATTATGAAAAGGCATCTGATTCTATAATCATTTCATCAGTGATTAAAGCATTGGATCATCAAGGTATAGGCCTATGATATTGTCATATTCTAAAGAATATTTACAAAAATGCAATAACAAGAATTAGATTACATAATGATACTAGGAAGGTTAACATTGAGAAGAGTGTAAGTCAGGGTGATTTTATATCTCCAAAACTTTTTACAGCAATGCTGCAAGAAATATTTTGTGGATTAAAATGGGAAACTAAAGGAGTAAAAGTAAATGGAGATATTTAAGTCATTTGGATTTTGCAGATGATGTAGTTGCTTTTGCAAGCAATGGTTTATAGCCTCAGGAAATGTTGCAAAAGTTATCAGATGAAAATAAAAAAGTAGGACTAAAGGTAAATGTTAAAAAGACTGAAGTAATGTTCAATGGATTTTGTCAGAAGATGAAAATAAAGATTGATTATGATGAGTTAGAAGAAGTTAATAACTATAAATATCTTGGTCTAATTATTACTACAGATGGAAACATAATGGATAAACTTAATCATAGAATTAAACTTGGTTGGGGTGCTTTTGGTAGAAATAACTTCATACTAAAAGGAAATATGCCTATATGTTTGAAAAGGAATGTTTTTAATAAATGTGTTTTACCAGTGCTTACTATGAATCTGAGATTTGGACACTTAATAGAAGAGAAATTCAGAGACTTCCGACCACTCAAAGAAGTATGGAGAGATGCATGTTAGAAGTAACAAGAAGAAATTGAAAACACAATATATGGGTAAGAGAACAAACAGTTGTTACTGACATCATTGAAAAAATTAAAAGACTGAAGTGGAGTTGGTCTAGTCATATTGCTAGAAAAGATGATAATAGATGGACAATTGTAATCTTAAACAGAATTTCAAGAGATTGTAAAAGACCCAGAATTAGACTGCATGTAAAATGGATGGATGAAATAAAAAAGTGTGCAGGGATGATGTGAAGAAAAGAGGTTAGAGATCAAAGATGGGTTGAACTTGGAGAAATCTTCATCCTGCAGAGGACTGATAATTATTGACAATGATGATGATGATTGTTACTAGAATAACTGAATAAAAATTTTGCTTAAATGTCCCATAGTGCAAAGTAGGTGATGATAGCAATTCTGCTAAAAAACTTCTTAAAAAAAGTAGAAATGATTCTTCATAAATAAATAAAAGAAAATAATTGATTTATTGGGGGGGGGGGTATCTTATGCCAAAGTTGGTCAAAAGTTCAATATTAATAAATCATTTTGAATTACTATAAATATATATGTGAATAAATTCTCTCTTTTTGTCTAACTTTATTACTACATGATCATTTTTATATTTACATTATCTTTTTTTTCCTTAATTAATGTGCAAAATTTTTAAGTGTTTGAATCACAGGTATGTGTGTATGTTAAACATGTATCTTATGGTTTTCTATTATCCACAATTTCAATTATTTACATGAAATTTTGAAAACAAATAGTTAATATGGAGGTTGAGGATACTGTATATAAGTAATTTTTGTAATAGAAATAATAAACTTTAATCTTTACCAATATAAAACAGGTAGATAAGAATGAAATAAGTTGTGAAATAATAGGGAATGAAGTTATACAATCTTTCACTGAAATAATGTCTTTGAATTAAAAAGAATTTATCTGTTAGTGAATTATAGAAAATATTGGATGATAATTATGATGTTGAGATAATAAGTTAATAATTGTTATGTAATTTTTGATTTTAAAAAGTGACTAATAGATTTTTTGATAGTCATGATATTTTTAGAGAGAGTTCTAATGAGATAGTATGTGAGTATTTTAAAACAGAAGGGATAAGTGTATATACATCCCAAAATTTATTGATAATATTGAATGAGTATTTTTAAATATATATTATATTCAAAGACCTATTTGATGTAAAAAGGATTAATAAGCAAAAACTGTGATAGGAGTGATGATGCTATTATTCAGAGATATATGGAAAGTGGAAAGTTCTTAAGAAGGCATTTAATATTATGAATTGGAATGCTCTATTAGGTAATTGTTCTAGAAATATGTAAATTGGAAGGAGAGGTGATTTCATTTTGGTCCTAAATAAAAATAGTTGTATGTTTATATAATAATGACACATAAGTTAAACATGTTAAAAGTATAAAATAGTGGTTCTATCTGTGTATTGTGTTAATATTATTTAAATTAATAAATTAATAAGTACCTACAACAGCATCACATGACCTTATCATATGCTTATTAACATGCTTCCAAGAATGTATATCTTCACCCTACTCTAGCCATCTAGTGTAAACATAAGTAATCAACACCATCCTCAAACCTGTTTATGACTTCATCAATAAGAAAACATAATATAGAAGTTGGAACTAATGCACTTAAGAATTTAGAAGATATATTTTACCCTTATATAAATTTAATCAAATTATCCAAAATTCAACAAAGTTAATTTATGTGTCCATTTATTATTCAAGTTTATACTGGATTATTCTGTTACAAAGAAACCTGATCTTGTAATTAATAAGTAAGAAGCTTGTGTAAGGATCAAGGAATTCCATTGCATCAGTTTGTTCTAATATATACTGGAGATAAGCTGAGTAGACTATTATGACATTAGTGGTAAGTTTGAAATAATAGTTAATACATTAAGCAATGATTACAAGTAGAAAAATAAGAATTTAAGAATAAAGTAAGTTTTAGAAGAGGTGGGTGTATTTAAAAAGTTGTTTGCCTGATTATAAAAACAAAAATACAAAAGCAGTTTTTAAATCTCTATAGAAATTTCTTAGTCTTCTAGTCAAGTAGAAATTTGTTTAATGACATGTATCTTTATAAAATCTGACACTTAGAGCATTAAATAGTGGATTTGACAAAAAAAAATAGAAAATGTTAAATAAAAATGGCATCAGATTGGGATTTGGGAAATTTATCATCAGATTTTCAATACTATGGATGGCTGAAGAATTGGATATCGGGGTAGATTGAAGCCTGCCCAGTGAAGTATAAGGATTTGCTATCTTAATATAAACTGAGCACTGATTATATATGTGTGTGGGAGATGATAATCTGGACAAACTGATGAGTGCTGGTTCAGCACAAAATACATATATTGATGATTATTTATCTTTTCTGCATGAGTTGTGGTCATGTGTATCAGTAGTATGAGATAGTGTGGATGGTTGAAGTGGCTTGAAAGTCTGAGTTCAAATCCTCTATATTTATAAAAATAAATTGTAAAAATGAAATATTGAAGAGATAAAGACAATGAATTATTTATTAAAAAATTATAAAGTGGAATATAATTTGATCATGTATACTTGGTAAGAGAAACTATTAACAATATGTTAGAATGTTCTATACAGGGTAAGAGAAAGAAACATAAGATTTTATTGGAAGTTTAAAGAGTGAAAGAGTTATGAGTGTTTAAAAATTACACCATGAATACAAAGGTCTAGTAAAGATTGAGTCAGTTAAACTAACTTCTGACAGATAATTAATGATAATGATAACAATAACTTTCTAGTGTCATTTGTATTAAATTTACTTAACTCATTTTATAATGTCTTAAAATAGCTAAACAGATAAAAATGGAACCATTTCCATCTTTTCCTGGGATCTTTTAGGTTGGCAATTATGTATATCATTTACTTATACTATTTCCACGTGATATAAGATATAAAGTTAACATTTCCAACCTGCAATTACAATTTACTTAATATGTATAATCTTTTTTTACTAAATTATAATTTTAGATTTTGTTACTTTTATTAAAACTATTGCAGCAATAAACAAAAATTAATCGGCCACAAAAATATATAAATATGACTTTCTTATTCATCATTACTACAAAGAATTAATTTAATTTTCATCAATAAAACTTATTGAATAACAGCTTTGTTATAACAGCATATTTCATTCTACTTCAGAATCTCATTAGATGAGCTGAAGCCTAACTCCAATAACTCAATAAATAAACATATAATTACTAGCTTGAAAGGAGAAGTGGCATTTGAACACATTAGTGACAAACTGGGTATTTGACAGTCTCCTTCAATTAATCTGAATTGTGTTTTTAATCCTTATTATTCTCCTCAGAATCAATTCTGAAACCTTCAGATATCTGAATCATTGACCACACAGAACAATAACTGTTCATTATTTCATTATAAAGTTTAAATAATTTTCAAACACATAAATCTTGAAGTGCAGTATATAGATTAAATGTTAAAGAATAGAGCTAAATCTTATTTATAAACATTGTTAATTCACCACTCCACGAATGTATGTAAAATAACACTCAATTTTTATTTTAATTTAATCAAACAAATTATTTTAATTTACATTAAACAGATCAATGTATTCTCATCTCTTGCATTTAATGAATGTCTGAGATTAGATATGAAGAAACTGTTCATTATCAAATCTCTTTTGTTTCAAAGTTGGTATAAAATAAATTAAGGATTATATTTTATGTTAATAACTTTAAATGACGTAATAAAAAAATAACAGCCTTTAAATAGTCTAATGCAGGAAAATGGCTTACTATTAGCCTCTCATGGAGGAACAGTGAAATGGAAAGCAGTATTCACTATCAAATATTAAATAGTAAAAATGTAAGTTTTTGAGCGTATTTCTTTCTTATTTCTTCTCTAGATAAAAATACCTAGATATTCATTTACAAACCAATATTGGATGGTTAACTTAGTTCTCTAATGACCAGTTATGTGGAAAGAAATTGCTGAGTCTATTGAACAAATTTCAAGTTTACTTGTTCTACCTTTAAATCAAGTTTGTAGACATGATGATCAAATACAAAACTACTGCATCATGGAACTTTTTTTGGTTTTTATCTTTATATATTGCATATTTTATCAGGATAACGGTAGTTATAAAGATTCATGTATGTGTGATATATAAATGGTAAAACTTTTTTTTTAAGTCTGGTCATAATCATTAACTGAAAATCAGGAAATTTCCTGACTTCAAGTCTTTATAAGCTGATTTTTATTTTCATTGCTAAAAGGAAAATTTAGAATCACATAACATTAACTTTTAAGGAAATCCAATTTGACTTGTAATCATAAATTTGAGAAGAGGGAAAACAATTGAAGAATAAGAAATTTCTGTTAACTCATTTCCCAATCTTTTTGCTGACATTCAATTATAATTTAAATATTTATATATCACGCATTAAAATATAAATATTTAATAAATTAACGGTTAATCATTCTTAAACAGCAATGTGGTGGGCGGACTCCCTAATTAATGAGATAAATGTGCCTTGGATCCGTTTGAAAAAATCAAATATGGGTGGTCACTCTTCAGAAATGTAATTTATATTGTAGCTAAGATTCAAGTTCAACTTGTCTTGTGTGATTTAATACAATGATAAAATGACATCCTATAGAGAAGGCAGCTCACAGACAATTGGTAGGATTTTGATACTTGAATTTTATTTGAACTGCTGAGCAAACATTAAGCTGGATTATTATTATATTAATTTGGTGATTCTTAATAATAATCATTACCACTCTTTCAATATATATATATATAGAGAGAGAAACAAAATGTTCAATATAATTTACATCAATCAACTCAATGTAACCAAAAAGCTCACGACCCAACAGTTTAACATGATATATTTTATTATGATCAGAATCTCCTCAAATGGTTCTAAAGTTTAATTTAGAAACTCAATAAAACATAAAGATGGTAGCAGAATATATTTAAATTAATATGCAATACTTCAATCAAAAATGAAAATAATATTCCAAAAGCACACTTATAAATGTTAAATAGTATTTGAAAAAAAATTAAGTCTATTTAAAACCTTGCTATATACTTTAAATGAATACAGTGAAAATGCATTCCTTGGGAAATCATAAAAAATTCAAGCACCAGAATCGTTTCTGGAACTTTCCAGGATAAACAATCCCAAATGGAACACTCTATCAACTATGACAAACCTTGCAGGGAAATGAATACAATAAATAATGTTTAACAGAGATATTAATGTAAAATAGTTGAATGTTTAATCATTCCCTTCACAATGTGTACAATACAAATCTAATTTTTAAATTAATTTACATTATGCAAGTCAAGGTATTTGGAAAGTCATCTATTTATAACTTGGTAAACCTCATGTGATATTTGAAACGACAGAGATTGAAAATTAAAATATGTTCGCCATTAATGCTTTCAGGATGTATTGTTTTGTATGACAAATTAAATTTAAAAATCATTTTTTATTATACAGATGTTGAATGGAATGTAACAATTAATTTAAAGAAAGTTAATCATATGGTTTATTGTTCAGGAGGTCTTATGATGTTCAAGTAAGGAAGTAATAGATTTGATCTGCACTCCATGGATTTCTCTTGAGTCTGCACATTACCATTGCTAAGTCATGTGTGAAACTATTTATTTACTAAATATTTTTATTTCCATGTGTAATTAAATATTTTAATACATTAGTCATTTTCAGCTTCCAATGTTTAGTTTATACAGATCATTCCAAAATGTGTCTGTCTGTTATGCACCTCCTTGATTGAAGTGTTGTTGTTGATTTAATCATTTGTCACTATTATCTCGGTTTTTTTTATTGTTTCCGATACCAAGTTTCTGGGATATCAGAGGAAACTCAACACATTGTCAAATTATTGATGTATAAGCTTTTGGAATGAAGTCATTTGTGTGATATAAAGTGAATTTAAAAGTTAGATTTTTGTCTACACACATAGAATGAAATAAAGGATCATTCATTTATTTAATTAGGCTTTAAATTAAGACTTTGTAAAACTTTGAAATTTTTTTAGGTCGTAAGTCAATTTAAGTTTTTTTAAAGATAAGTTGTCTATAGTGAAACCAGATAAAATCGTAATATAGTTAAAAGAGTAATAAAAACAACATAAACTATTTCCTTTTAATATTAAGCTATTTCTAAAAGAATTTCATCCAACTTTGATTATATGATTAATTTTGGACATTAATTTTCCATCTGTAATAATAATCTGACCAAGTAATTTATAATTGTTAACATTTTATAAGTTCATGATTATCAAATTTTATTTCCTTCTGAGAAAATTCATTGAACATTACTTTAATCTTTTTAGCATTTGTCTTAAATTCTACTTTCTTACTTTCATCTATAACTCTTGCAATATTTCCGGAAGCTTAGAAGCATTATTGCAAAAACAACCAAATCATCTAAAAAATTTAGATGACTTAAATAATCTCCATTTAGTTTTACTCCTTTAATTTCTCATTTTAATCCACCAGATATTTCTGATAAAAGTGCTGTAAAAAAATTTGAAGATGTGGAACTATTCTGTTGTATATCCTTGTCTTAATTTCACCATATAATTAATCATGGCTGTTGCATTTTGATTAATATTCTTGAAATATGGCAATATCCTAGATCCAAAACATGTTAATCCAATGCTTAATTACTTTAAAATGCATATAGAATCAACAGCTTTTGTATAATTTACAAATCCAAAGCATAATTGCAAATCATATTGATTGGTTCTTTCTATTCTCAATACTTGGATATGGTCAACTGTGCTAAAAATATTTTAAAATCCAATTTATTATTTTGATTCTTTAGAATTTAAAGTTTGCTGTGTAAGAATTGTAATTAAATTGGTAAATTTTTTTATATAGAATTGAGATAAGATTGATAAGTCTGTGTAATTTTTAATATCTTCTTTATCATCTTTCATAAATATCGATATTATTATCACATTTTTACAATCATTTGGTATATTCTTAACATTTAAACATTTTGCATATAACTTTGCTAACAATTTTTATATTTTTTCATCTGATTCTGTTAAGATATTGACTATAATGCCAGTATTTCCTGAAGCTTTTCCTTTTTTCATAGATTTAATTCCATGTCTCACTTTTTTGTTGAAAATACTGGGCAATTTAGATGATAAGTAATTATTACTTTTTTATATACACTTTAATACAATTTTTATATAATTCATCTTTTATTTTTCTAACAGTTCTGACTATCTTACAATCTTCATCAGAGCTACAACATTTAAACATATAATCATATAACCATTATTTTATTTATATATAAAAATACACATTTTACATTATTATTCATAATCATATTTTATGTTTAACTCTATACCTTTACTTCTCTTATTTCCTAATTACTATTTTCTGATTATTTCTTTACTATTATAATTCTTTATAGAATTCTTCCTCAAATTTTATGTTGTCTACTATTTTTAGTAGTAATTCCATGTTTTCTTTTTATTGCAAAAATAACTTTCCTTCCAATAACAAGATGTTTTCTATTTTTGAGACTTTTATTTCTTCTACAGCATTTTTTGATCATTCACAATTATATTTTTTACATAATTATTAACTCTTCCATTCTTTTTAACAAATCTTTTTTTTTAAATCCTTCTGTTCTTTATATATTCTCATCTCAATAAAAAATTTACTGGTAAATTGCTATTTTTTTGCAGCAGTAACTATCTTCAAATTCTATTAATATTTTTAAATATTTTTTTAGTTCTAATTTAAATTCATTGGAGTGTTTCTTTATATTAGGAATGCCAATCTTTAATACTAACTTCCTTAATAACATTCATCTCATTTGTTTTAGATTAGCATCTATCTAATTACATCTCATTAATCAATAATCACTTCCTGTGTTGAATCTATTAAGAACATTATATTCTTCAAATATATACTTTCTGTTAATCAAAATATAATCCAATTCTATTGTACCATCATTTGGCTGTCTCCATGTATATTTCTGTTTAAATTTTTTTTCAACAACCGAATTCATAATGTACACTTTTCCTTTTTCTGTGCACTCCATAAACCTATGTTCTCTCTCATTTTATCAGCATACCAAATGTGTCTACAGCATTTTCATCTTTAATCATTTACACATTTTAATATTAAAGTCTCCCAAGATAATTTTAAAGAGTTGTTTGGTTTAATCAAAAGCTTTTTATACATCCATATAAAAATCTTTACTTCTTCATGACAAAAGAGAACTTATTTGATAATAAATCTAAATAATATGCATTTATTATCTTTCTTTAATTTGAATAACTAATCTTGTCATTCTATCTGATATATCATTAATCTCCACAATGTTTATTCTCTTTTTTTATTTCTAATGAATTTCATTCTGCTTGTTCTTCCAATATTTGTGCCTTTGCAATAATGTGCAAGTCCATTATTTTTTAAATCAAAAGAAAGGAATCTTCTGATAACTAAAAGAAAATCCTTTGCTTTCTCTTTGAAGTCTTATTGAGCAAGGTAAATTTCTAATGTATAATCCATAGACTTTTGTTATTGTAGCTGTTACAACTATGCAAGCATTTTATACGCATATTATTGAGGTTATAGCCTCAGTAAATATTACTACGGAATCAATGTATGTTTAATAAATTTATAATTACAACTTTAAATTATTTATATAGTAAATGAACATGGGTGAGCTTCTCATAACACACACTTTATTAGCATTTTATCTCTAAATTTAAGATCAAGAAACAATGTGACCTTTCATTTGTCTGAAAATTTTGTGATGATGGTATGTTAGATGTAATAATGGGTTGGATTATTTCCATCATCTGTTAAATGTATAAAACATTTTAAACTCTATTTAAACTTTTCAAATACAATCAATTTGTTAGTAATCACATACAAATAGACAACACAGGTTAGTAATGACACATTTTGAGTAATATTATTCTCCACTCATATTCAGATATTGCTGGCCTGACCAGTGACAGTAGTAGCATAGGAGTCAAACTCACACCTTTAGATGCTTAATTATCAAATTTAAGGCAAACTGTCTAACTAACTGAGTTATTCAGTCAAATGCAACAAATAATTGAAATTTTTTATATTTATATATCAGAATTAGTTCAAATCCTCCTGAGTCCTTCAATTTTTTTTTAATTATTTCTTTTAAGAGCAAGATTAATTAGAAGCTTCCATACATTGTGTATTGGAACACTGATTTGATTTTATAAAACTATTTATAATTGTCATATGAGCAACTTTCTTGAATTTTCTTCTTTGCACTTTTACCTGTCTGTCCAATATTTTTTATTTTCCCAATTAAATGGTTAAAAAAGAAAAAACAGATGTATCTACAGTGGCAGACCATGTATGTACTAATAACCATATGTTTAATTGGGAAAATACAAAAATATTGGATAGAGAAGAAAAAGTGCAAAAAAGAAAATTCAAAGAAGCTACTCATAATATAATGGCAAATAATGCTGTAAGTCAACCCAGTGTGGCAATACACAATGTATGGAAGCCTCTAATTAATCTTGCTCAAAAAAAATATTGAAAATAAAAATCTCATAAAAAAAATGATGAAAATAAAAATTGAAGGACTCAGGAGAATTTGAACCAACCATCTTATATAAATATATGAAATTTCTATCTGTTACCTTTGATAGAATAGCTCAGTTGATTGGAGCATTTGCCTTAAATTTGATATTTGAGAATCTAAAGGTGCTAGTTTGACTCCTATGATAATATTGTCACTGGTCAGACCAGAAACACCTGAAGAAGTAGAAGGTGGAAATAATACTACTCAAAATGTTGTCTTTGCTAACCAATCTTGTCTATTTGTGTGTTATTAGTAACAAATTATTTGTATTTGAAAAGTTTAAATAAAGTTTAAAATTTTCTATATATTCAATATTTACTGATAGATGATGGAAATAGTCCAATGTATTACCAAATATGATCTTTCAGTTGCCTGATATCACTCGCTGAGATTTTTTGAAGACAGTATGAATATGTGTGTGAATAATATTCTTTAATAAATATTTACAACCATGACAGACAAAACTAAACTGTGACCACTTATTCTCAAAAGGCTATCAAATCACATGCTGAAGCACTGGTTGTGGGCAAACTTGAAGATTTCTAAGAATCCCCTGATTGTGAACCCAAGGTACCATTTGATTGTGAACTTTTATTCAGTTACTTTCAACTGCAAATCATTTTTCAAATAAAGGGGCATTGAACAAATGGGAAGAACTATCTAATATTAAATGAAATACTGTTAGACCTCATAAAGTTAGGGGGAAGGTTAAGAGAGAATTGGTTTAACTTAATTTATTTATAATAGTCACTATATTTCAATCTTTAAATTATTCACCTTGTTCTACTTATGTATGATGTTATTTATAATTGTTTTTTAATATATTACAACCATACATCTACAGACATTAAATTACAAAAAATGTCTAATGGCTTCTGAGACACATTTCAAAAGTATAGATCTTCAAATACAACACATTACTTTTTGTATTTTTTCTTATATATAAAAAAAATTATATGCTTATACTTTTTAATCACTGTCCAATTAAAACAAATATTAATGATTCATTATTAAATCATAAATTATTACATTTCATTTAATCATAGATATGTATTTTAAATTTAAGAAAGGTTCAAACATTTTTATAAATTCATCTTGTAACTGCAAAGTACTTTCCATCTTCACTTCTTTCTTCTTGCATTATGATGTTTTGTTTAATAGCATTAAATATACAAATTGATTCATATCTATATATGTGTTGCCCAAATATGCTTTTGTTAGACAATTAAATTATATCAAATAGATATCTATTATATTGATATAAATATTTCTGGATAAATCTTTTTTATATTCTTTCTCATATTTATTTTTTGGAAAATATTTATCATTTTTAATCTTCACATATATTCATAATTCATTTATGGTGGGAGTCCTCCAATAGTTTTCATTTTGATTCACATAGTTTTTGGCAAACAGGTAGACAGCATTATAAAAAGTGGTAAAGGCAATTCAAAAAATGTGAAATCAAAGGAGAGTAGTCATCAACAGTTCTCAATTTAGAAGTAGTAGATTAGTCACTGGAGAACAACTTTAACCTCTGTGGTATTCATATTAAGCATCTTTATATTTTATCATCACAAAAAATTGTACTTTGAATTTGCAGAAAATCTGATATTGAAGATATTCAAATTTGCATTTCTTAACCTTTCTTTTCATTTTCTAAAAAGATATTCAAGTGTTTGTGTGCTTCATTGTAATTATTATGGGTGGTTCAAAAAAAATCAGTGATCTGCGAATTTTTATCTAAAGTGCCTTTTTACTCAAAAACTAATGTGGAAAATGGTTCAGCTCTCTCTGATCACTAACATCAGATCTACAGATATTCTGCCTAACATAAAGTGGACTCTAGTATGATATACTCAGTTCTTACATTTTATAATAGCAAATTTTATGTTTAATCATATGAAGTTGCATAAAACTTTTACATTAATATTGCAAAAATATTTAAAAATATAGCTCTAAAATTGAACCAGTAGAATAAATTGTACTGAGGTGGGGGGGGGGGACACTAACAAACTGTTATTTATTTAAGCCTTTAGAGAGAGATTTTAATATATGTAAGTAATTTGAGATTTAAATGTTTTCAAGATATTTATATAATTATTGTTTACATATTTAAAAGTATTTTATTTATAAAAGCATTTACATTTTTTTATTTTTGACGGACTGCAACATTTTTTATAATTGGAAGTATAATCCTGTTTAAGCTGTTCTTCAGTTTATCATTTAATATATATGATGATGCTCTTGTGAGTATCTCTTAAATACAACTATTTTAGTATTCTGATGCATCTGAACTGCATTTTATATATGAATCAGCAAATTATATATAGGCCAGTATTATACCTTTATAAATCGTATTCAATTATTAATATCATCCACAGCCATTTCTCAAAATTCCTAATATGCATGCTATTTCATCTTTTTTTTTAATTAGAACTATTAATTATTTACTTTAAAGTGGAGCCATCTATTGTAAGTTTGATCAATCAGTATCTCTAGATGATAGTGATATGTAAGGAATTAAAGCTAAAACCAATTAAGATTTGAATAGTATTATAATCTAATCTAATCTTAGAATAGATGACTCTGTAGAAGTGTAAATAGAATGGATTAGTGATCCAATATAAATGTTAAATGCTATCTGGGAAAATAATATAGTGCTTTAATAGGTAGGTCCATTACTTTGTTGTTTTTTCTTTTTGAGTAAAACTTTTATGTCAAGTACTACGTAATTATATATATATAAAACAAAATATACAGTAATATTAAACTGAAATTAATCATTATAAATTACAGTCGAAGCCCTAACTGCTATATTTTGTTATAAGATTCGACATTTGTAGCTATTAACTTCTTTTTACTCATCATTACCAATCTTTATTCATTTGTTTTTGAAAAAATTCGTTGAACATTATTTTAGACTTTTTTAACATTTATCTTTAATCCTGTTTTCTCACTTTCATATGATATATCTTGCAACATTTCCTGAAAGCTCAGAAGCATTATATGCAAAAACAACAACATTCATTTACAAATCTTTTACTTTTCTTCCCTTAGATTTTTATTTTAATTCACAAAATACTTTTTGTAAAACTGCTGTAAAAAGTATTGGAGATATGGAGTCACCCTGTCATATACTCTTCTCAATTTTAATATTTTTTAGTATCGCTATGTAATTTAATTATTGCAGTATTTTAATAAACATTCTTCATGACAATATCCTGGGTCTATATCTTGATGATCTAATTAATGCTTTAATCACTGGAGAAATGCTTATAGAATCAAACACTTTTCCACAATCTATAAATCCAAAGCATAATGACAACTCATATTCATTGGTCTTTTCTATAACTTCTCTCAATAAACATCACATGATCACTATTTGTTAGACTTGCTCTTAACAGTTATTAAAACAGGCAGAACTCTCTATACATATTGCCATTCAGTGGAAACCAAAGTAATCAATGGATGCCAGAAGGCTTGTGCATAAAATCCCCATCTAGTGCCTACTCATCCAATATCCCCAGACTAGTTTCTGGCTTCTGACCTTCATCAGTGAGGAATCTTGGATCTGAGAGCACCGCACCTAGATCTTAGGATCTAATGCAACTTTCCAGCAGCCATATTTTATGTCTACTTAACTACAAAATTATGAGACTCAAATTGAAAACACTATAATATTTTCAATCCAAGCAAATTAGATCCTAAGATCTAGGTGCAGTGCTGTCAGATCCAAGGTTCCTCACTGATGAAGGCCACAAGCCAGAAACTAGTCTGGGGATATTGGATAAGTAGGCACTAGATGGGGATTTTATGCACAAGCCTTCTGGCATCCATTGATTACTCTGGCTTGCATTGAGTGGCAATACGTATAGAGCGGTTTGCCTGTTTTAATAACTTCTCTCCATACTTGGATATGATTCATTGTGCTAAAATCACTTCTAAATCGAGCTTGTTGTTTTGCTTGGTTAAAATCAAAGTATGATGAAAATGAGTTCTAATTATCTTATATGTATATATTACCTAATATATTTCAGAATATTTAATTAGAGTTTAAATTTGCTATCGTGGTATTTTCTACCAAATCAATGAACATCGATAAGTGTTAATTGCACATTTCTAATTTCATACTTTTAATGTACAATATTTATTTGAAATACTTATATATATATATTAGATGTCTATAAGATTAAAGTACTAGTTTTAAGTAGAAAAAAGGTAGATTGAAAACTGATTTTATTATTTTACGTAACAGAATATAATTTTTAGAAAGATTATTACTTGTCAAATTCTAAGTAAATAAAAAGCACATTTATTTTAAGAAAACAAAAGTAAGAGATACTTCCTAGCCATGTTTAAAGATTTACTACTGTTATTTATGTTACATATAAAGTAATCTTTATATTTGTTTACTCTCTTTTGAAAATTCTGTTTTTTTTTTATTTCTCCTTCTTTAAAATTCTAAGCCTAGTCAAATAAAAACTAGAGGTAAATTTTTCAATACGGCTAATAACTGTCTTTATTTTTTTAAAAAGAAACAAATAAATGCATTTTTTATTTATTTAAATTCCGACAGATATTATAGTTTTTTAAAAATTATCTTCTGCTAATTAAGGTAACAAATATCGTCTTTCTTTATTATTAATAGGAATCTAATAAAGCCAGAAATGAAATCTAAACTTGTAGTGAAATATATTGACAAGTAAATATAATTTTACAAATATCGTATATTATTAACGCATATTAATAATGAATGACTAATAAAAATGATTAATATATTTTTATTAAGAGATTTATGCCAAATTTATGAGGCCAGCACATTTGACGTATCAATTAAACTGTAGTAATTTTCTATATATATATTGAACAATGGTAAAGATATGTATAAGAGAATGTGATCTAGGTTAACTGATGAGTTCTTCTTTAGCATGAAATGTGCATCTTAGGAATCATAGATAGTTTCACATGTCTTTCATTATATGTTTATGATTAGATCCCTCAAATACATGTTAAAAGTGGATAGAAACCAGTCCCTACCTTGTCTGAAATTGATGTAATGAAAATTACACTACAGAAATATTATTCATCATACATAAGCATTTAAATAAATAGTAATGTCAGCAGCAGCTATTCCCAAATAAGTGTCTGGTACAACTAATACTTATTATTCATAAATAATTGTGGCAATTCTAACTTCAAAGGAATGAAACATGCAAATAAAAACAACATTGCAGATATATTATTCACTAAATCAAACTTAAACTATGTATTTGGGCTAGGGATAATGTCTAACTTAATAAATAATTAGTAAAAGTCATTAACATATTTCCATTAAGTTGTTTGTATCTAAGTTGTGAGTGCATAAAATTTGAAACTTGTCAATTAAACTATAGTAATTTGCTATGTATATATATATTCTGTACATATGATAAAGATATGTGTAAGAGATTGTGATCTGGGCTAAATGATGAGTGGTGGTTAAGCACAAAATATTCACCTTGGGGATCATTTATCTTTTTCACATGTCTTTGATTATATGTTTCAATAATGTGTGGTGGAATAGAAGTTTGAAATATATTTAAAAATATACATTTGAAGTTAAATATCTCTAAAAACATGTTTAAAAAATTGCAGTGAATATTTTCAAGGTATTCATAGTAAGAGAGGTTGGGCTGTATTCCGGGTGTTGTTTGTTTGAGATAGGGATAAGCTAAGGTGATAGATGCACTGAAAAAACAAAAACTTGCACATGATAATACCCTAGAGATCAGTTTTGTGATGATTACACAACCCAATCTGTGAAGTACAAATATATCCACATATAGAATACATTGGTTTACTATTCTATTTGTATTTTTATATTGGACTATTTCCATCATCTAATATGAGTATTGAATGTCTTTAGAAAAATTTAACTTCATTTAACTATTAGTAATAGCACATCAAACAGGTTAGTAAGTTTGATGTGCTATTGCTAACAATTGAATGTCTTTGTGTTTGATGTGCTACTTGTAACAGTTGAATGTATTTGGAATATTTAAATAAAGGTAATTTTTTCTAAAGACATTTAATACTCATATTAGATGATGGAAATTGTCCAATACAAAAATACAACTAGAACACCATCATCACAAACTTTCAGGAAAACACTATTCTATTCATTTGATATTTTTCAACATGTTTTTAAGGTCTTTAATAGCAAACTTGTCTTTTTGAAAAACTTTGATGGCTTAAAGCACAAGTCTATTCTCAGCCACATGTTCTCAATGATAATAGTCAAAATTTAATTTCTTTACAAGTCTGATATACTCTTTATAACATATATGAGGTTTGCTCAGTCATAAAAGTTAATCCTAAAATATTTTTAGAAAGTCTGTTACTGTTCATTTATTTTTTATATTCAAGCCAGCAAATATGTAGTTTAGCAAGAGCAGACTCTTTAGTATCACAGATTGGTTGATCTTACAATCTTGGCATCATGTTTTTTTTTAGAATTTTAATGAAGAACTCTTTTAATTTATATACTATATTCACTTTACAAATGGCATTTTGGGAAATTAGAGTATATAGTACTGCAAACATGTGATAACTCCTGATATTGTTAATAATAATTTGTCATAACTTGTTAATTTTAACTCAGGTACAAAAATTTGGACTCCAGAGCTCTTTATTATGCTGATTAATCTATGGATACTTGACAATGTGTCTTAAATATGTATTATGAATATAAATATTTTTATTAAAAAAAATAGCTAACATAATGCCAATGATCACTTCCTAACAGGCTGAAAATCACATTTTATGCAATGAAAATTTGTGATTAAGAAAATATCAACAAGACGGCACATTTTACTTTCTCTGCTTACATTTGATGAATGCTTTTAGGTTCAGTTTTTTATAAATTTTTTCCTATTGAGTACCATTATATATTAGGTGATGATGCCATATCCACATATCCAGACTAAACTTTAGCTATTGGTCTTCATCAGTGAAGAACTGAAAATCTTAATATATCTACACATTCAGCAATTACCTGTTATCTTTTTATGGTATCAAGATAATAAATAGCATTGAAACTTAAAATACAGTAGCTTATATATATATATATATAAATCTAACATTAGTCTAACATGGATTCCAAATCTCAGGCTGTCTTTGAATTTCAAACTATTTTATTGACAGTATAAAAAAATAAATATGGTTTCTGGTCGTGTAGTTCCAATAAATTCTAAATTTACCACTGCTGGCCATTAACAGTAAATTAGTCTGTAGATTTTTATTAAAATCTACAGACTATTTAGTTTCTACTGATCACTCAAGTTTACAATAGATGCCCTTCCAATTAGAGTAAATGGAATAGATTTCTGTTCTAACTTCTTGTAGTAGGGTGATTAAAATTAATAACAGGTGTACAGGAAAACAAGATATATATATAATCAAAACTACCCCAAATCTAAAATTAAACCAGACCAGCATAAAAATAATATTAAAACACAACCTAAGGTTTCACTGCTGGTTTAATTTTAGATTTGGGGTAGTTTTAATTTTATATTGACTAGTTTAGCTTTATGCTTGTAATGTTTATATATATATATATATATATATATATATATAGAGAGAGAGAGAGAGAGAGAGAGAGAGAGAGAGAGAGATAGATAGATAGATAGATAGATAGATAGATAGATAGATAGATAGATAGATAGATAGATAGATAGATAGATAGATAGATAGATAGATAGATAGATAGATAGATAGATAGATAGATAGATAGATAGATAGATAGATAGATAGATAGATAGATAGATAGATAGATAGATAGATAGATAGATAGATAGATAGATAGATAGATAGATAGATAGATAGATAGATAGATAGATAGATAGATAGATAGATAGATAGATAGATAGATAGATAGATAGATAGATAGATAGATAGATAGATAGATAGATAGATAGATAGATAGATAGATAGATAGATAGATAGATAGATAGATAGATAGATAGATAGATAGATAGATAGATAGATAGATAGATAGATAGATAGATAGATAGATAGATAGATAGATAGATA